>JAHTLZ010003542.1:81078717-81091290 GCA_023846285.1 Phrynocephalus versicolor
GATAGATAGATAGATAGATAGATAGATAGATAGATAGATAGATAGATGTGGTGTGTTGCTAATCTCTCATTTTGTAATGGGATGTGGATTTGTTGCAAATAAACTTAAATATATTTTACATTTTTTAAAATTTCACCTCCTGCAGGAAGTTGACAATAAATAGCTGAAACAAAAAAAAGATGTTCATAGATGTGTAGGTTCATTCCTCATTTGGAAAGCAATAAAACAGAACTGAAAGAGACCACTTAAGGTTGGGAAGAGGCACAATCCAAATTGAACAGCAACAACCAAACTGATTCTAATCTGCGACTTTGTAAGCAGCGGGGTCCAGCTTCCAGATATTATTGAAATTTGGGTGCCATTGGCAAGATTCAGGAGAGGGGCACACCGCTAGTTATCCTCCCTTTCCCCAAATTTTGGCATTATGCTGTTACAAAAGGCATTTTGTACCATCAGAATAAGGCTCTGCATCATTTTATTGTAAGCCGCCTAGAGTTCCCTTTTGGAAAGACAGGTGAGGTATAAGATTAACAAATAAATAAATAATAAATAATAAATTAAGGCACTCTTAGGAGACATTATTTTATTGACAGAAGTGGCTAGCTAGTTTAACAAAATAACTGCATGATTAAAAACAACCTGCAGAGTAATTAAATTTGGTGGATCCTGCTTCAATTTTTCTTCTTCTTCCCCTCTTTCTTTCTTGAGAAAGGACAGAAATAACAAAACCACAGATCACACAGACTGTGTCATGGGAATTTCCTTATCTTCAGTAACTTCTCTGAAATTTCTTTTGGCCCTTATGCTGAAAGAGGTGGCCTAAGGCAGCCGTGCAGTCTTCTTGGATTCTCTAGAAGTTCAAAAAGTCGAGGAGTTTCAAATTGTTGACAGTCTCACAGTCCCAATAACTCAGCCTGAGACATTCGTAAGAGAGGAATTGTCAAATGTTTTGTTGTTAATAGTTGAACAGATCAAACAACAAACAGGATTGCTTTAAATAACAGTCATCAACTGACTAACTGCTTCCGAGAGACTAAAAATTAAGGAAAGAGCAGATATGCAGGGTTCTCTTTGAAATCAGAGAGGCTGGGAAGGAACAGTGGGTTAGTGCTGGACAGACTGACAGTTCTCAGGCTTGCCGAGGAGTGGCCCACCAAAGCCAAACCTACTAGAAGCAGTATGCAAGTCGACAAAAACCCCATTAGAAAATGGGTACAACACGAATTTAAGAGATACCCAGACTGGTGACTTTCCATCTTATACCCTTGACCAGTGGTGGCAAACCTTCGGCACTCCAGTTGTTTTGGACCACAACTCCCATAGTCCTTTGTCATTGGAAATACAGGCTTGGAATTCTGGGAGTTGTGGTCCAAAACATCTGGAGTGCCAAAGGTTTGCCACCACTGCCCTAGACTTTTCCACGCTCTGTTCATTTTTCTACCCGGGTGCTTAGCACTCCATTTGTTTGTATAAAGAGGATCTGAGTGGCAGAGTAATGGACAATAAAATCTATAATCTCATTATGCCTGACACCTCCTTTAAAATTATAATGCCTCTGGTGCCAGAATCTGAAGCCAAACAAACAGCATTACTGCAATGCAACAGAACCCGAGCAGTAAATGGTATTTCATCCAATCATTTGAGCTGTGATAGGAATGAGGTGTGTGGTTGTTTTATTGGGAGCGACAGCCTGTTCGCAGCTTTATCCCCTCAAAGATTCATTATGAGTAAAGTTTCCCCATCCAGTTGTATTATAAGTTAGGTTTTCTGCTTTGCTAAGAACGCCGGGATTGAATTGTTCTGTCATCTGCAAACAGATGGATCAAACCCTACAAAGAAGTGGCAGTTTCTTTATGCTGCAGGGTGAATATATGTCATTCAAACAAACCAAGCCAAAAAAAAAAAAAGCAAATCCTCCATTTAATTTCCAATTTTGTCTAGTGGATTTGGCTCAAAATTCAATTAGTCGGGCGCTAGTTCTTTTCAGAAGCAGCCAGCCAGATGCCTTTAGGAAGCCAGGAAGCCAGACCCAAAAAAAAAAATGCAGCTGTCTGTTCATCCCTTCCACCTCTTATTTGGGGATAAAAAGCATTCACACGCCCATAAAGTTTCCCTCTGTAGCAGCTTTCCTCAATCTGGTGCTCCCAAGAATGTCCAAGGTGTATCATTTTCCGACTGGCAATGCTGTACAACAGTCTGTGGGACTGGAGGACTGTTTCCCTAGTGGTGGTGAAACTTCGGCCCTCCAGATGTTTTGGACCACAGCTCCCACAGTCTTTTGTCATTGGCCATCTAGGCTCAGAATTCTGGGAGTTGTGGTCCAAAACATCTGGACCACATTCTGGGGGGTCGAAGGTTCCCCAACACTACTTGGGGTCCGCAGTCTGCAAAGGAGTATGCTAGCCAAATCAGGAAGGGGTTGACCTAAGGGGAAATTGGGGTGGGGTTCTGTTCTATATTTATTCACTGTGGTAAAACAAAAATAGATTGTCAGACTGGGAGAAAAAACATAAAGAAAAACTTCCCCCTACAAAAACGTCCCTTGATGGCCTTTCAATAATTTAAGAACATAAAAACGTATGAAGAGCCATGCTGGATCAGGCCAAAGACCATCTACTCCAGCTTCCTGTATCTCACAGTCCCGTCCCCCCAATGCCTCTGGGAGCACATGAGACTAGATCGCTGTCCCCTGATACCACTCCTCTGCATCTGGCCCTTAAGGTACCCCAGTATTAAGCCTGGAGATTACACATCTCCAATCCATCATGGTTTGTAACCTGTGATGCCCTTTTCCTCCAGGAATCTGTCCAATCCCCTTTTGAAGGCATCCGGGTCAGATGCCATCACCACCTCCTGTGGCAGGGAGTTCCACAGACTAACAACATGCTGTGTAAAAAAAAAGTACTTTCTTTTGTCTGTCTTTTGCTAGGGATTGTTAAAAGGGGGATTGAAAAATAAAGTAGCCAATATTCTAATGCCATGGTACAAAACAATGGCAAAGGTGTTGTGTATAGTTCTAGTCACCACATCTAAAAAAAAAAAGGCCTAGTGGAACTAGAAAAGTAGCAGAAAAAAGCAACTAAATTGATTTCTGGGCTGGGACACCTCCCTTATGAGGAAAGACTACAGCATCTTGGGCTTCTTAGTCTGGGAAAAAAAGGCGCCTGAGCAGGGACATGATTGAGATGTACAAAACAGTAGATCATTCTCTTATCGGTCTCCGGTAAGTGAGTCATTCCCAGTGGGGGTCATGTGGCCCCCCTGGGGGTGGTGACACATTTGAAGGGGTCCACAGACTAGAAACAATTCCTCACACAACCTACCTTACAAGGTTTGTTATGCGACATGTCTGTGAAGATTCTCAGTCCTCCAGGTGAGTTTATCTGGAAGTTGAGACATGGCAACTGGATTTCTTTGAAATGTCAACTTGTGACTTGCACAATCTTGATCCAGTCCGTATTTCTTTCATATTCTCTTTTTGACCGGGACAAAAAAAAATATGTTAAGAATAGCTGGTCTATTTTGCGTTTAGTCTATCCATTTTAATCAAGCACATTAAATTAATGGATAGCCTTCTAACTTCCCAGCTGTGTCCAATACAGCAAGAAGCATTACTTGGCCAGCTGAAAGATAATGATGCCTATGTAAATTCCCTCTCAGTGTTCTCTCTTCTCCTTGCTTTCTTTTGCACTGAGCTGTACTCTCCAAAACAGCTCAAAATTGAGCTATCAAAAGGAAGATATCTTAAAATTCATGTGCTCCCGGTAGGCGTTCTAAATTGTCTACTCCATTTCCTCGTGCACCCAAGCCGCTGCCTTGATCTGATAAGCCAGCGGTTCACCTGACGACATTTCCGACCGCACACTCTGGCTGTGAAAGACAAAAGCCTCATTTGTCTTTTTGACCTTGCATTTGCTCAAAACCAGCAGCACCCTCAAATTGGCATTGCCTCTTCAGAGAGGAGATTGGATGGTTCACTCCTGCAAAGGTTGCAACTTGCCACTGGTTCCCACGGGTTTGCTTGCTCTGAATAGACTATCTGTTATGAAACTTCTACTAATGACCCATGGCCTGTACTAGAGAAGTTTAAAAAAAAAAAAAAGCTTGAACTTTTGGGGTGAGAGAGATTGGGAAAGAGAGAAGGGCACTTCAGGCTGAATGTTCGGTGAAGCAAAAATGATTATTTCTGCTACTCAGCCAGGGTTCAAGCACTGGGTATCATGAGTTTGAGCTACGCTCTGCCAAGAACCTAAGCCAGAAGAAGCTCTCCAGGACTGGAGAAGCTGTTTTTCGAGCATCCAAAGTGTCTCTGATTTGAATGCTCTGGATTTCGGATACTGAATGAGGGAATGCTCAGGTAGCAGCTTCCAAGTGAAATGCCAACAGGGCACATCAAGCATCCCACCCGGTGGTGGCATCTGGAGTCCCCTCCCAGTAGGGGGACACCCATTCCTTTGTCAATTCCAAGGTGGCACTTAAGATCTGGCCCACAAGAGCCCCAGAAACAGACAAGACTCCACAATATTTATGGGCTCCCTAGCCAGTTTTTGGAATGCTTCTCCACTGGAACCAGGAAAAGTTTAGTGCTGTATTTATTTCAGGAGGACCTTTTGGTTCTGCTGTGTCATCCTATGAATTAAAGGTCCAAGGTAGAGATGGGCACGAAACAAACAATTTTTCGTTTCCATTTTCGTTTTTTCGTTTCATTACGTAACGAAACTACAAATGAATTTTGTCTCTAAAATGAAACGAAACGAACAGAAACACCGGAAATTTTGTCGTGCGTTTCATTTCCGTTACTGCAATATGAGTGAATTGCTTAAAATCCTAAAAAATATCACAAAAATTGAAATAAATGGTAACGAAATGGTAACAAAATGAACGAAAATGAAAATGAATTTTTTGCAAAAATTCACGAAAAATGGAAACGAACCGAAATGGACCCTCCAAACGACAAACGACAAACGAAATGCCATTTTTTTTATTCGTGCCCATCTCTAGTCCAAGGAATGACATTAAAATTTAAAAAAGAAAAGAAATACATTTAAAAGGTAAAAAAGATTAAAACACTCATACACCTCCATCACAACTCCCCAAGGTCACACTATTTGGTTATAGCATTTAAGATGGTTATGGCTCTTGGATAAAAACTGTTCTTGTTTTTATTGTTCTGAAGGCAGCCGTACAAACAGACTGTGTCCAGGGTGACATGAATCCTGTAAAATGTTGTTGCCCTTTTTAAGCCAACGGGAGCTGTATAGTTCTTCCAGAGATGGGAGAGGTGACCGATGATCTTCTGGGTTGTAGTTATGACCCTCTGGAGCGCTTTCCTATCCCTAGCTGTGCATCTGGAAAACCAAGCATGGATGCAGTATAAAGTCAAAATGCTCTCTATAGAGCATCGGTAGAAGTCGAGGGGCTGCCATATATATATATCGATATAGTACTTATTTGTCACCTTTCTGCCCAACTCAGGTCCCAAAGGGATTAAGCCACAGTTAGAAATAGTATTCTGACAGTTGCTTCAGAAGCCAGTTTTAAACACAGAACATCATCATTTTAGAACTACAAGGCTGGAAGACACCCCATGGATTCTCTAGTCCCACCCTATTAAGGAGGCCCAGTGGGGAATTGAACTCTCAACCTTTGGCTCTGTATCTAACTCATTGCGCGATCCTCTCAACTTGGTGGTAGCAGAATGAAAAGTGAACAGACAGGTCCTTCCCTCCCCGACCTCCTCTGCCCGCCCGTACCTTGAACTCTTCTCTTTATTTTGACAGTGGCCAGTGGCCACTAATCCCCCCAAGGCATAAGATCGCTTAGGTGTTTTGCAAATAATCACATGGTGCGGGGTGCTTTTTAGGTCCAGTCTTTTCCTTTGTTTACTCCTGCAACTTTATGCCTATTTACACATCAAACTTTATGTATCAAAGGGTGCTCAAGAAAAGTATTATAATTAAGGTGGATCAATCAGTTGTTTTTCCAGTCTACACCACCTCGGCACATGTTCAACCCCTGTTCTCTCATGTACGTATCTAGGTCAACCTGCACATTTTCTAAAGAAGTGAAAAATTGTGTTTCTTTTTATAAGTCGCTTTCCTTAATGATCACCTTTCTGCTTTTTATGGTGGTACCTATTTATCTACTTGCATTTACAGGCTTTCAAACAGCTAAGTTGGCAAGATGCTTAGAACGAACCCACTGAAATACGCTGGACCTCCAATAGGGCTTTCAAGAAAAGTGAGATATTTTAATATGTGGTTTTACGATTTACACTCCTCTAGTGAGTTTCCATGGCCACATGGGGATTCAATACCACCTGTTATAGTCAACCTATTATGTGTCTTGTATATGAATCTACAGGATCACATAGACTTTTTGTTTATAACTACTTATAACCTTATGGGTTTACATTGACACTATGTTTTTAATGTTAATTTCCATCACTCATAACTTTACATGGAACTTTGCTTCCTTTTAACTGCTCACGTTCTCTTGTAGCGTTAATTGAATGTTGTCTATTAATTGCTTAAGATGTCCCTCAATTTCTTGTTCTCAATATTTGAATATGTCTTAATTGTACTGGACTGTGTATTCTGTAAGCCGCCTTGGGTCTTTTTTCCAAGGAGAAAGGCGGGGTAAAAAATATTCTAAAGTAAAATAAATAAACAAATAGGTTGGCAGGAGCTGGGGTTAACAGCGGGAGCTCGCTCCACTGCGTGGCACCCGGGATTCGAACCGCCGAGCTGCCGACTTTTCAGCCAACAGTTTCAGTGCTCTAGCCCACTGTGGCCACATGGCCACGGACTTGCACAACACTGGCTCTTTGGCTTGAAAACAGAGATGACTACCACCCCTAGAGTCGGACACGAGTAACACGCATGTGCGGGGGGAACCTTAACCTTTACTTTCCTTAATGTACTATACATGCTTGGTATAAAACTGGGTGGTTTTGTGTGCAATGCTCCAACTCTCCCCAACGTACTTATTTTTCAATAATTGTTGAACCAAGCACTGCATTGCAGAACTCGGAGAAACATGCAATCACAGGATAATTGTGTTTCAGTCTCCATATTGGGTACTTGAATGCTTAATTTTTATTTAGGCCATGATTTTCTGCATACCCAGAGAGAATTCCCAGGCTGAATCTAGTTGCTAGTTAACCCTAGAGCCATTGAATTGGCAGAAATAAAGCAGCAGTAGTGACTGATCCACCTATTGGTTCTATAGGCCTACTCTAGTCAAATTTATCAACCAGATTTATACTCAAGAACTCTAGTTCAAAAAGAATTTTGAGAAAACAAATGAAGTACAGTGGACGCTTGAATAACAAACGGTTTGTATAACATAAAATCTGTACAATATCAACAATTCCGAAGAAAGGGGAAATTTGCTTAACAGAATCGCCTATGGGGCAAATCCGTACCACATAAAAATGGTCACAATTAGGGATTACTCCCCTTTCAATGCATTCCTATGGGAAATTGGCATAAAGGAACATTTGCTTAACAGAATGTCATTCGGAACGAATTAATTCCTTTATACAAGGTACCACTGTAATTGCATTTTCTTTGGCCTTGTGTCCGACTGTTATGATTAGACTTACTACAGCCTCGGAACGATGACTGTGTAACTAATTATTATTTTTTATTTTTAAAAAAATCTCAGTTCCGGTTTAATATTATCAAGTGATATTATTCTCAAGCGCTGGAATTCTCAGAGAATAACACCTGAATATCAATGCAAGGACGCAAAATGAATTTCAGCATCGTGTGTGCCAAGGAGAGTTTATGCCTGAGAACTGCAAATTAGGCTGGCTGGCTTAAAAAGGCAGATGGGATAAAATTATCCCCCATTCCTAATAGCAATTAGAGTGGAAAGGGTTGGGGGCGGTGGGGAGGGGGGAGCCATTTGACTGTGGCTTCTCCACTCCAGATTTTTCCCGATAGCACAGATTTTCCTGACCCTCTCCTATCGGGCCTTCAATCCTGTTTCAGAAAAGGAATGGAGCTTCTCGCCTTGATGTATTTATTTTATTTAGTGTGCCGCCAGTCTGCTGTCACAAGATCTCAGATAAGGGATAAAAGGAAATATTCCTTGCAGCAGTTTGCTGATGGACAGTTTGTACAGCTATGATAAAATTCCACAAGCTTCCTCCCCCCCTCCCTCCTTACCCAATCAGCGGTTCCTGTCTTTTAGGACATTCAGGCAAAAATCAAAGAAAAAGAAAACAGAAGACAAAAACATGTGGCACCTGAAAGACTAATTTCTTCCATGAAACATTATATTAAAATATGAAAGTTAGTCTTTAAGGGTATTTGTACACGACCCCTAAACTCCGCCGCAAATTACTCTCAGCTCCGGAGCTTAAAATTGTTTCCCCACCAGCTCCGGAGTTTACAGATAATTAAGTGCGACCATGCCCACCTAAGCGCGTCCCAGCGCACTTTTCAGATACCTGCTCTCCGGAGGTGAAAATTCCTGATGCGGATATAACGTAGTGACTGCCGGGCTCTCCTTGCTTCTGTTTGTTCTTTTTTTGCCCCCCATCCCTTTAAGAGATCTGAATGCAGTGCTGGGACGGCAGAACGGAGGTGAGCAGCATTCTTTTCTTCCTTTTTTTTCTCCCTCCCCTCACGCAGCCAGCAGCCAGGAGTGCGGAGGCGGTGGGAACGCAGGAACAGCGACAAACCCCTAAGATCTCTGGTCCGAATTTAAGTGGCCAGCGGATCTTAGGGATCGTGTGAAAAGGCTCAAAGGTGCCATGTGTTTTTGTCTTTTGTTTTGTTTTTTTCTTTGATTTTTGCCTGGAATTGTTGCACAGACTAACATGGCTCCCTTCTCAAAAAAAAAAAAACTTTTAGGACAATAATTCTCGGGAATTCACTGTCCCTCATTTTGCCTTTGTGGAATGTCATCTTACCGTGGCGTAGTGTGGGGGCACCTGGGGCAGGGCAAGGCCCCATGCAATGCACGGGCAGGGTGCAGCATGGAGGTGCATCAGGAGAAGGCCCCAGGCTGGCACCATGGAGCACCCAGGGAGCTGTTCGAGGTCTACCCTAGTGATGGAGGCAGAAGCTTCAGAGGTGGCTGCAGAAGCCTGGCACCCTCTGACATCTCAGACCTGGACTGTCAGGAGTCAAGAGGGAGAAGAGGAGATCAAGAAGCAGCTGCAGGAGCATGCCAGGTGGAGTGACCCACACACCTCTAAGGATTTTGAACCCAGAGCCACCACTGCTCTTGAGTATCCCCACGCTATGCCACTGCCTCTTACAATTCTCTCCATGTGCGTCCCCAGCATGTGAGGGGGGCTCTTCAGTTTGAAGCACACATCTCTGGCTTCTGAAACATCCACCTTTCATCTTCCTACCCCCCAGCTTTGCTGAAGTACATCTCGGCCTTCTCCCATCCGGTGCAGCCGCTGTGGCCAGGACTGCCAGGGAGATGCCACGCAAACGATCCAGAGGGGATTGAACCAGGGAAGGACGCTCTCGCAATGACGTCTACGAACCGGGAGTCGATGTGCCTTGTCTCTTAAGACGGTATCGTTCGCCAACACCTGTCAAGAGGCTCTTGAGCGGGACGCACATGACAGCTGAAGAGCACTGATAACTGCATGGGGCACTGTTGTGTTTTTCAAGCACATACTTTTGGTTAATCACCCACTTGGCTTTTTAATAGCACCGCCCTAGAACGGACTGCACCTCAGCCGTTTCAACCGGGCTGATTCCCAAGTAAGAGGATGCGAGTGGGCATCAGTGGAGGGCAGTGTTAAACGAGTTCAGCTTATTAAATCATGGCGTGAAGAGGGAGACTTCAGGCATGGAGTGAAGAGCTGAGAGTCTTGGCCCTCAAGGTCGTGTGAAATATCCTTGTATTTGGCACACGGGGAGGCGCTAAAAGTGCAGATGTTAAGGGATGGGCAGTGGAATCCTCTAGTAGGTTAGTGGTTCCCAACTTTGAGTCCCTAGCCATTCTTGGACTACAGCTCCCAGAAATCCTGGCCAGCACTGCTACTGGTGAAGGCTTCTGGGAGTTGTAGTCCAAGACCATCTGGAGACCCACGTTTGGGAGCCACTAGATTAGACCAGAGGTTCCCAACCTTGAGTCCCTTCACATATTTGGACTATAATTCCCAGAAATCCTGGCCAGCACAGCTAGGCTTCTGCGAACTGTAGTCCAAGACCATCTGGGGACCCATCACTGCCTTAGTTTATCCTGTTCTCCTGGGGGAAGGATCTTTCCATTGCTTCAGAAATGGCAAAGCTCTCTCAGACCAAATTCCAGACTCTCGAGAATCTGCATCTAGTTTTACAAATACCTGAATGGAGTCCTTGTCTGAAAAATTAGGAGTGTACAGCGTCCCCCCTCAAAAACCCTGATAGACTACAACATAGTCTTAATAAAACATTGCATACTGGAAAAACCAGACGTGAGATCCAGCAGAAACCCAGTGCTTTTCAGGATACCAAAAACATTGCAGACAGCTTGAATTAGAAAAATAATTTTATATTTAAATATTCAGCTTAGAGAGCTTGTCTTCAGCAAAAACAAAAACAAAAACAAAATAAAAAAAACATTATACATAAAAACATGCCTGATAATATTACCTTGCACAGCAAAGACTCAACTAACCTTACACAGGAACAGTGTGACTGGCTTTAAACAAAGACCAGTAACTCGTGATCCCTCTGTGCTACATTTTAGAGATGGGCACGACTTAGCGGTATTTTCTTTTTCTTTTTCGTTTTTCGTTTCCGTTACGTAACAAAACGAAAAAACGAAAAACGGCTCAGAACTGGAACGAAAATGGAAACGAAACGACTAATTTCGAGCCAATTTTCATTTTTCGTTACTGGAAAACCATATAACGGAGCTAAATGGGAAGAAACGAAAAAAAATTCGTTTTCGTTTTCGTTTTTTCGTTTTCGTTATGTAACGAAACGAAAACGAAAAATTTTGAAATTAGCTCACGAAAACGGAAACGAGCCGAAACGGGCCCCTAGCCGAAAACGAAAACGAAAACGAACAATTTTTCTGAGTCGTGCCCATCTCTACTACATTTATACAAACGGCAGCCACAATCACCAGCTCCTGCCCGATGCTGCTGCAGCCTCAGAGTTTTTCCTTGCAATCTCAACAGCCGTGTGTCTTTTACCGACACACAAACTCTGAGTTGCCGTACTCTTTTGAGTAAGATATGTTTCAATATTTTATTCATGTTTTTATAACTTTGTTCAAGTATAAAAACATGACAGTCCTTTGCGTGACCCTCCCCACTCAGAAGTCCCTAGATCAGTGGTTCTCAACCTGTGGGTCCCCAGATGTTCCTGGACTGCAACTCCCAGAAACCACTTCTAGCACAGTGAGTGGTGGAAGCTTCTGGGAGTTGCAGTCCAGGAACATCTGGGGACCCATAGGTTGAGAGCCACTGCTCTAGATCAAAGGTCTTCGCAGTAATAATAGTGGCATGCCATCAAGTTAATTCCGAGTTACAGTGACCCTTCCCAGGGTTGTCTAGGTAGAGAGTGCTCAGAAGAGGTTTCCCATTTCCTTCACACGGATCCTGGAAATGTGCATCTTTCCAGCCAGCCATGGGGAGGACTGAATACATCACTAACTACCGGTCTGTTTCTGGACTCACTGGTTCTGACCTGGAAAGCCGGATACAACATGGATCCAGGCTTATTATTTATTTATTTATTTATTTATTTATTTATTTATTTATTTATTTATTTTAATACTTATATACTGCCCGTCTTCCGGAGGAACTCCGGGTGGTTTACAATATGGATACAAACAAAGAACCAATAAGAACAATAACAATAAAAATAAACTAAAGTAGACATCATAGTAAAACATCATAGAATCATAGAATCATAGAATCATAGAATTATAGAGTTGGAAGAGACCTCATGGGCCATCGAGTCCAACCCCCTGCCAAGCAGGAACCCCTTCCCAATATTTCCGACAGATGGCCATCCAGCCTCTGCTTAAATACCGTCAAAGAAGGAGACTCTACCACCCTCCGTGGCAGCATATTCCACTGCCGAATAGCTCTAACTATCATGAAGTTCTTCCGAATGTTCAAATGGAATCTCTTTTCCTGTAGTTTGAAACCATTGCCCCGAGTCCTAGTCTCTGAAGCCATGGAGAACAAACCTGTTCCCTCTTCAATATGACATCCTTTCAAATATTTAAACATAGCTATCATATCCCCTCTCAGTCTTCTTTTTGATAGGCTAAACATTCCCAGTTCCCTAAGCCGTTCTTCATAAGACATCTCTTCCAGGCCTTCAACCATCCTAGTCACTCTCCTCTGCACCCGCTCGAGGTTGTCAACATCCTTTTTAAACTGAGGCGCACAGAACTGGACACAGTACTCCAGGTGGGGTCTGACCAGAGCAGAATAGAGTGGCACTATCACCTCCCTTGATCTAGACACTATGGTTCTGTTGATGCAACCAAGAATTGCATTGGCTTTCTTGGCCGCCGCATTATAGACTCATTATAAGACTGCAAAGGAAATAATAATAATAATAATAATAATAATAATAATAATAATAATAATAA
>JAHTLZ010003542.1:81152596-81184749 GCA_023846285.1 Phrynocephalus versicolor
CTATCTATCTATCTATCTATCTATCTATCTATCTATCTATCTATCTACCTTTTGCTAGTGCACTCATTTTTAGAAAGACTGTTGCTACTCTACTGCAGCTGGGTGATTAGTACTAGAGATGGGCACGAATAAAAAAAAATGGCATTTCGTTTGTCGTTTGGAGGGTCCATTTCGGTTCGTTTCCGTTTTTCATGATTTTTTGCAAAAAAATCGTTTTCGTTTTCGTTCATTTCGTTACCATTTCATTACCATTTATTTCATTTTTTGTGATTTTTTTTAGTTCTTTAAGCAATTCACTCATATTGCAGTAACGGAAACAAAACGCACGACAAAATTTCTGGTGTTTCTGTTCATTTCGTTCCATTTTAGAGACAAAATTCGTTTGTCGGTTCGTTACGTAACGAAACGAAAAAACGGAAACGGAAACAAAAAATTGTTCGTTTCGTGCCCATCTCTAATTCGTACCATGAGTTAGGTGGAGCTGGCCCCGACCTTTCTGGCACAGAGCTTGGACATGCAATCTTTTTGGAATGATTCACTGAGATCCAGAATGACTCTCTGTTCTACCTTTGAGGATGGGTACCGTGACTGCACGGGAGGTAAGGACCTTTACAGCACTGGCCAGATGGCGCCAAATGTCATGGTAGGGACAGGCCTGCTTTCCAAGCTTGGAAAAGTTAATATTACCCACAGCAATGTCCAATAATAGCTAGATAGCCCAGCCAGTCATGTCTCTGGCTGTGGAGCCAGAAGTTAAGAGTTCGATTCCCCGCTGTGCCTCCCAGGAAAAAAAGCCAACCTGTGTGACCTTGGGCAAGCTGGATCGTATCGGGAATAGGAACTACTTCTGAATACCTTCTGCCTGGAACACCCTGAAAAGAATTGCCCTAAGTCAGAATTGACTTGACGGCCCATGAGCAGGATTCTTGCTAGGACACTGCTTTTTAGAATGACAATTTCTGTAGTTCTGAGCAGTCCCCATTAAGGCCTATGGGACAATGCAAGCAGCCTGCGTTCTGGGGAGCGGGCATTAATGGGGTACAATTCTTGCCCTTTCACCAGGGTTTGGATGCCATTGGTAAAAGTAAGATTTAGTATTTGAGTCACCCTGATTTCCTTCCATAGAAGTGAATGGGCATTATATAGAGACCAAGTCAGCTTCTGTGCGGGACCTGCTTTCAACAGACCACCGGCCGTCGGCTTACACTCGCCCATCGGTTTGTTTAGTCCTGTGCCTTTTAGGAACTTTCCCCAGGGTTCCTTCTCTGGAGGGGTGGTCCAGGAGTTAAATCTGAGCCTTGCCACCTTCGAAACAGAGTCCCTCGGTGTTGGCATGGCTTCGTGTACCTTTCTAAAGGAACACAGCCTGCAATGCCCGCGTAAAAAAGTCAGCTGCGTGCATTCCCCTGGAGATTCGGGAAAACAAAGAAACCTAAATCTACTCAGCAGCTCTCTGGGGTGGCCAGGATGGGGGTGGGAGTGGGGATGGATGCCAGAGAGCTGCTGGGTAGACGGGGAGCTGGCACTCGGGAAGCCGTCTCTGGAGAGAGAACACGATGCTTCTCTGCAAGAATGTAAACTTACACGAGGGTACGTAGCCTGGGAAGCATGCATGCCATGAATCATCCAGGTTTCTGGCTTTGATGCCACTAGATCGTGCCCTGCCCGGAACCTCATTGCCTTGTTTCCAAAAAGTGTTGATAACGAATTACTTAGAGAGGAAATCTCCACGACAGGAGGAGGGCAGCTCCAAGTAGGCTGGACCGCAACCGCCATGATCCCCAGCAAAGGAAAGCTGATGAAAGATGCTGGTTGGCTTGAACTTGCATCATACCACTCCCTGCATCTGGCCCTTGAAGTACAGTAACCCCCCGCCTATTGCGGGGGTTAGGGACCCACCCGACCCGCGATACATGAAAATCCGTGATATGCAGAAGCGGGGTGGGTGGGGGTTGGGGCGATCAGAGGCATGGGTGGGGGCGGCAGGGAGCGATTTGATCGCTCCCTTCTGCCCCCCCCATGCAGCTCCAAGGCCGCCCGGAGGGGTCGGGGGGAACAATGCGATTGCTCCCCCCCCCCCGTAGCTACTGTGATCCCGTGATGTGGCGGGGAGTGACTGTACCCTGGTTTTAAGCCTGGAGATGACACATCTCCATCATGGTTTGTCACCTGTGATGGACTTTTCCTCCAGGAATCTGCCCAATCCCCTTTTGAAGGCATCCAAGCCAGATGCCATCACCACATCCTGTGGCAGGGAGTTCCATAGACTAACAACACGCTGGGTAAAAAAAAAAATTCTTTTGTCTGTTCTCACTCTCCCAACCCTCGGACGCAGGACTCAGACCGGAAGAGGTTCCAGCATCTCTGCCAGTATTTGTGCACGAAGGCCCAGGTTTTTCAGTCTCGGATTTGGCTGAACGTGGATTCCTCCAGATTCCACCGCACTGACTAGTGGGATTACGACTCTCACCAGCGCCAGCTGGCATATCTGTATCTGATATGGAAGAATTCGCTGAGAAGGGGAGGGTGGGTGTTTGGTAAGGGGGCTACCAGCTTCGCAGCAACCATTATTGTCATTCAGGTCATTAAAAGGGGACAGCCCTGTAATTGAAGTGATATTGGTGGGTTTCTCGTGATCCTTTGAGGATCGAGAGGGGCAACACAAAGATTTGATTCCTTTCCTTCCCCTCCCCCAGAAATGTGAAAATGACTTGTCTAAGTAAGCCAAGCTACATGTGTTGATGGGAAGTAGCATTTCTTTGAAAGATCTGCAAGAACGGGTTTTTTTAATGTAGAAAATCACCCTGTATTTCTTCCCTGCCCTTCCTTAATTTCCCAAGCCTGAATGAACAAGAATCATTTGTTGTCACATCAATTCTGACTTGTGGTGACCCTTTTTCAGGATTTAGGAGCCCTGTGGCGCAGTGGTTAAATGCCTGTCCTGCAGGTAAAACTGTGCTCACCACCTGGGGTTCAATCCCAGGTAACAGGCTCAAGGTTCACTCAGCCTTCTATCCTTCCAAGGTCGGTAAAATGAGCACCTAGCTTGCTTGGGGTAGGGGCAATGTGTAGCCTGAATACTGCAATTAAACTGTAAACCGCCCCGAGACTACTTGAAGTAATATGGGGCGGTATGTAAGCAGAACACTTTGCTTTGCTTTTTCGAGGAGTGGATTCCCATTCTCTTCTTGTGGGTTTAGCCCTGGGGCTGTGCCGTTTGCCAGTTCATCCACTCAGGGACACAGTGGGGAATTAGAACTTCCCATTCTGGCTCGACAGCCCGGTGCTTAAATGCCTGAGAACTAGCCAAAAGGTATATATATTTTAAAGGAACCAAGGACAGGTTCTCTCCTTGGCATAGTATTGAACGGACAGCTAATGCGTTTCCAGCCATGGCAATGCTGACAAGCAGGCTGCTTCACCCGTTGGATGTCTGCCTGCTGGGTCGCCAGTCCTGGGAGGGAGCCGTAAGCAAAACAGAAAGTGCTGACCCCCGAAAGATGTTCCTGCAGAGAGAATGATGCCTTTCCGTTGCGCTGGAGAGAGCTGTCGCAAACAGATAACAAACCGCACATGGCCCTGTCTCCCTCCGTCCGTGTCTGTGTGTATAACGCTGTATATACAGGCACCCTCGCGGGCCTGCTGCTGCCAGACTTTATTTTTAGCCCTGGCTTTTGCGTCGCTTTCGTCAGTCATCCTCTCCTCCCCCCCCCCCGGTCGGTCTCACAGCGGCTCCGTGGCGTGTCATCCAGGTTGGCGTCCCGGAGTGTCAGTAGTTGGCAAGGTGTTCCAGACACATTGGGGGCCACGGGCCACGCTGTTCTCCTGTGGCCTGGAAGAGAAGGGGGGACCACGATGTCCTGAGAAGGGAGGGAGAATGAGGGGCAACCTGGATTTGCTAACAGGCATCTTCCTGAGGCCAGTTTTTTTTTAAATGAAGCTGCAGTGGAAACGTTCTCCTAAAATATCCCTTTGTGCGCATGTTTTGTCGTTACAGTCGTGACCGACTCTTCGTGACCGACTCTTCGTGACCCCATGACCATGGAGTTTTCCTGGCAGGAATCCTGGAGTGGTTTGCTGGTTCCTACTCCAGGCAGGCCTACAGCACCTGGTATTCCCTGGTGGTCTCCCATCCAAGTACGAACCAGGGCCGACCCTGCTTCGCTTCCGAAATCGGGCGAGATCGGATGTGCTTATATCCCTCTCTGCCCAGGAGCAAATCCATCTCGTCGACGGAGCCTGGGCTCAACATGGCCGACAATGGCCAGGCCGACAGGGGATGATGGAGTTTGTAGTCCTTCGCTGTGAAAGAGGGCGGGGGAATGCCAGTGCACCGTCAGTTGTGAGTGCTCATGTCTGCTGTCAGGGGTTTGTGCATGTGCGTGTGTGTGTGTGTGTGTGTGTGTGTGTGACTAAAATAGGCAAGTCTCCCTTCTTTGGGAGGCTGGCATATCAAACAGCGTGACTTCTGAATGTCACCAGGCAGGGATGCAACAGAGGTAGGATGGGGAGGGGATATGACATCACTCACCACCACCATTTTGGGGAGCTCTGTGGTTGAAGCATCTGGCTGCTGAGCTGGACGTTGGAAGTTCGATTCTCCACTGTGTCTCCTTCGGGGGGGGGCAGGACTGGAGATCTAAAGGCCCAGAAAAAAAAAACACCAGAAAAATTCAGGGGCTTGGGGGAACGGTTTATTTCCATTTTTTCCTGAAGCTTTTTTGGTTGGGGCTTTCCCCCCCCCCCAAGAATTGGAAAAATTGAAAAAAGAAAATGATTATGGAATGTTTTATTTTAACATGACGAATAAAATATTTCAAGATGGGTTTTTCCCCCCAAGTCACTTCTAAAAATATGCATAGTATCGGATTATTCTAATTTCTGTGCAAGCAAGTCCTAGGTTACATGCAAGAACAAGATGCATTTCTTCCTTTTAGGAGGTGCTGCTGTTGTGATAAGAAAAAGAAATAAGGTTTCACTTTTGTTTTTTGCATGTGACTGGGTATGTTTGGTTCTGTTCTGCCTTCTTCACGAGGCCTCAAAGCACTGGGAGAAAACACAAGAGCACCACATTGGCCACGTCAAATAGCCCATAGTCATATTTTATGTTCCTAAAGTAACAGAATGACTTTCAAGCTGTTAAAAAAAAAAAGAGGGAGTAGGGAGTGGTAATGTAGCATTTTTCATCAATTTTTCTGAAAATTGCCACTTTTTTTCCTGTGGAGAAAAGGGGGAAACCGGGTTTTTTTTTTTCCCAAGCTTCAAAATTTCCAGAATGTTTACATCAGACTCCATGATCCATCGGTCCCTTCCAGCTCTGTGCTAAGAAGATGGTGATTGGTGATGAACAGATTTCTTCCCCATGGCTTCAGAGACTAGGACTCGGGGCAATGGTTTCAAACTACAGGAAAAGAGATTCCATTTAAACATCAGAAAGAACTTCATGACGGTTAGAGCTGTCTGGCAGTGGAATAATATGCTGCCACAAAGGAGGGTGGTGGAGTCTCCTTCTTGGGAGGTTTTCAAGCAGAGGCTGGATGGCCATCCTGTCGGTAATCCTGTGATGGGGGTTCCTGCATGGCAGGGGGTTGGACTGGATGGCCCTTGAGGTCTCTTCCAACTCTAGGATTCTAGGATTCTACATCTTTAAGCCATATAGCCACCAAGCAATAGCACAATGCCAACGTCATTTGGGGTCAGTGTGATGCGAAGGTATGCTGTATAAATCATTTGGTATCGTTTTTGCTATTAATTAGATTAATAGCACTGATAAAGGAAAACTTGCTTACAACTGGATAGTATTTCTGTTAACCTTGAACTCATGCATATTGTGCACCCATGCGAATGATTGGTTGTCTTTTCAGTTGGAAGAGACCCAATGGACCATGGAGTCCAGCCCCTGTCAAGGAGGCCCAGTGGAGGAATCGAACCGCCAACCTCTGGTGCCACAGCCAGAGACCTAAGCCAGTGAGAACTTCATAACAGTTAGAGCTGTTCGGTAGTGGAATATGCTGCCCCAAAGGAGGGTGGTGGAGTCTCCTTCTCTGGAGGTTTTTAAGCAGAGGCTGGATGGCCATCCATTGGAAATACTGTAATGGGGGTTCCTGCATGGCAGGGGGTTGGACTAGATGGCCCTTGAAGTCTCTTCCAGCTCTATGATTCTATGAACTTGGACGATTGACCATTGGAAGTAATTCACTCTTTGTGACAAAGGGTGGTGGAGTCTCCTTCTTTGGAGGTTTTTAAGCAGAGGCTGGATGGCCATCTGTTGGAAATATTGTGATGGGGTTCCTGCATGGCAGGGGGTTGGACTGGATGGCCCTTGAGGTCTCTTCCAACTCTATGATTCTGTGATGATGATGCTGCTTAATGAACTGCTAGATAGCTCTTTGGTTTAGGCCTCAAGCTCTGGATCCAGAGGTTGGGAGTTCGATTCCCCCTTGGGGCCTCCTTGCAAGGGGCTGGACTCCATGATCCAGAAGGTCCTCTACAGTTCAAAGATGTATCATTAGATCTGCTGTGCCGCTTCATGGTTGAGGTCTCTGACTGAGAACCTAGACGTCGGGAGTTCAGTTCTCCGCTCTGCCTCTTTGATTGGCGGCTGGACATGATGACTCAGAGGGTGGCTTCCAGCTCTGCAGTTCTGAGATTAAATTTATTATTACGGAATAAGTATTTTGAAGGGATGGAGGGACGGACCGACAGACAGACATGGCCCTACACCACTATGCAAACAAATACAGTCATACCTCGTAAGATGAATGCCCCCTAAGACAAAAAAAAATTGTAAGACGAATGACCGGGAATAGGAAAATCTAGGAAAATCTTTCCTATGGCAGGCCTGCCCAACAGGTAGCCCGCGGGCTACTGGTAGCCCGCAAAGGGTTCAAAAATAGCCCACCAGCCATCAATAAAAAAAGTGAGGGGATAAGTTCTCCACCCCTCCCTCCCGCATCCCAAGGATCACCACTGCCCCAGCAAAGTTCTGGGTCTGCCAGCCCACTGTCTCAGCCGAGTGGGGCAGTTCAGGGGCCATGGTGCATTGAAATCTGTTCCCTCCAGAACAGATTAATTGGTTCTCAATGCATTCCTATGGGAAACTGCTGGTGTAGTTACAAAAGTTTTTACTTATGGGCATTTGCTTGGAACGGATAAAATTGATAAGTAGAGGTTTTAGTGTAGTAGCCCTCAGGCCATTGGGGCCAGAAAAAGTAGACCTTGGCCTGTTCAAAGTTGAACAGCCCTGTCCTATGGGATGCTTTGCAAGATGAATTCAATGCATTCCTATGGTAATCCGCATTAAACCGTGCTTCATAGGATGAATGTTTCATAGGATGAACTGACCCATAAAATGAATTAAATTCGTCTTAAGTGGTACCACTGTATGCCCACCTGGTGCCGTCATTTTCAGCCTATGGAAAACAGGCAGATGTAGCACACAGGGAAAAACACACCAGTGCCCATCGTTACCTGTAACCAACTTCTAAGGATACAATACATTACCTATCAGGCATTTCGCCGAGTGGCAGAGGCAGAGAGGCAACACCTAATGGTGAACGGCTCCAAGCATCTACTTCCAGTGCACACCTGCCCCTTGGCCCTCATCCTGCTGGCCTCCCTCCCAAGTTAAATGCAAGATGCCATTTTCCTGAAACGCTGGTACATCTTGAAGGAAGAGCAGGGAATGCCAAGAGTGTGGAAAGACAGAACAAGCCACCTCTTAAATAGAGGGGTGGTTCCGGATTTTTTTCATCAGACTCCTTGATCCATCCATGATCACACGGAGTGCTGAGCTTCTCGGATATCTCGTGATAGGCTTCAGAGTGGAGTTGGCAGAGGCAGAGTTAACCAAAGAAAATGGCAAAAACAGCTTACCGGCGATACCTTCATAGGCTACTATTAAAAATTTTAAAAAGAAACATTGCAAGCTTTCGAGTACAGTAAATCACCCTTCTTCAAAGCAAGTCCCAGAAGTTCAGATCGTATAAATCTTTCTCCTTTTGCTAAAGATTACCCTGGAGAGGAACATTTATGAGTTTGTAACCATTTTTTTTTCAACTCCTTTTTTCAATTTTTAATAGTTGCCTATGAAGGTATTGCCTGTAACCTATTTTTGCAATTGTGTTTTGTGATGGCCACGTGGCTCAACTCCTTTTTTGCCAAAGAAAATGGAGGGGTTTTGCACTGACACAATTCTTTGCCGAGTGTGGAAAATAACAAGCAGATTCACTCTGCTTGGATTTCACGTTCGGTGCCCCCAGGTTTCTTGATGCTGCCTCTTTTTGGGCAAACATGATCTGTTATGATTAGTAACACTGCTGTGGTGCTTCTGACACCAAGAAAGAAAGATGGGTTAAGTAATCCAAAGGATCCGGAAAGAACAGCGGCTGCCTATTCAAGATCTATTGGTAATCCTTATAATGAATCTCCAAACGGCCATCGCCTTATGACGGGGAGAGAGAGAGAGAGAGAGAGAGACCCTGAAAATTGATTTTATTTTGAGTTCGCTGCACTGCTGCTGTTCTTTGATCTACATAGCGGAATACACGAGTTTAATAAAACATAATGGCTCTCTCTGAATATTTATGAACAGCATCCGATATAAATCCCCACCTCACCCCGCTGTGGGAAACGGTGCCCCAGAGATGCATCGCTGCTGGCGGATAATTCTTTGCCGATTGCCTTTCTACCGTGCGGCCTTAAAAACAAAATTCATCAGGCAAGGGAGCAAGAGAAAGCTTCTGGAATGAACTGTGTGTGTGTGTGTGTGTGTGAAAACAAGGGGTTTCAGTGAGGTACTGTATATAGTCCTGACTTTCTTCAGCTTTTAGCTGCATCTCATTGGAATTTTGAAGTTTCTGGAATTAAATCTCATTGTGGCCAGGTGGCCTCAAGGCAAACTAGCATTTGCTGGGGAAGGCCTCTGAGAATGGCAAAAAGTGGGCAATGGATCTTCATTTGTGTTTAATTTATTTAATTCTACAGATGGGTGGGTTCGTATTCAAGAGGGAATGAACCTGAGGTTTAATAAAAGCAAGAAGGAACATCTAAAGTGGGAGAGTTTTGAATTTCTGGTTAAAATTCCATCATCTACACCAGGCATGTCCAAACTTCGGCCCTCCTGATGTTTTGGACCACAACTCCCAGAATTCCAAGCCTGTATTTCCAATGGCAAAGGACTGTAGGGGTTGTGGTCCAAAATATCTGGAGGGCCGAAGTTTGGACATGCCTGATCGATGCAGTAGAACTGTAGAGACTCAGAGAAGTTCCCCAGATAGTTCACCCCCTTCGGTCACTTAAGAGTCTCAGTAATTCACTCTGAGACATTTGTAGGAGAAAGAATAAAAATGTTCCTTGACTGACAGTTGTGAACAGAACCACAATAAGATCGGATTAGATAGATCAGACTGATGAAGCTGCTTGGATAAGCAGTGGAACGTTTCAGTCTCTCAAGAAAAGAAGTGCAGTTGCTGTGACTCAGGTTCCAGATAAACTCACCTGGATGACTGAGAATCTTCACAGATTCTTCACATCCATCATAAGCTAAGAAAAGCTGCTTCCTAACAGACTAAAGGAAAGGAAAAAGCGCTCAGCAAAGAGGCGGGGCTTTCTTTGAATTTAGAGGCACGTGCGGAGATGATTGGTTAGCACTCGATAGATTGACAGGCACACCCATCCATTCAAATAAATGACAGGCAGCATGAGAGGTTGTAAAACTTGCAATAGAGCCATACATCTCAGTCCTACTGCTGTACTCAAGCAAGCCCTACAAAGGAGATACAGTGGTACCTCTATTTACGAGCGCTCTACTTATGAGCAATGCGACTTACAAGCGGAAAGCCGTTGGTGCTTTTAACTGCCGCCTGACGAATTTTAGATGCAGTGTGCTGTACTTACAAATTTGGTCTACTTGGGGATTTTAGATGCTGTTTGCTCTACTTACAAATATTTTTGCGATTTTTTTTAAAATGGTTCTCCCAGGGCGCTTTGCAACTGGGAGGTTTTAAAGCATCTACCTACACCATGCTTCAAGACCTTTGTGAGTTGGCTGAGGGTGAGGCACGGTCAGTGTGCCTGCCTGGCTTTAAACTGCACTGAACTGTTCTGTATCACATCAAAAAATGATATGTAGTGTTGGAAATGTTTGTTCTTGAAAAGTAATGTTGCTGTGCAGTGTGCATGTGTTTAAAGTGCACTTTATAAAGAGTTTTGCACACACAAAAAAACTGGTGTCTGTGCCTTTTCCCAACC
Organism: Phrynocephalus versicolor; assembly: GCA_023846285.1. Taxonomy (NCBI): domain Eukaryota; kingdom Metazoa; phylum Chordata; class Lepidosauria; order Squamata; family Agamidae; genus Phrynocephalus; species Phrynocephalus versicolor. The sequence goes on from JAHTLZ010003542.1 coordinate 81,162,848, forward strand.
CTCCGGAACGAATTACAGTGGACCCTCATAGAACAAACGGTTTGTATAACATAAAATCTGTACAACATAAAAAATTCCAGAGATAGGGGAAATCTGCTTAACAGAACCGCCTATGGTGCGAACCTGTACAACATAAAAATGGTCACAGTTTGGGATTACTCTGTTTTCAATGCACTCCTATGGGAAATGTGTATAAAGGAAAATTTGCTTAACAGAATTTCATTTGGAACAATTAATTCCTTTATACAAGGTACCACTGTAATCTGTTTCCAATGCATTCCTATGGGAAATTGCTGCTCTACTTATGAATGGTTCTACTTATGAGCATGCATTCGGAACGGATTAAATTCATAAGCAGAGGGTATCACTGTATCTGGATCCTAGGCTGTTCATTCCACGCTTCTAGTCTTCCCCTAGTCTCAAAGACATCCCCATGACTGGCTCTTGGCTTCAAGAATGGATGAACATAAGAACATAAGAAGAGCCATGCTGGATCAGGCCAGAGGCCCATCTAGTCCAGCTCCCTGTGTCTCACAGCGGCCCCACCAGATGCGTTTGGGAGCGCATGAGACTAGATAGCTGTCTCTTGATACCACTCCCCTGCATCTGGCCCTTGAAGTACCCTGGTTTTAAGCCTGGAGATTACACATCTCCCTCATGGTTTGTACCCTGTGATGGACTTTTCCTCCAGGAATCTGTCCAATCCCCTTTTGAAGGCATCCAGGCCAGATGCCATCACCACATCCTGTGGCAGGGAGTTCCACAGACTAACAACGCGCTGGGTGAAAAAAATATCTTTCTTGAGATGCGGTGAAGCGTGGGCGTGAACTGCCCTTGCGCCTACACTTCCTCCCATAATATCTTACCCTTTGAAGTTGGGTTGGAATGGTATCTGGGAACACAATCCTCCTTGTGAGGAGAAGCTCCCTCTATTGCGTTGGGCCACTTTGAGGGACACAGATTTGCTTGTAGAAAACTTGCCCTTACTTTATATTCAAGTCAGAGAGGACCTGAGCGCCAAACTATATATCGCAGATACCCCATCCAGAAAGTGGAAAACTTGTTAACATTCAAGATCTGTGATCCGGGCCACGTTTTCAGGCCCAAGAAATCTGACTGATGAAGGAGGGACGCTCTTATGACAAGAAGACTAATCACAAAACCCAACCAGCTCATTCTGAAAGAAGGAGAAGTGTGGGAAACTCTTGTTGAGATCATAATCTTAGGACAGCAGTGCTGGGAGGGTCCCTGGGGGGGGGTCATCTGTTCCACCCCCCTGTCAAGGTGGCACAGTGGGGAATCGAACTCCCAACCTCTGGTTCTACAGGGTGCAGGACATGCAATAAGGGGCTCAAGTTATGAGAACTCAGCTTTCGGTTGAATACCAGGAAAAACTTCCTAACTGTTAGAGTAGTACGACAATGGGACTAATGAATCATAGAATGGATGCCTTCAAAAGGGGATTGGACAGATTCCTGGAGGAAAAGTCCATCACAGGTTACAAACCATGATGGAGAAACCAGGGTACTTCAAGGGCCAGATGCAGGGGAGTGGTATCAGGAGACAGATATCTAGTCTCATGCGCTCCCAAATGCATCTGGTGGGGCTGCTGTGAGATACAGGAAGCTGGACTAGATGGGCCTTGGCCTGATCCAGCATGGCTCTTCTTATGTTCTTAATCATAGAGTTGGAAGAGACCTCAAGGGCCATCTAGTCCAATCCCCTGCCATGCAGGAACGCCATCACAATATTTCCGACAGATGGCCATCCAGCCTCTGCTTAAAAACCTCCAAAGGAGGAGACTCCACCACCCTTTGTCACAAAGGGTGAATGGTTTCAGGAGGTGGTGAGTGCTCCAGCACTGGAGACATTCAAGAGAAAACGTGACTACCACCTGGCAGATCTTCTTTGATTAGTATTCCTGCATGGAGTAGAAGGTTGGTCTTGATGGCCTGGCGAGCTCCTTCCTACTTCACTGTTCTATTATTCTATGTCCTTCATGAGGAAAGGGGGTTGTTGTTGTTTTGCTCCTGGCCATAGGTCAGAAGCTTCTTGATGTCCCAGAACAACAACAGTAACACAACAGCAAAGCTTTGGTGCACCTCAGCGGGTGGCCCTTTGATGGGAAGGTTGTTGTCTCTGTGTTCTGGTTCGGGCCTTCCCAGAAGCGCAATGCCTGTGATCAGTGTGGGAAACAGGATGCGAAATGAGCAGGACCTTTGGTTTAGACTCTGCGGGATCTCTAGTTGTGTTTTCATTCCTACCACTTAGCTATGGAATGGTTGCATTCCCCCCCCCCCCACTTCCCAGGCCCAAACTGCAGGCACCCCTGGCTTAGTTGGCCCCCACCGGTCAGGGTTTTGTTCTTCGGTACAAGCCATAGCTGTCCAATGACCAGGTCTGCCCACAGGAGAGCCTTAAGAAGATGCAGCCCAAACCTAGAGGTTGGAAAAGTTGTTCTCTCTTGGTAGGACTACGGTTCCCAGAATGCCCCCAAGAATGAGACTATCCATGCTTGGAAAAAAACATCACCCTTCGAGCAGAGTCTTGTTTTGCAGAAATATGGAAGGGGGGGTCTCAAGGGCAAAAGTCCTTCATGTAGAGCAGTGGTTCTCAGCCTGCGGATCCGCAGATGTTCCTGGACTGCAACTCCCAGAAGCCTTCATCACTAGCTGAGCTGGCCAGGATTTCTGGGAGTTGCAGTCCAGGAACATCTGGGGACTCACAGGTTGAGAACCACTGGTGTAGAGGGCCACATGGCAGAACCTTGCTCTAAGAAACCATGTACAATTACCTGGGAGTTGCGTCATGGCAGCTACTTTTCTTGAGGGATTGAGACCTTTCACTACTCGTTCAAGCAGCTTCTTCTGTCTGAGGAAAGCTGGTGGGAGGCTTCCAATTTATAGTCCTCCTTGGTTTCACACACACACCTGGTCTGAATAGGCTCCATAGATGGACAGCGGCCTCCCACCAACCTTCCTCAGACTGAAGAAGCTACTTGGATGGGTAGCAAAACGTTTCAATCCCACAAGAAAAGAAGTCCAGTTGCCATGACTCATCTCCCAGATAACCTCACCTGGATGACTTGAGAATCTCCACAGACATTTTATACACTCATAAATTATGACTAGAGATGGGCACGAATAAGAAAAAATGGTGTTTCATTTGTTGTTTGTCATTGAGAGGTCCGTTTCGGTTCGTTTCCATTTTTCACAATTTTTTTGGAAAAATTTCGTTTCCGTTTTTTGTTTTTTGTTTTTTGTTTCTAACCACTTTTTGCACGATTTTTAAAAGCATTTCCGTGCATGGGTGTCCCCCAACGCCCCAGACCAGAGGGAAAACACTAAAAAAAATTGATGCTGGCAGAGACACTGTATAGACTAGGTTCGCAGGGAGGCTGCAAAGGTAGTGGTGGGCATTGCCCAGGGTGCAAGGCAGCTGCAGAGTGACTGCACTGCAGGGCAGGGGAGGGTACTCACCGAGAGGTACGCAGCACACACGCACACAGGGAGGCTGCAGGACTGAAGCTAGAGTCGCAGAGACAGCAATCCTAAGGAGGACGGGGCCTGCCAGAGCTTTTTGTGCCCTTTGCGGCTGCCAGACCTACCCAGTCTGCCACCTGGGCATGCTATTGGTTGAAGCTGTCCAAGAATTTACATGATCCCATCACATGGCTTGCCTCCATGTTTTGGCTGGAGTGGCGACATCCATTTTGTCATCCTTAAAGGGAAAAGAAAAATATATCACGATGGGAGAAGACAAAAACAAACGTTTTAAGGACCCCTACCCCCTGTTAGGTAATAATTTCAAATAATTATCACATTATCACTGCATTTTTATGGATGTCCAGGGCGTTTTAATACCCAAGAAATCAATATTAGGCATCTGGGAGCCATTTTGAGTCAATGTCTCCTAATTCCCCTTAAAGGAAAAAAATACAGTGATCTGAGAAAAGACATAAATGCACATTTTAAGGACCCCAACCCTCCCCGGTAGGTATTATCAGACAGTATAAATAATTATCGCTGTGTTTTTATGGATGTCCAGGGTGTTTTTTAACATTTAAAACAGCTCATTTCATTGCACGCTGCCATTAACGAAAACGAAACGTAATGAACACAATTTTCGTGGTTCTGTTTGTTTCGTTTCATTTTCATCACAATTTTTGTTTGTCATTTCGTTACGTAACGGAACGACAAACAAATATTTATTTATTTATTTATTTATTTATTTATTTATTTATTTATTTTCAGATTTTTATACCGCGCCTATTTCCTGAGCAAGAACTCAGGGCGGTTCATACAAATAACGGAAATGAAAAATTGTTCGTTTCGTGCCCATCTCTAATTATGACAATAATGGAGTCTTGGGAGGTGGGAATCCCAGGGTGGGAGCACTTAAGTGTTCAGGGGTGCGGGATCCAGCTACTGTCCACATGGTCATGTTGTGCGTTTGTAAACAGGGGAGATAAGGGTTCGTCCAACATTACAGCTCTTCATCGATTGAACAGTGACGTAAACAACCTACATCTTAAACAATACATGATGCAAAAGGTGGGGGGTGAGGAGATGATCTGGTCTTTGTGTCTTCTTAGAGCATCCCAGACAAGCCGATTAAGGACACACTGCTTTCCTTTCGTTTCCTTATTGTTTTCATTTTTCCAAAAAAAAAAAAAAAACAAATAAGCAAAAACCCTGCAGGAGCAGTGCTGGAAAATCTAGCTGGAGTTATTTAAAACTGGTGTTCCAGTTGGGGTTTCTTTTGTTTGTTTGTTTGGAATTCAGCCACCTATTGTAGGAGTGTTCGGTTACATACCATAAATTCGGAGTTTCAAGTGCTCTGCTCCGATTCAAACCACAAGATCTGGTAGGAAGAAGATCCAATTTCATCCTTTATTCCTTTCTAAACTGCATTTTCCCCCAGTTCTGTCATTGCTGCTGCCCTCAGCTGAAAGGATATCACCTGAGCTGTGAGAAGCATCACATTTAGAGATGGGCATGAACCAGTGATTCGTAGCGGTTCGTTTCAGGTGTTCAGTCCATCCCAGCTCTGGCTTCTCTGGCGGTTGCCTCTCAGAAGCAGCACCCCAGTTTTTTCTCAGGCCCACTGCCTCTGAGTGGGTACCCCCCAGAGGTGGTGGGGCTGGGAACCACTCAACACCGAACTGGCACAAATTGTCAGCTCAGTAGTTGTGACCAGTTCGGCGCCATATGAGCAGACCTGGGGTTGGAATTTCCCATCCTTCCAAAGCTTAACATGGCAAGTTGCTGGGACAGATTAGAGAACTCTTCCAGGTCAGTGAAGGCAGAGAGGTGGGACATTCTGGCACTAGCCAATATGCATATGTTATTTATTTATTTATTTATTTATTTATTTATTTATTTATTTATACATATACCACACATCTTCTAACCAGAACTCCAGGCAGTTTACAATAATACAATCAGAATAAAAGTGCAGGGGGGGGGGGGAAATCACCAGATACAACAATTTCAGACACAATAATCAAACACAAGCAGTGATGGAGAACCTTTTGGAGACCGAGTGCCCAAGCTGCTTTTCAAAACCCACTAGTTTTTCGCAAAATGCTAATACAGCCATTTGACCTAAATACGGATGGCTGTGAAGGGGTGATGTCGAGTGCCCACAGAAAGGGCTCCGAGTGCCACCTTTGGCACCCGCACCATAGGTTCACCAATACTGCTCTAAAACCACACTAAACCTAATAATAAAAACATATTAACAATGACAGTACACATTGACGCCCTCGCCTTGGCAAGCGTAAGCCTTATTCTAGGTCCCCCGTAATAGGTGTAGCACTGATGTCCTTGAAATATTGAAAGTAGTAAGCGTCAGGAGGGAGCCAATTTTACTATCAAAGCACAGCTGGATGCACCATTTACTGCATTGCTTACAGGAAAATCCTGGACAGCGAAATGCCTGCGTTGTTTCTCGATAGCTTCCATTTGTTTTGGCGGAAAACAAAGGCGAGCTTATGTAACTCCGTGAGGTACCCGCACATGGTTAGTAACAGCAAGCTTTTTTGCCTGGCGTAACATGAAATTCTCACGGACAACCTATGAACCTTGGCTCCTGAGCTGAGAAACTCGCCCTAGAGCACATCTCTGTTTTGGAGACTTTGCAAAAAAAAAAAAAAAACCACCCAAAAAATTTAAAAGCTGGCTTTTAAAGGAGAATGTGCCGGATGTCTGTTTGACATCCTGCTAATGGCAAAGAAGCAGCCTGTCCCTGTACAGCCAGGCTGGAGATCTGGGCCATCCAGAAGGAGTTAGAAGCTAAGAAACAGCAAAAAAAAAATCTCCCAAAGATATTCATTCGCCTACATTGTTCTCAGATGACAGTGGAGGTTAAACCGACTGGACTGGACCGACAGTCCCATTGGATGTGGATTTATGGGAACCAATTTGACTTCTCAGTCTGAGAACTGTACAGTCTCTATTTCTCTCTGCCTTGAATAAGAAAACATTTAAGGGCGTTGACAAATATTTAAAGTTTCCCCTTCTGACCCTATCAGTGCAGCTGAGATGGAGAGAACCACACTATAGTCCTTTGCCTTTTTCACATTAAAGGCAAGGAGCCTGGGAGAAAAAAAAGAGGAGGCAATACTCTTTGGTTGCATATGTAGAAATTGAAAACCACATTTTTTTTGGCCAGGATCTGTTGGGATTCACGTCTTTTGCATAAGCTGTCGCTGTGGCTAATTGCAGCTAATGGGTGAGGTGCCAGGGTGTAAAGGAGGCACGTGATCAACCCTGCCTCACACCTCACCAATGAACATTAATCTACTGCAGCAGCTGACCTGACCCCTCTGCGGATAGCAATTATGTAACGAAATGAGGAAGCAGCATTGCGTTACAGACAAAATGAAATGACGTGCTTTTTTTGGTGTTTAAATAAACCATTTTGTTCCATCTGTAAGCTGCACGTGGGCTTGGGGGGGAGGGGAATTTTTTAAAAAACTATTTTTTGAAAAAATTCATATGAAATGAAACAAAAAAAATGTGTGTGGAGGGGTAGACTAAATGAAATGAAACATATTTTTTTCTATTTCATGCCCATCTCTAGATAGAATGGAATGGAGTGGAATGCAATTTATTGTCATTGTATAAATACAACGAGATTAAAAGTGCCATCCATTCAGTCATTCACACAACCCAGCATAAAAATCCAAGAAGTAAAATCTACAATTTAAGAACAAACCATCTATACACATACTCCAACATTCACATGCCAAACATCACTTACACTCATTTAAAACTGACATAAAAACCAAACATACACACACAGCCCTACACTCTTTCACCTGGCAACATTCATACCCAATCCATAAAAACTACAATTTAAAAAACAACAGCCATACACAATCCCCCATACAATATATGTGTAACACATTCAACACTAATATTACCCGTCAACTTAATTTTTAACAGAATTTAGCATGGTTACTGCTATTGGGTAAAAACTATTTCTGAATCTTTCTGTCCTTGTTCTAATAGATCTATACCTTCTGCCTGATGGTAACGGTACAAACAGAGAGTGTCCAGGATGAGAAATATCTCCTACAATATTCTCAGCTTTCTTAAGACAGCGGGAGCTGTGTAATTCCTCCAGTGTGAGGAGTGGGCATCTGATGATCTTCTGTGCCATACTGATATTGAACATAACAGTCAACAAGAGATATACTCGCACCGGGCAAATCAGATACAAAATGAGGGATCAGAGGATTTTGACCAAATCATAAATGGCGAAATATTCAGTCTAATATTATTTTTTGTTTTATTCTTGTCCACACCATCCCCCGTAATTCACCTGTGCCTTAGGTAGCTGCATGACAAGCAGGCTGAAATTTCAACAGGTCCTGCTCCTGATGTGCATCTGCAGCTGTGGAAACAGCTACACCAGGTGGAATTCTACGTTATCCGGTAGTTGATGTTTAAGACATGGGCACGAACTACTGATCTGGTGGTAGTTCGTACCAGTTTGTAATTAGTTTGAATAGGTGTACGGCACTTCAAAGCCCCGCCTCCTCTGGTGGCTGCCCACTCAGACAGTGACCTGGCTTTCCTGCCCTGCCTTCTCCAGGAGGCAGGGCCTTCGAGTCCCAAACACCTATTTGTACGATAAAAAAAGTGCCACGAACCACCAAATTGCCGGTTCATGCCCATCTCTACATGGGAGGAAAGACCAGCAAGCCCTGCTGGGGAAGGCATTGCATGGTAAATCACATATTTTTTTCAGTTTCCATACTAAACCAAGTTATAAATCAAATCTGCTAATGGAGCGATATTAGTTACAGGCTTCTTTCACATAGTTGTCACAGAGTGGCCTCCAACTTTCTCTTGCTTTCTGTAAGTCTTTCTTGTAGTTTTTTAAGCAGAGGCTGGATGGCCATCTGTCGGGAGTCCTGTGATTGGGGTTCCTGCATGGCAGGGTAGTTGGACTGGATGGCCCTTGAGGTCTTGTCCAACTCTATGATTCCATGATTCTATGAACATCTAAACAGCTTTGTCAATCTGGCTATGGTGCTGGGGGTTGGGAGTCCAATCCCCCACTGGGCCTCCAGGTAGAAAAGTTAGCCTCTGTAGCCTTGGGAGTCCTGTGATGGGGGTTCCTGCATGGCAGCGGGTTGGACTGGATGGCCCTTGAGGTCTTGTCCAACTCTTATGATTCTATGATTCTCTGAGCAGTTCTGATACTACAGTCCATCCCTGCCATTTCTGAATATTTGGCCAGCACCTGACATAAGAACATAAGAACATAAGAAGAGCCCTGCTGGATCAGGCCAAAGGCCCATCTAGTCCAGCTTCCTGTATCTCACAGTGGCCCCACCAGATGTGTTTGGGAGCGCATGAGACTAGATATCTGTTTCCTGATACCACTCTCCTGCATCTGGCCCTTGAAGTACCCTGGTTTAAAGCCTGGAGATTACACATCTCCATCATGGTTTGTAACCTGTGATGGACTTTTCCTCCAGGAATCTGTCCAATCCCCTTTTGAAGGCATCCAGGTCAGATGCCATCACCACATTGTGTGGCAGGGAATTCCATAGACTTACAACGCGCTGGGTGAAAAAATATTTTCTTTTGTCAGTTTTTACTCTCCCAGCCCTCAATTTGAGTGGATGTCCCCTAGTTCTGGTATTTTGGGAGAGGGAGAAGAGCTTCCCTCTATCCACTTTATTCATACCCTGCATTATTTTGTATGTCTCAATCATATCCCCCCTCAGGCACCTTTTTTTCCAGACTAAAGAGGCCCAAATGTTTTAGCCTTTCTTCATAAGGGAGGTGACCAAACAGGTGTCTCTCCTGTTTTCCAATATTTGGTGAAAATATAGTTGTTATATGCATTAGTAAAAGTTTCTTCTTAAGGCCCTTGAATTCTGGCATAATATTGAACAAAAATATTTCGGGCTTAAATGGAATAGCACATTTCGACGTTTTTTGTAACATCTCATGCACCATATTTCCTCCAGTTTTTGAGAGTCAACCTCGAGTACTCAATCAGATTCTCCCGGTTTGACATTGTGATAGAGGAGTTGGGTGGGACTAGCAAGCTCTCAGAGAAGGCATTTGCTACCTTTTAATGGAAATCCGAGCTGCTACCGCACTTTAGATTTGAAATATTTTTTTCCTTAAAGACAACTCACCTTAAAAATTACTGCCCACTTTTCAAATTGCTTTTTCTGAAGACCCCCTTGGCCACGCCCATTTTTGACCACTGTGTCGGTTTTTCTTGCAACGACCACTGGGGTGTGGTGTTTTTTTTAATCGGTTCCTGCAGCCCCTTTTAAAGCGATTTGGTTGTATTTGCGGACATACTACGCTGCCTTTTTTCGGTTTCCCCTCTGTTTCTGCCGTTTCCCTGTCGTAGTTTAAAGCGGTTCAGCCAAGTGCGAACGGGGAAGCCGATTGCTAAGCAGCCGCTGGAGTGCAGACTGCTGAACCGCTGTAGCGACCACATGACCTCAGGAGGAGATAATCGTAAGGTGATGCAAAATAAAAAGTGGCTGCTCATGGAAGTGCGGTAGCGGCCAAGAGGTGAAGAGTGTTTATGGTTCTTAACATCTCAGCCTGGGATTATATAACCACTGAACAAACAGCCTTTGCGAGAAGCATCAACATAATTAAACTGATTAGGATATTGTGCACCAGTAAATCACTGCCTAGACTGCACAGGGATAAGGAAGGCTAGCACCTCACTCAACCCAGTCTCCGGTTTTATAGGGTTGTTTCTCCATTTCTACCCCACCTTCCTCCAGGGAGCTCAAGGCCACCACCAGGCCAGAGTGGCACACAATCACCTGGTGAGTTTCCTGTCCCAGCGAGGAGTTGGATGCAAGGCTCCCATGTTTTAGCTGAACACCTCATCTCATGGGCCACAGTCCCACTGGCTGTGCTCATAATTTATTTATTTATTTATTTATTTATTTATTTATTTATTTCACAACGGTTCACAACAGTTAGGAAACAACAGAATTGCATATATTAGTAAAAATTTAACATATATAACATGTAAAACAACAATTGCAAAAGATGGCGATGGCGGGAGAAGAGGAAAAAAAAATCATCCAAAAGCCTCCCGGAACAGCAAGGTTTTCAGAGCTTTCCGGAAGGCAGGCAGGGACTCTGCAAGGCGCACTTCTGCTGGTAGATGGTTCCACAGTGTCGGGCCAGCCACAGAGAAGGCTCAGGAACGGGTGGAAATCCTCCGAGCCTCTCTGGGCGTGGCCACGCGCAGCATGTGCACCCGTGACAGCCTAGTTGGACGGGCCGAAGTTGACCGCTGGTCGATCCGCTCTGCCAGGTAGCCAGGTCCTAGGCCATGGAGGGTTTTGTAAACCAAAACCATGACCTTGAATCTGATTCGGGCTGCAACGGGTAACCAATGCAGGCGGGCCAGGACTGGGGTGATGTGCTCGAATCGACGCACACCCGCCACCAGTCTGGCCGCCGCATTTTGGACCCGCTGCAGACGCCGAATGAGATTCAAGGGCAACCCCATGTAGAGCGTGTTGCAATAGTCCAGTCTCGAGATCACCAACGCCTGGACCACAGTTCTAAGGGAGTCCCCATCCACGTACGGACGAATCTGGGCGATTCGACGAAGGTGGAAAAAGGCAGCCCTGGACACGGCGGACACCTGGGCCTCCATGGTGAGCACCGGGTCCAGGACTACTCCCAGATTCCGGACTGAGTCTGATGGCCTGAGGTAAACGCCCTCCAAGGTGGGAAATGGGCCACCGTAGCTGGATGGGGTAGCCCCGAAGAACATAACCTCGGTCTTATCAGGGTTGAGTTTCAGCCTGTTATTCCTGGTCCATTCCATAACTGCGCCCAAGCACCGGTCGAGGGTCCGGACAGCCTCATCTGCAGCGGTGGAAAAGGAGACATAGAGCTGCGTGTCATCAGCGTACTGATGACAGCAGACTCCATGTCCCCTAATGACCTCTGCCAGCGGCCTGATGTAAATATTGAACAGCATGGGAGAGAGAGAGACGACCCCTGTGGAACCCCACAAGGGAGTATCCAAGGGGCCGATAACTCGCCCCCATGCTGAACCTGCTGGGGACGGTCCCCGAGGAAGGACCGGAACCAACTGTGAACAGTGCCTCTGATCCCAGCCTCGGAGAGCCGATCCAGCAGGATACTAGGGGTTGCTAATTCCCTAGAGGATCGGATGAAAATCCAAAAGGACCTTGACAGATTAGAATGCTGGGCCAAAGCTAATGGAATGGATTTCAACAGAGGGAAATGTAGGGTGCTACATCTAGGTAGAAAGAATGAATTGCACAGATATAAGGTGGGCGACACTTGGCTAGAGAATAGTACCTGTGAAAGGGATTTGGGGGTCTTGGTGGACCACAAATTGAACATGAGCCAGCAGTGTGATGCGGCGGCCAAGAAAGCCAATGCGATTCTTGGTTGCATCAACAGAACCATAGTGTCTAGATCAAGGGAGGTGATAGTGCCACTCTATTCTGCTCTGGTCAGACCCCACCTGGAGTACTGTGTCCAGTTCTGTGCGCCTCAGTTTAAAAAGGATGTTGACAACCTCGAGCGGGTGCAGAGGAGAGTGACTAGGATGGTTGAAGGCCTGGAAGAGATGTCTTGTGAAGAACGGCTTAGGGAACTGGGAATGTTTAGCCTATCAAAAAGAAGACTGAGAGGGGATATGATAGCTATGTTTAAATATTTGAAAGGATGTCATACTGAAGAGGGAACAGGTTTGTTCTCCATGGCTTCAGAGACTAGGACTCGGGGCAGTGGTTTCAAACTACAGGAAAAGAGATTCCATTTGAACATTCGGAAGAACTTCATGACAGTTAGAGCTGTTCGGCAGTGGAATATGCTGCCACGGAGGGTGGTAGAGTCTCCTTCTTTGACGGTATTTAAGCAGAGGCTGGATGGCCATCTGTTGGAAATATTGTGAAGAGGTTCCTGCTTGGCAGGGGGTTGGACTCGATGGCCCATGAGGTCTCTTCCAACTCTATAATTCTATGATTCTATGATTCTATGATTCTATGACGGTATCAAAGGCCGCTGACAAGTCTAAGAGGACCAACAAGGAGGAACACCCCCTGTCGGCCCCCCGGAGGAGGTCATCTTGCAGAGCGACCAAGACTGTCTCGGTCCCCCGACCGGGCCTGAACCCAGACTGGAATGGACCCAGGATATGCTCACCCTCCAGATGTGTTTGGAGCCGGGTCGCAGCCACCCTCTCGATCACCTTGCCCATGAAGGGAACATTTGCAATCGGGTGATAGTTGGATAAATCGCCCGATGCTAGATTGGGTTTTTTCAGAACGGGCTTTACCACAGTCTCCTTAAGGCGAGAGGGAAAAATCCCTTCCCTAAAGGAGGCTGTGGTGATGATGGATGCCCATTCTGATATGCTCCCTCCAACGGCTTTCATAAGCCAAGATGGGCAAGGGTCGAAGGGGGTGGACGCGGGCCGGCAGTGGGCAATAGCCCTGGAGGTCTCAAGTGAGGCAACAGGCCCAAACTCAACCATGCAAGGAGACCGAGGGGGCGCAGCCACCGGGGGTGCCGAGAGTGGGCTAGAGCAACAGGGTTCAAAACCGGTACGGATGGCCTCAATTTTTGATCGAAAAAAGGCTGCAAAATGCTCACTACTGAAATCAGTAGGAGGAGGCCTAGACAGTCCAGGATTAGTGAGGTCACGAACCACACGAAAAAGCTCCGCTTGACGGTTCGAGGCCTCACTAATTCTCAGGGTGTTATAAGATCTTCTGGCCACCCTGATTGCATGAACATAGCGCCTGGACTGTGCGATGACTGCAGCCTTCTTAATCGCCGACCGGTTCTTCCTCCAGCTGCGTTCCAGCCTCTTCCGTTCTTGCTTCATCACTCGAAGCTCTTCCGTGAACCATGGTGAGGAACGAGCTCGGCAGCGGATGAGGCGCCTAGGGGCGATCTGGTCGACAGCCCGGGATGTTTCGTCAAACCATTGGTCTACCATGGAGTCAACCAGATCGTCAGCCAGTCCGCCAGGAGGCCCTCCGAAGACTTCACGAAACCGATCAGGGTTAAGAAGTCTTCGGGGGCGGGCCCAGATGGTTGGCCGAAGGTCCCCGCCGGGTGGGGCGGCGATTGATACAATGAAGGACAGCAGGTGGTGGTCTGACCATGACGCGGGGGTGGGAACAATGTCCCACACCCTCAGACACGAATCCTCGGACGTGGAGGAAAATACCAGATCCAGGGTGTGTCCAGATCTGTGGGTTGGGCATAAAACATGCTGGGACAGATTCATGGAGGTCATGGACTCCATGAAATCCAGAGCAGCACCTGACAGATCACCACCAGCATGTACGTTGAGATCACCCACCACCAGAAGGCGGGGGGTTCTCAACAGAGCTGCGGCGATGAACTCGGTGAGCTCTGGTAGGGATTGTGCTGGGTTGCGGGGAGCGCGGTAACCGAGCACAATGCCAAACCTGTCTCGCTGCCCAACCAACAGGTGGACACATTCCAAACCTGGAATCACCAACTTCGAGGCCCTACTGATATGAATAGTATCTCTGTAAACAATGGCCACCCCACCCCCCTTACGTCCCTCCGATCTTCCCACCCCCAATACCAGAAACCCAGGCGGGCACAGCTGGGCGAGGGACGCCCCCCCTCTGCACCCACCCAGGTCTCGGTGATACACGCCAGGTCGATCCTCCCATCGGCGATGGTATCATGAATGATGGGTATCTTGTTATGGACCGACCTGGCGTTCAACAGGAGGCAGGTAAGATCGGAGGCACTGGCGGAGAGGCTCCGAGGCTCGTGACAGTGAGCTGACGGGTCAGAACGGGGGACAGGCACGAGATGCCTGGCCCGAGTTCTTCTCAGCCGACTAACCCCCCAGCCCCTAGCGTACCGACCACGGCCCGACACAACCGGTATGGTGTTCCCTGCCTGCATGATGGAGAAAGGAAAAAAAAAGAATAAAGTGAATATACAACTAAACAATAATCAAATTCAAAATACAAACGAAATATACAGTAGCATAACACCACGCACTAACAATAGAATATAAAATAAACAACAATATAACTTAAAATAGAAAGTAAAAAGTGTTGGGCTCACTTAGACTGGTGATGGAGAATAGGGGGAGAGGAGAAAAAGGAGAGGGGAGAGAGGGGGGAGCAGCCGACAGCAATGACTGCCAACGGGGGCAAATCCGCAGCCTACAAAGGCTGTCGGAGCCTCCCAGCCAGGCAAAGATGGCGGCCCGACCCCTCTCTGTTAAAGAACACGCCAAGGCAGATGTAAACTAGTGCCAGAGTATTAGTAAAATTAGTAGAACTCGGTAAGAGCAGATTGAGCCAAAATAGCTGCTTCCCCCCCACCAATCAGAGTCACAAAAGAGGCCTGCTAGCTAGATGATGTGTTCAATTGTCACAACTAGTGGCAGGTGGTTGATGAGGTACCAAGGTGTACCTTCGTCGCCACCCTTGTGGAGGTCAATGACATCTCCTCCAACTCACCTCTGGTGGAGTCCAGGAGGGTCAGTTGGGCAGCCATTAGCTCTTGCTGAAGAACCACCTGGACCAAGCTTGGTTCCTACCCATCTTTCATCCTGCAGACACTCTACAGGGTTGAGGAAGTGGGAAAGATAAGAAGCAGGAGCATTGTAGTAACTTGGCCAATAGATCACAAGCACCTCTTTTTATCCCATCTCTATCCTCAACAGCCATGGTGAGGAGACTTGACAATTCCCAGTGGTGTGGCAGCCTTTTCGCTATTTTAAATGCATAGATGAATTTCACCACTCTCTTGCCAGCCCCACCCAACTCCTCTGTCACAATGTCAAACCAGGAGAATCCTATTGAGTACTCAAGGTTGACTCTCAAAAACTGGAGGAAAGAACCTATATCTGATTTATCTAGTTTTGCACCACATTATTTTATGATTTTATACCAGAAGGCAGGGGTGGCTTTGTCTTGTTTTGTCTGATGCGCTTAAGCCAAACTTACCATCTTTCTAGCTCACTTGCTGACTTGGTCTGGGTGTAGGCAAGCGACCCTCATATCATTGTGTAGCGGATCAAAGGCTGGATGGCCATCTGTCGGGAATCCTGTGATGGGGGTTCCTGCATGGCAGGGGGTTGGACTAGATGGCCCTTGAGGTCTCTTCCAACTCTATGATTCTAAGTCAACGTTGCTTTGCTTGTCCCTTTGGTCATTTGCCACTGACCTCCAACTGAAGGCCCTTCTGTGCTAGCATGTTCGATGATGATGATGATGACGACGACGACGATGATTTCAGGAGGCAGGGTTGAAGTCCACCCAAGGAGATCACCAACGCCAAGGAAGACCTTGGTCAAGTCAAGGTCTGGTGGTTGAAGAAGAATGTGTTTTTATACTCCCTGCCTCCAGGAGGCTCTACCTGACTGAGCAGGGCAGGAGAAGTCAATCCAGATCTTGAGATTTCTAAGGGCAGGTACCTCCAAATGGGGTCAGTACCCTACCACGGGGGACCCCTATCCCAACCATACTGTATCTGCAGAAAAGCATTATGTGACCGACATTTCTTTTCACCCAAGATGTAACTTATACAGATACCTTCCTCCTTCTGCCGATCTTGAGATGAAATGAAGGAGAACAGTAACAGATTTCCGACTGTCGGTCATGTTTATCTTTCAAGGGCACTTTTGGTGTGAAACGAGATAGAGGTTTTGATGTTGTCTCCTTTGAGCTTCTGACCCACTTACGGTGCCTTGCGGAAACCCAAAGATGACAGGCAGATCTCCTCTGACAATAGGTCTGCCTGGCTCCTCTCTCTCTCTCTCACCTGAAAAAGTAACGCTTTTTTAAAAAGGGTTCTGAAAAAGGTTATCAAAGGAAGGTAAGAAGCGGAACATACATAAAAAGAGGAAGGAAACTTAGAGAGAGAAAGCAGGTCATAGGAACACAGCTTGGTCTCAACTCCTAAATGAATTTATGCCAGTGGCACATAATGTGTGGCCTAGTAAACTCTTGGGGGGGGGGGGTGAGAACCATTTTAGATTCAGAGAATTGTTGAGTTGGAGCGGGGGCTCTAAGGCCATCAAGTCCAACCCCCTTCTCACTACAAAAAAAATCTGAATCAAAGCAGATCTAACAGGGGGTTTGTGGGGATTCCATACCCCAATAGGCTAACCCCAATAAGTTGGCAAGCACCAGTCTCCCGACTGTCCTTCTCTGAACGTCTGCTGGTTTCTCAGCATCATAAATGAACACAGTATTGTAAGTGAGTCCTAACTAAGTCCTGAAGAGTCCTAACTAAGAGTTAAAACTGCAGCTTTACTCCTAACTCTCTTCACCCCCCCAAAAAAACCCCCACCGCCTCCTCCTCCCCTCCTCCTCCTCCATGTGTGTGCAAGCTGCCCGCCCCCCGCCTCCCCGCCCCCAGGGGAAGGGGGCCCTGTTAAAGCTTCAGTTGGTTGGCGATTTTGGAGGCAATGGGACGTTGAAAAGTGGCATGCAAATGCGAAGGGAGGACGTGAGGTTGCAATCGATTCAGTCCAAAAAAGGCTGCACGTGAGTACAGCAATAGAGGGGTGGGAACGAATGGAAGTCACGTGACCGCCACCGAATTCAAACCGAAGGCAATGTCGGTTCGAAGCCATGCACTTCGTGAAGTAACAGTCTAAGTCCCCTTCGCCACCCCCCAAGAAAAGATTCTCTGGCCATGCCTAACATGTTTGCTGATTCTCCTTCCTTGGTGTTTTCTGCAGAAGTAATATGGGTTTTTCAATTCTGAGTACGTTTTTGCACAGGTATTTCGTTTATGTAAATCATTCCGAAAGCCCCACCACGAAGGAAAAGATTATGCTTGCCAATTGACTTTGAAATTAGGCAGTGTCTTTCAAGAAGGTAAAATGCCAGGGTGGCCTCTAGACGACAGATAATTCCCTTTGATGTGGCTGCGCTATTAACCTTCCCTTCCCTTCACACATAAGGGAGCTCTCAATAGTTGTGTATTTATTCGAGATGCATTGACTGCCTTTGAACTCTCGAGCCAGCATGCAATAAAATATACTTAAAATGCAGCCCAGATTAGAGTGGAAGGGAACTCAGCCAGCAGATGTTACAAAAAAATATCGTTACCGTGACAATATTAACAACATGCATTCATATGGAATAATACAAATTAGAATGGCACGTATCTCCGTGTTTGGCCTTACAGTCAGGATGTTGACAGGGGCTGACAATCTTCTACCTAATTCCCTCCAGATGTTTTGGACTGGTGGTTCCCAACCTGTTGGGTCTCCAGATGTTCTTGGACTCAAAGTCTCAGAAGGTAGGGTGGCCAGGATTTTTTGGGAGTTGTAGTTTGAGAACACCTGGGGACTTGAACTTCCGACCTCTGGTTCTGCAGTCAGAGACCTAAGCAGAGACCTATCCAGCAGTTCCTCATCTGGTACTACCAGCTCAGTCTGTACATGACCTTATGGTAGAGATTAGAGATGGGCACGAATCAAAAAAATGGCATTTCGTTTGTCATTTGTCATTTGGAGGGTCCGTTTCAGTTCGTTTCCGTTTTTCACGAATTTTTGCAAAAAAATCGTTTTCGTTTTTGTTCGTTTCGTTACCATTTCGTTACCATTTATTTCATTTTTTGTGATTTTTTATTTTAGGATTTTAAGCAATTCACTCATATTGCAGTAACGGAAACGAAACGCACGACAAAAATTCCGGTGTTTCTGTTCGTTTCGTTTCATTTTAGAGACAAAATTCGTTTGTCATTTCGTTATGTAACGAAACGAAAAACGAAAACGGAAACAGAAAATTGTTCATTTTGTGCCCATCTCTAGTAGACATACATTTTGCCCAGCAGTCTGCAAACTATGCCTTGGACGCTCTGATTTATATATTATCCGCAACGTTATTAATAGTCCATACTTCAGCACTGGCAAGCACATATTGACCTAATTTTGTATAATAATGCTGTTGGGGCAGTCGGCATTTATTCAGAGGGCGTAATGACGTGTCGGATGAATATATAACCTCCCAGCTGTATATATTATGGTACTTTATTTTTCTGCTAATGGGAATAGATCCCCATCACAATGATCTCGTAAAATTTGATAGCCCTTGAAAATCGTGATAACTGCACTGCTGGCTAATGGACATGGGGAAGGAGGTGGAGTCTTGTGATGTGTTTCTTATCCTGTGGACCACTTGCACATGGGTTTAAATCCAAGTAATCTGGACATTTATGGAATAGATCTGGATGCTTCAGAGGAAAGGTCATGAACTGCTATACTGCTCGTGATACAAGGTGTGCCATCTAATGAGCCGATTCAGACCAGGGTGAAGTGAAACCACCATGGTGACATGTGTCCGAACTTGCACGAACCTCTCACCCAAGGGGAAGCTACTTGGATAAAAGCAAAACATTTCAGTCTAATAAGAAAATAAGTCCAGTTGCTGTGACTCAACTTCTAGATCTTAGCAATGTTGGTTTAGGACAGGGGTGTCCAAACTTTTTGCAAGGAGGGCCAGATTTGGTGAGGTGAAAATGTGTGTGGGGGGGGGGGCGACCATTCAGCTGCTTTTGGCCCCCAGGGTGGATTTTGAACAAGTCTCTAGGACATGCAAGGACGTGAGGAGGATGCTGCAGCAACATAGCCGGAGAGAGTAGGGTGGGCAGGTGGCTAGGGGGATGGACAGAGGCAGGGAGGGCAGGAAAACTGTAAAATTGTAAGTTGACGTCTTCATCCGGTATGGGGAGGGGCCAGCTGGCGGATATGCATGACAGCCTGATCCGGAGGGGGGGGAAGGTTGTGGGCCACTCAAAATTTGAAAATGGGCCACATTTGGCCCCCAGGCCTGACTTTGGACATGCCTGGTTTAGGATGATGGTTTTTTTTTTTAAACTTCAGCTATATCACAAGGGTTTCTTATTCCTTACTGCAATTTCAGTCACCGAGCTGGGTTTATTCCTTGCAGCTCAGACCCCATCCTAAATCCTTTGCCGATCCTACCTGTCCATACACTTCCAACTGTCTTTCCTTGATCGTCTCATCTTTTTTTCTCTCCTTGGCCTCCCCGCAGGTGTCAGGGATGCCTCCTGAATGCTCCATCATGGTGACCATTGAATTAGAACGGGAGAAATGCCTGAAGCAATCCGACTCGGACAACCAGACTTTAGGTAAGAGGGGGAAATGAGTTGGGTCTTCTCTGCTCGCTGCTTCAGGTTGCATCTTGGGTTCTGTTTATAGGGCGCCCGTCATTTCATCATTCTTGTAAGCCATGCACCGTAGTTCGGGGCCGGGAGATTTTTAATGTTTGCAAACTGGTAGGAGATCCCTTTGCCCTGAGGTCGAAAATGTTGCATCCATAACAGGGAAGAGAGGATACTGTAGTTAGGGAAAGAGCTGATGCTCAACCTTTGATCAAACATGTTCTTTAAATACCAAAGGTCCAAAGAGTTCAACCCCTAGCCCCTCAATTTAGGACTAAGGAGAGGATTTCTCATGAAGAGAGCTGTTTCCAGTCCATATCAACATAACTAGTCTAGGTGCTCCACCTGAAAGATACCAATGAAAGATAGCAATGCTCTCCTTCAGCCTCAGACTGGACCTTGAAGGACAACATTGCTCTCTTTCTTGTTCCCTCTAGTTTGGGACCTGCCACTTAAGCCCTTCTGCATGGACCTGCCTAAATCGCTAGACATTAATCAGAAAGGGGACATTCTTCAACCAAGAGCCTTTTCACACGACCCCTAAGATGCGCTGGCCACTTAAATTCGGACCAGAGACCTTAGGGGTTTGTCGCTGTTCCTGCATTCCCACCTCCTCCGCACTCCTGGCTGCTGGCTGCGTGAGGGGAGGGAGAAAAAAAGGAAGAAAAGAATGCCGCTCACCTCCGTTCTGCCGTCCCGGCACTGCATTCAGATCTCTTAAGGGGGTGGGGGGGGGCAAAAAAGGAACGAACAGAAGCAAGGGGAGCCCGGCAGTCACTACGTTATATCCGCATCAGGAATGTTCACCTCCGGAGAGCAGGTACCTGAAAAGTGCACTGGGACGCGCTTAGGTGGGCGTGGTCGCACTTAATTATCTGTAAACTTCAGACCTTGTGGGGAAACAATTTTAAGCTCCGGAGCTGGGAGCCATTTGCGGCGGAGTTTAGGGGTCGTGTACAAATACCCCAAGTGAACAGACATTGTGGCTGGTGCGGAGGGTCATCCCATACACCCCACATCCCCAAGCAGTCAGACGTCCTAGGGGTGTATTGCCTACGCAAATTTGCTTTCCTTTCAAAGGAAGTTCCATTCCTATTTTGAAAAAAATGGGGAAAGTAAATACAGGCTGGGCATCTGGGGATGCACACTGGGAGCTCCCTAACAGGTAGCTGAAGTCCAGCACCCCTCAGATTAAAACACTCCATGTCTGTGCCTCTCCACTGAACTGTGGTCAGTTCTTTTCTCCTTTCACAAGGGACTTGTAATTGTCCATTGTTAGGATGAGCAGACTAAGGAAGGCAATAATGGTTAGTTACCATGGAAACTCACAGCCTCTAATTGCCCTGAGAGGGGGGGGAACAGTGGCTGGCCATAACCTCTCCAGTCCGTTTGGTCAAGTTGAAGCACTCCTGCTAGTCCACATTTGCCTTCTCCTGCCCAGTTCCTCACAACAGTTTTGTGATGCTCAGGAGTAGATATGGGCACGAACCTCCGTTCAGAGGTTCGCGCTGGTTTATACACATGGCCCTACAGGTGCAGCGTATTCCCGTCCCCTGCCTCCTTGGCTGAATCCTCCACTCACCAGTGGGCACACGCTCCTCTCCTCTTCCTCCTCTTTGTGGCTGTTCCACCAATCGCTGACAGGAGCCCGGGCTTTCCCGTCCCGCCTCCTTGGCTGATCGTCCACTCAGACGAGGAGGCAGGACAGTCCTGCCAGGGGCTGGCGGACCAGCTGGAGGGGAGGGACGCGCTCTGAAGGGTGAGTTGGGTCCTTGGTTGGGGAAGCAGAGGAAGGGGATATGAGGCACCTGTGTGTGAACTGACACAAACCTCCGAACCCAGGTTCGTGCCCATCTCAGGAGATCACCCGAGATATATTGGAACAACTGAGATGTGTTATTTACATCATAGAGCATAGCAGTCAGTTTGTTTTATGTTGTAAACCAGCCAGAGTGGCTTTCTGCCAGATGGGTGGTATAAAACGGTAAAGGTCCCCCCCACCCCCGCACATGCGTGCTAGTCATGTCTGACTCTAGGGGCAGTGCTCATCTCCATATTCAAGCCGAAGAGCCAATGTTGTGCAAGTCCATGGCTATGTGGCCAGTATGGCTGCAAGGAAACACTGTTTTACCTTCCCACCTTTTACAGCGGTACCTATTGATCTACTTGCATTTACATGCTTTCGAACGGCTAGGTTGG
>JAHTLZ010003542.1:81185632-81205195 GCA_023846285.1 Phrynocephalus versicolor
TGTGTGTGTGTGTGTGTGTGTGTGTGTGTGTGTGTGTGTGTGTGTGTCAGATACTGTTCTGTCCTGTCCCCCACAATTGGCTTGTTTTCAGTATGTAGGGTTTTGTTTCCTATTGCGATGTACGTGAAATTATTTGAGCACTGTCCTGAGTCTGAGACACAGGTTTACCAGAACTAGGTCTATGCAGGGACGGCTCTACCGTTAGACAGGGTGAGGTGGCCAGCAATCAACAGCTGTGGGCTGTAATGACTCATCACGGGTGCCAGGTACAGTCCTGTCCTTGAGTTTAGCTAGCAAGATGCCTTGGGCCAGCCCTGTTTGAGAGACCAGCATTGTTTATTTTAGCGTATTTTTACCTCGCCTTTCTCCTTGGAAAAGGACCCAAGGCGGTTTCCAATAATGAGGGATAATATACAGTCCAGTGCAATTAAGAGATGTTCTAGTATTGAGAACAAGGAATTGAGGGACATCTTACAGCATTAATAGTGAACATTACATTAAGGCTACAAGGCTATAAGTAGTTATAAACACAAAGTCTATGCACGGCCGGTGCGTCCATTAAGGCAAACTAGGCAGTTGCCTAGGGCGCCAAAATGGACAGGGGGCGCTGCCCAGCCTGCTGCCCCACCACCCCCGCCCCCGCCGCCCGACCCCCCCTTCTGCCGCCACCGCCGCCCCTGCCGCCCGACACCTCCCCCGCCGCCTAGGGCGCGAAAAACCCTAGCGCCGGCCCTGGGTCTATGTAATTCATATAAAAGACACCGAATAGGTAGTTCATCATTCAGGGAAAGCTTGCCTGAAGAGAAAGCTCTTTGCCTGTTTCCGGAAGGATAACAGAGATGGGGCAGTCCTGGCTTCTAGTGGGAGGGAGTTCCAGGGTCTGGGGGGAGCAGCCAAGAAGGCCCTTTCATGGGTTCCCTTGAGATGTATCTGTGAGGGTGGTGGGATGGAGAGAAGAGCCTCTCCTGATGACCTTAACACCCGAGTCAGTTCATACTGAAAGATTCGATCTTTGAGGTAGCTAGAGTACATAAGAAGAGCCCTGCTGGATCAGGCCAAAGGCCCATCTAGTCCAGCTTCCTGTATCTCACATCGTGGCCCCACCAGACGCGTCTGGGAGTGCACAAGACTAGATCTCTGTCTCCTGATACCACTCCCCTGGGCCCACTTCTTCCTTCCCTGGTGGCAGCAAAACTCATTGGCTTGACCAAGGGCTGTTTCCTTCCCCTTGGTGGTGCCCACTTTTGTCTGCCCTGCTTCTGTGACACCCCAAGGATTTGTCCCATTGACATCACAAGGAGCCAGTTCATCGTAAGTGTCAGCCCTGGAATCTCAAAGAATGGTACGTGACATGAGCTAAATATGAGCAGGAGGCTACGGGAGAGTGTAGGAACAGCCACGAGCTCCGGAAACAGGAATGTTCAAGTTATTAGGGGTTAAGCACTTCTTTCTAACTTGTCTTCTCTTTGTGCTTCTCCTGAGTCACCAAACTCGTTTTGTGCGATTATAAAGGCAGCTTAAGAGCTTTGACAGGTTATGTCTGCAGAATAAACAAACCGCTCTTTAAGTTGACGTCAGCTGGCAGAGACATTTTCCTGGTTTCATTAAGAAGTTTAAGCCTCCCTTGCAAGGCACAAAGGGATACCTGGGAAATTTAGCAGGTTTCGCAGGCTGGTCGGCCTGGTGTAAAATTCTCTGCTTGCCTGGGAAACCCAGCGGCAGGAAGAAATTTCAGGAACATTCCGTTCCGGCCCTATCCACAATAATCTCCGCCGTCCTGCTCCCTTTGGGTGAACACTGCTTAGGAACAGAGGATAACCCTGTTCCGACTGGCATTGGAACTGCACAAGAGCCGTGTGTGCAGGGCACCATGTTGGATGATGACCAAGCATGCGTGAGAATCGGGAGCAGTGCCATCACAGACTATAGCGGTTACTTCACGTCTTGCTTTGTTCCGTGATTACGTTTGTTCCGTGACTGCGTTGTTCGTAGTCACGTGGTTTTGTCCCTGTTCAATCCCTGTTTTCGTTTACCCATGGGCGTGATTACTTGTCTCGTGACAACTGTTACTTCATGTCCTTGTTTCGTGACAATTACTGGATTTCCCTGTTTTCCTGGCTTCATTTAGCCTTTTTAAAAATTGTCAGGCTTCCGGTTTTTGATATTTCAAATCCCCGCTGCGGGCGCGCGGGCTGTCTCAGGAAGCCCGGCAGGAGGAGCCGGGCGAGCAGCGGCAGCGGCAGGCGAGACACCCTCACCCTGAACTCAGCAGTCTGTGGGCTGGCAGGCGAGCAGGCAATGAGACCTCAGCCCCGCCTCCGGGACCCAAGGAGGATAGACCAACGCCTGACAGTGGCTCTCCGCCTGTCCATTCAAGAGCTGACGTCTCCTGCAGGGACAGGTGGGCAGCCGAGCCTGGCCTGGCGCAGGAGTTCCAGTCGGCTTTCTCGGTTGTCGGAGTATTCCTAGAGCGAAAGGGGAAAACAGCCATTGCCGTTACTTCACGTCCCTTGTCTCGGAACAGGAACCAGGAAGAAAGCATGACAAGAGAATTCCCCAGCCAGGGGCAGGTACGGCTTGTCACGCTCTGTTCCTGGTTCAGGGGGCGTGGCCAGGACCAGATTCTGCTGTCATGCTATGGACATGAAGTAACCTTTTTTCGTACTGGGCCCAAGCGGGACAGCAAAGAGGGACGAAAGGGATGTGAAGTAATGGTCATAGTGTACATCTGAAATCGATTCGGCGACATCTTCTTGAAGTTTCAGGGCTAAAAGAACAGGCTTAAGGGTAGACCCTTGTGATGTTGTAGGGAGCAGGCATGCCAGCCACAGTTGGCAAGTGACGCATGCAGGAGCGGGCCACAAAGGTGGTTACTTCACGTCCTTCCTCGAGCCAAGGTGAACTTGCCTCCGTGTTGAAATCGGTTTTCAACACAGATCGAGAAGTGGATTGAAAAGATTCCCGAGCTCCAGGACGGGAATCTCTCACCCCGCTTGGAGCGCAGTTCAGGGGGCGTGGTCGGGGTGAACTCGGATTGACCCCACCAGGACGTGAGGTTACGTTCCTTCGAACTCGGATTGACCCCACCAGGACGTGAGGTTCCGTTCTTTCGAACCTGTCTCCAGCGGGGCCGCGAACTGCAGCGAGAGGGACGTGAAGTATCCACCAAAGTGGGCTGATACAGACATTCTATGAGGAAGACTAGAGATGGGCATGAATCACCAGTTTAGCAGTTCGTGCCAGTTCACTGAGCAGCTGAACACGTGTTAAGCACTGCTCAGCCCCACCTTCTTTGGCAGACACATCCTGGCTTCCCTGTCCCACCTCCTCCCGGCACTGCCTCTTACTGGGTGCCTGCCAGCGGAGGCGGGGCTGGAAAGCACCAATCACCGGTTTGGACAAAGTATGAACCGGCACCAGCCACCGAACCAGCGGTTTGTGCCCACCTTTAATGAGGACCAGTGTGTTAACTCCAGCGGTTGAAGCACCTCTAGCACACAGATGACCACAGTGCCTCTGAGCATGTCCAGGCGGAATCTCACAAACTCAAGATCTAGAGCTGCCAGGTTGGCTTCATCGTAGTCCCTGTGGTTTCAGGTCCAAGCCTTAAGATTTAGAGCACTACTGACTCCCAGCCTCGGGTCCCCAGGTGTTCTTGGACTGCAGGTTGTTGAAGCCCTTTCCAACACAGCTGGTGTGAAGGCATCTGGGAGTTTGAGTCCAAGAACATCTGAGGACCCAAAGTTGAATGCCACTGATCTAAAGAACTGACTCATAAAACAAAGCCATGGTGCTGAAACAACTCTAGATTGAACTTGACTCCATTGAGTTCTAGGCGCCTTCCATTCCATTTTGTTATTATGTGAGGGGGTCAGGTTAGTACAAATCCTAAAATCCAATAGCTAGTGTAGTTGATAGATACATTGAGTAAAGTACTCTGGTTGTTACATTGCAAAAAATAACTTTTCCCATCTTCTCTTCTGATCTGAAACAGCCCGTCCAGCTGGGGGCAAAAAATCTGTCAGTTTTGTTCTTGTTGTGTTTCTCAATATCACACTAGCGTTTGCTTTGTGTCCCAATTCTTGAGACGCCCTCCTCCTCCTTGCATGGAAATCCATGCATATTTTGGTTGGCAATTATTTTTCTCCCCTCCAAAATGTCAGAAACCCACAGATCTTTGAAATGCAACGTGATCCGTTCTGCTCCAAGTCTCAGGAGGTACGCGGTAGAGATGTCTGCGTGGAAATCTAGATCCGTTTTGTGCCTCTTCCATATGCCTACTTAAAATGCATTTCTGCCATCGCAGCCAGAAACCAACGGCGTAAAGCCCTCTGCTGCCCCCAAATCTAATAAACAGCTTTGTTGGCAGGTACAGGCTTTACATCTTGATGTTGGGTGGGAATATCAGTTCTAATTAAAGATGTATTTCGTTACCCAGGGCTAATTAAATGAAGAGTGGAATTCAATTTTTCTTTTTTTGGAATTAAAAAGGGGAGGGAGAAGATGCGTCAAACACAATCAGTACAAATTGCAAAGAACATTAGATTTAGAAACACTCTTCCCCCTCCCCTTATCAAATGCATTGAATAAAGGTATTTAAGTGACTTGGACGTGTTTGATTAAGCCACTGGTAGTCATTAATCAAGCCTGGACCATCCCAGGGTCGCATCATTCCTTTACCGGTGAATGCTGGTTATAAAAAGCTGTTTGAAGCTGGAAGAGCCATCTATTGCGGGTCCTTTAACAGCACTCCCTGCAGTGAAAGTCTGTGGCATGTTCAGCACCGAGCCACACAGCAACGCATTAATAAGGGTACGAAGGGAAGTCCCTCTAAGGCTCATGCCAGAGTGGGTTTGTGCCTGTTTCTCTCTTCTGCACATGGAGGTTTCCCTCCTCTGCTCTCCCGTCACCTTTTTTTTTGGGGGGGGTGCAGTGGAACCAGGTGGGGAGTTGTGCGTGTAGCCCCACGCAGCAAGAAAGAAAAACATAGAATCATACAAAAACTGTCCCCACTCCTGTTGGTGGAAAAACTGTCTTCCACGAAACTGGTCCCTGGTTCCAAAGAAGTTGGGGACCGCTGATATTGTGGACCCAGCGATGGACAGGGACTCCAGAGACCTGGGTTCAAATACCCGTTTGGCCATGGAAATTCACTGGGGGATGCTGTGGTAAGAGTACTCCTTAAATGTCCCCAAAGCCTTGGGGGTCCTATTAGGACAAGAGAGGTACAATTTCCAGAAATTTTGAAGCTATCGAAATAAACTTGGGAATGGGGGTTGGAATGGAAGAACTGAGGGGTTCCCCCCCCCCAAAGCTTTTGAAACTTTTACCTCCGTGGGAACCTTTCTTCAGAGTATGCTTTTCATGGAAGTTTCAGTGCAGTGCACACAGTCCTGACTTTTGCAAACGTGGCATATCTGGAAGGAAGTGACCTTCTATTTCCCCCGACCTTTTGCTTTGAGGCAGGGCCAAAGGGCTAAAAGGCACCTGCTTCGTATTAGAACCAATGTTTTCATTAATGTGCCAATGTGTATTTGTCAACAACAGATTAGAGAATAAAAGGAAGACTTCGGAGATGAACATTTCAGTCTTTTGTCTGTGTGTCTTTCTCAGCTGGCTCTGAGAAAACAACATCTCTGTGTGTGGGGTGGTGGTGTTTCCTGTCTTTCTTTCTGTAATCAAGATCAGTTCAGCTTCAGAACCTTTCCAGCAAACTCCCACACCCATCTCTATTGGGGGCACCGTAAGTCAGGTGTGGTTTGATAACATGGAACACACATTTTAAAAATTCAGCTCAGTTGATTACAGAGTATAGAAATTACACAACAAGAAAAATTGATTGCAATCTTGTGGTCAGGCCAGGAGAACGGAATACACAACCCGTGAAGAAGTGATCAGGTTGAGGTACATAGATGGAGCCTCGTTGAAGAGTAGAAAAGCTTTACGAGTGCACTCAGGCATCCCCTGGGGAACCTTTATATAATTTATAGATCAAGATATGCTCTAGTCATGTGAGTGAAATGGCTTCTGAATGGTCTCACTGGTTTTAGGAGTGGCCAGATAGTTCAGATGCCTGAGAGATTGCTTTTCTGACTGTAGCAAAAATCTTTTTGTATAAATAATGCACTGTAAGGGTGAGGAACTCAGTGAGAGGCAGAAAATGCTGGTCATCAGTGAGTTCCCATTGCAGTCCTGAAGTGTGCACGGATCTCATGCCATCATTCTCATTGAGTGCGAGTCCTGTGAGCCCGGGGATCTAAGCAGGAAGTCTTTAGGTGCCAGCAATATCTTGTTGCCCATACCACCATCCAACGGGGGGGGGGGGGTTGTCCGTGAGCTGCATGAGTCCTGGTTTTGAAGCAGGGAGCCTTTAATCCCCAGCTAGTGCCCATATGCTGGGCACCATTTATGCAACAGGCTACGGGCCCATTGCTGCAGGGCATAAGCTGTTTCCAGCCAACCTGCCTGCTACCCAGTGGGAGCTGATTAAGCGCCCCCAAGCGCCTGCTCCACAGTTGTTTGCTAGGATTCTCTCAAAGCTCAGAAAGAGCGTTTTGTTGAGGAATTCTGGAAGTCTTAGACCTTTAAGAGTCGACATAGAGGACTGATCTGTTGGTACACAAAGGATTTCTTGAAGAGAAACACACACACACACACACACACACACACACACACACACACAGCCAGCTTATAGAAGCAGAAACGTGTTTGCCCTAATTTTGATTCCTTCCAGAAGCAAGCAGGGCTGCATCTTGAAGTCTCAGTGCACAAGGCGGACAAGTATTTTTAACTGCATCACTGCTATGCCATCCCACCCACCCCTCTCCATTTGTTATGCAACGCCCCTCAAAGCACAACCCGAAAAAAGGAGGGTTTCTGGAAGAGAAACAAGGAGAGGAATGTTGGGTGCCGGGAGTCCTGGTTTATTTTAGACACGGTCCACAGGATTGTCAGTAAGCATTTGGAATAGTCTTCTGACTGGGGTACGCGTGGCGTGATTAATGGATACCAAACAGAGCTTGGAACAATTATGTTTTGAATCACAGTTAGTGGACTGCACCATGGGATTTTTGGATCCCTCGGACGACAAATCCCATACCTGCCTATCCTAAGAAATCCACCCAATTGATACACACTTCCATATCAATTGTGTATTGTCAAGCCAATTAACTTGCAGCAACCTTTGCCATGGTTTTCAAGGATAGAGGATCCTCAGAAGTGGTTTCCCATTTCCTTTCACCCCGGGGAGGGGGGTGCACCCTGGGACTACAGTGCAGCTTGCCGAAGGCTACAGAGGCTAACTTTTCTACCTGGAGGCCCAGTGGGGGATTGGACTCCCAACCCCCAGCACCACAGCCAGATTGACAAAGCTGTTTAGATGTTCATAGAATCATAGAATCATTGAGTTGGAAGAGACCTCAAGGGCCATCTAGTCCAACCCCCTTCCATGCAGGAATCCCCATCACAATATTTCCAACAGATGGCCATCGAGCCTCTGCTTAAAAACTTCCAAAGAAGGAGATTCCACCACCCTCCTTTGTAGCAGCATATTCCACTGCCGAACAGCTCTAACTGCCATGAAGTTCTTCCTAATGTTCAAATGGAATCTCTTTTCCTATAGTTTGAAACCATTGCCCTGAGTCCTAGTCTCTGAAGCCATGGAAAACAAACCTGTTCCCTCTTCAATAGGACATCCTTTCAAATATTTAAACATAGCTATCATATCGCCTCTCAGCCTTATTTTTGTAAGGCTAAATATTCCCAGTTCCCTAAGCCGTTCCTCATAAGACATTTCCTCCAGACCCTCAACCATCCTGGTCGCCCTCCTCTGCACCCGCTCGAGGTTGTCAACATCCTTTTTAAATTGAGGCGCACAGAACTGGACACAGCACTCCAGGTGGGGTCTGACCAGAGCAGAATAGAGTGATACTATCACTTCCCTTGATGTTTAGATGAGCAACATCATCCAGCCATGGACTTTAAAAGTAACCTCCTGATAAAGCACATCTTTGACCATGTCTGAACTTCTGGGACCTGCTTTGGGTGATTTACACTCGAAAGCTTCCAATGTTCCTTTTTTATTTTTAATAGTGGCCTATAAAGGTATCGCGTGCAACCTATTCAAGAAAAAAGATGTCCACATGTCTTGACTCAACTTCCAGACACAGCCAGAGTCTTAAACCACTGAGCCAGCCTGCCAGCTCTCTCCCCACCCACCCCAACATACCTAAATGTGGGGCATTTGGTGATTATTCCAAAGCAAAGGTGCAGATGAAACAACCGTATACCCACTGAGACCATTGGTAACCCAAACTCAACAAAAGGATGGATGGCAGATCTCCAGAGCTTCTGATAGGAACTGAGGCCGTTATTTCACGAGCTGCTCGCTTCGCGGCAAGCCGTCATTTCTGTGCAAACCGATCGCTTCAGTCCGCACGCTCCTCCTTTTTGGCTGTGACGTCACCCCGACCACGCCCCCTTTACCATGCTCCAACCGGGGTGAGTGATTCCCCTGCCAAGGGCCGGGAATCTTTTCGCTTCGCATCTCGCTTCGCTCCCAACGTCACGTGTGGTCTCGGTTTTTGGCTTTTATTTCAAGTTTTTTAAAAAAATATTCAAACAGGGATATCGATGCATCGCTATATCGTTTCATCGCTTTGCGCTGTTACTTCCTCGCTCAAGTAGCGGCGGCGGCGGCGGCGGCGGCGGGAGCAGGAGGAGCCGCTGCCGCCTCGCCCGGCCAGAGCAGGGCACCCGGGGCAGGCAGCGTGCAAGCAGCGGCGGGGGGGGGGCTGCCAATGATGCCAGGAAACAATGGACAAAACAATATAAATTAGGAGCAGAAAACACAGGATCGTACAGTAACCACTCGTGAATGACAGCCAAGCATTGATGCATCGATATGCCGAGTAAATTTTTTTTAAAAAATAAAAGGAGAGTGGAACCGGACGTTGCAAATCAGCTTTCTAATGCGAAGGGAGCACGTGAGGTAGTAATCAATTCGGTCCCAAAAATGCCCCGCGTGAGTACAGAGAAACGGGGGTGGGAGCAAAGGGAGACCACGTGACCACCACGTGACCGCCTCCGAATTCAAATCGAAGGCAAGGTCGATTCGAAGCGAGGCACCTCGTGAAGTAACGGCCTGAATCTAGTATGCCCTCCACTGCTGAGATATAAGCAGGTTGTTTTACAATATGGATTGTCCTAACCCGTGTTGGGCTTTCTCTGTTTTGGGAATCATGCCCATGGCATTTAGTCTGGATGCCTTCGAAAGAGGATTGGACAGATTCCTGGAGGAAAAGTCCATCACAGGTTATAAACCATGATGGAGATGTGTCATCTCCAGGCTTAAAACTAGGGTACTTCAAGGGCCAGATGCAGTGGAGTGGTATCAGGAGACAGAGATCTAGTCTTGTGCGCTCCGAGACGCATGTGGTGGGGCCACTATGAGATACAGGAAGCTGGACTAGATGGGCCGTTGGCCTGATCCAGCATGGCTCTTCTTATGCTCTTATGTTCTTATAACCCACCATATCTATAATGGATGAAAGCTCGAACCGTCACTGGTGGAGTTCTGATGTTCAAATAAGATATTGAAAAGGACTTCTCTTGGAGATTCCACTACAGAATGTGGTTGCTGTCCCTTCCATGCGGAGATACATGCACACAAGCACACACCCCTGTAAAATAAAAAGATATGATGTAATATTTTCAAAGGGAACACAGCAAAGCCAGCAAAAATGTTTTGTTTTTTAATTAACACTGGTGGAAAGGTTAATGATTTTAAAAAATTGTTTTATTTTTTTTCCAGAGTCTTGTCTCTCGTGCAGCAAGATAAGAAATTAATTAATACACCTCTGTTTCCTCTGAGATGAAATATTTGCATTCTCACTCTTGCTGTCTACATTGAGGCGAAGCTGCTTCCTAGAGTGCTAAAAAATTAATCTGTCAAACTTCTGATTTCTTGTTAGCGGAGTGGCATATTGGAAATACAGTATGCTATATTTTCCCCTCCCCCTCCTAAAAAGAAGCTCAGAGGTCAACAAACGGTTTTGTATCTGACGTCAATGCGCTAAAAATACAAAGCCTTCCTTTCACTAGATTCGTTAAGAAAAGGATATAAGCCATTTAAGATGAGACAAAGAGAGCTCCTTGGCCCAAAATCACCCGTCATCATCAAGTCTTGGAAGGTAGCAGATAGATAGATAGATAGATAGATAGATCTTTATTGTCATTGTCCTGTGCAGAACAACGTACTCAGTCTGCAGACCTGCACCTCAACTGTTCCTCACAGGGCTGACCTTGGACCATCCTGGTTAGGTTCTTCTGGATACATCCTAGCTTGTCAGTAGCTTTCTTAACATGGTTAAATCTCCCTTAAATGATGGGCTGTAGTTGGGCAGATAGCTCCGTGGTGAATGTATCTGCCTGCAGATCCAGAGGCTGAGAGCTTGGTTCCTCACAATTCTTCCTAAGGATAAAGCCAGCCTATGGAGCTTTGGGCAAGCTGCACCATCCCAGGACCTCCTCAGAAGAAGGAAATGGGGAACCACTGCTGACTTCTCTCTACCTGGAAGCCCCGAAGAGCGTTACCATAATCCAGCATTGACTTGATGGCACATTGACATTAGGGATGGGTGTCTCCTCCCAGTTCTTGTGCTCCTTGGACAGCAACCTGGGGGTCTCATCCAAAAAAGAGGGTCTGGTCTTGGAAGAGTTCCTTGTTAGACTACAGTTCCCAGAATTCCTCAATCTGCACAGCCAGAGACTGTGGAAATCCTGAGCCAAAAGAGTTACTTTTTCCAGCATGTGATGGCGAAGAATGTCCTTTAAGTCTCTCTTAGATGGAGTCTTGGCCCCAAACCTGTTTGTTTGCAGTCTTCCTCTGGGGCGTTGCCCAATCAAGAGAAGCTATATGAGGACGGCATTGTTTCTAAGCAAAAGAAATCCTGTTTTGAATGGACAGGAAGGATTAAGGATGCTAAGATCTATTCGCTTCACCGCAACTCAGAAAGGATCCCAGTCTTCCTGCCAACGAAGCAACAGAGAAAAGGTCCTTTTTCTGAGGTGATCCAAAGATCAGAGAGGGTGGAAAACTCCTGCCATCCACCGCATCCCCCAGATATCTGCCCCACTAACCCTACATGTCCTAAACTTTCATTTGGCCAAAAAAAGAAGAGAAGAGAGGCCATCAGAACAGCTGAAGCTATGGCACTTAAGGAAAATACAGTAGGACCCCCGTATCCAATGATTCAGTTATCCACGGTTGGTAGAGGGGAAAAAATAAATAATTCAGCAGCCACAAAGCAAGCTGCAAAGCAAGCTGTTGTCACAAATAGTAGCTGTAAAGCAAGCTACTGTCACAAACAGTGGCCATAAAGCAAGCTACTGTCTCAAAACAGCAGTCCTAAAGCAAGCTACTGTCAGGAAACAGCAGTTTGGGGGTGGGCGGGCAGGTGTTCTCTCTTATCCACGGTTTTCATTATCCACAGGAAAGCTTGGACCCAATCCCCAGCGGATACCGGGGTCCTACTGTAGTAGTTTCCACACCATGAGTCTTGTCTGGTTCTGCACACTATGCCAGGTTGCCTCTTGTTAGCACGTAGATGTTTCCACTTGGCCAGGAAAAAAAGGGCAACAGGTATGGGGCCACCGAGCTACCTTTTGGATGGGGCTCTCTGTAGGCTGAGAGGAGCCCCTTCGTCGAAGGGTATCTTTTGAAGGTCCCAAAATGTGAGGAGGCTGACTGGGGACGAGGCAGTCTCCCAGACATGAAGACCAATGCTGTATTGGTCTTTATGAATCGCCTGCCCTTGAATCATGCCCCCAAATCAACGGAGTTTTCTGTCAGTCTGTGCCCATCAACAATTGGCATCCGTTAACGTTTACCTCAGAGGAGCGAAACTGAGAGAGAACGAGCTCAACTCTATCCTCTTTGTGGTTGTTATTGGGATTTTTTTAAAATTATGTTTTATTTATTTTTGCCCCACCTCATTGCTTTGTTTGTTGAGATTTACGGTCTTCTCGTTCCAGAAAAGGATGACATTTTATGTGCCAGACTGCTGTAACTGGAGCGGGCGTGTGTGTAAATTTTTCCTCAGCTGCGAAGGCAGTTGTGG
Organism: Phrynocephalus versicolor; assembly: GCA_023846285.1. NCBI lineage: Eukaryota > Metazoa > Chordata > Lepidosauria > Squamata > Agamidae > Phrynocephalus > Phrynocephalus versicolor. The sequence continues at coordinate 81,197,752 of JAHTLZ010003542.1, forward strand.
GCCAGTCAAAAAAAGAAGAAAACAAAACTTCAACGCTTTCTGGTTTCTGTCTGACTGGGAGGGGAACAGCTGTCCTCTGGCCTTTGGAATGATCAGCCCTTTGGCTGCAAATCATCTTGTACTAGAAGGAGAGGAGAAATAGTTTAATTTGGCGGTTTCTAGCATTTAGAATCCTCTCCCCGCCTGCAAAAAATGTCTGTGAATAATCATATGCAAAGATGTTCAGCATTAGCACTTTGACAACTGGCGGATAAACAGAAGAAAGCTTTTTATTGTGGGGATTAATAGCAATATCTGACAAACATTCACTTACTAACCCTTTGGGATGTCTGTGCCTTTATTATTTTAATCCCCCCCCCGCGCTCCCTGTGGAATGGTTATTTTTGCTGCCAGCCTGTGTCAATTGATGCCACACTGCTTTCCCAGTTCTACAGCTGTGAAAACCTAAAACGGTGTGTAACCAGAATACCACTTGTATTGTTATTGGCATTTAACCTTAATTGTACTAGGGCCTGGATCCAGGTACCAGGCCCACCTATGGGATGAACACTGAATCAGTAGGATTTATAGGAATGTTGGCAAGTGTTAGGGTCCAAGTCTAAGTCTTTGGTAGCAAGTCCCAAGTCCAAGATGAAGTCTGAGTCTTGGTTTCTTAGTTGCAAGTTGAGTCCAAACCATGTGTGTGGGGGGGGGGATTGTGTCACTGGTGCAACTCAAGTCCAACTTGTTTGATCTGTTCAGTTGTAAGCCATGAAACCTTTTGTTCTTTCTTCTTTCAAATGTCTCAGAGACTGTAAGTGCCAGTTAGTGAGAAAAAGGGGTGGACTACTCTGGGGAACGTGCAGCTGTTCTGCTCTCAATTCCCTGCACTTTTGCTGTCCAGCTAAACATTCAGAGCTCAGCAACATCTTGAACCTGGATTTCCAGAATTTGAATTGAACACTTTTGCCACTTAACAACGCTGCCGCTGATCTCCGTCTCATCTACCCATCCATCAGACACACCTCTGCATTAATTGATGAGCAATTCCATCATCTCTGAGACCACTGTGTTTGCGAAGGCGTTTCTAGAGTCCCAACCTGCAAAGTTTCCCCGCAGTAAGGCTAGTAACGGACCTCACACATAATTTATCCCCTCCCCAGATATGTTGGCAAAGCAACTGTTTGTTTCTTAGCAAGAGAAAGCAATTGCTAACAACACGGACTTATGAAACTTGTGTGTTATTGTTATGGTGATTAATCTGTCACATCGTCGGATAAAAATATTTGTGTTTTGATAGCGAAAAGCTTGTGTTTTTGGCAAGGGAGGTCTTTTTTTCCCCCTTCCCTCCTGGACTCGAACAGCCGCAAACCGTTGACTCCCCAGCCTTCATTTGGATCTAGATGCCGTTTGGTTTCGGATGCCAGATTATCAAGCACTTGGTTTTTTACAGACGGTGGCTATGAGTAGATCCAACGGACTAACTCATCTCCCTGCTCCCTTTCTCAGCCCATTCCACGGAGAGAGAGCTATTTATGATGGATTGCCGTCTTAAAAATCGGTAGGCTGGCGTGTGCAAAAAGGGGGTGGTGCATACCTTGTTGCACCACGAACGTTAAAAATGCAGATTCACGTGTAACAAACTGTTGTGCGCACAGAGAAATCCCAACAAGGTTTGGGGCAGTCTAGAAATGCACTGGGCCTGGAGAATGAGCCATCTGTGCTCTAAACCAGGCCTGCCCAGCAGGTTGACCGCAGGCTACTGGTAGCCCGCGAAGGGTTCAAAAGTAGCCCTCTGGCCATCAATAAAAAAGTGAGGGGATAAGTTGTCCATCCCTTCCTCCCCCATCCCAGGGGGCACCACTGCCCCATCAAAGTTCTGGGTCTGCCATCCCACTCTCTCAGCCCAAGTGGGGCAGTTCAGGGCCAAGGTGCATTGAAATCTGTTCCCTCCAGAACAGATTAATTGGTTTTCAGTGCATTCCTATGGGAAACCGCTGCTCTACTTACAAAAGTTTTTACTTATGAGCATGTGCTCGGAACGGATAAAATTCGTAAGTCGAGGTATTAGTATAGTAGCCCTCAGGCACTTTGGACCAGAAAAAGTAGACCTTGGCCTGTTCAAAGTTGAACATCCCTGCTCTAAACCACCAGGCTGAGATCACAATGCTGAACAAACCAAATAGTTGAGGTGTGTGCTATGCACAAACACCTCCTGTTTAAGGCACAGACCATATCTTCCACCAGCGTATAGCGTTAGTGAGGTTTGTTGAGGCATGTCTCTCACATAACAGAAACCTTTCACACCATCCCTTTCGTCAGGAACTTATTTTTTTTTCCTCCAAACACTGTGGTTTAGACAGGCCCTTGGGGACCTATGAAACAGGTTCAGCCACCACAGCACGCCTCCCAAACCGTGCGCATAACTAGGGTTATTCTGAGAATTCCCCGTTAATCCCCACTTCACCCTGCCTCCAACTAGCAAGTTAGGGGGTTTAAGAAAAACATCACAGCGAGGAAATGATTTGAAAACCAAACAAGGAGTCCGATGCAGTATACACACATGCACACACACAAAACTAGATCATATTGAAAGGTCAGGGAACGCACTAAAATGATCATGATGTAGATACTGGTGATACGTTATCAAGAAATGATAGTCAAGACGAGGCATTTGCAAACAAAACAAGGCCTGAGCTTTTGCTGGCTCGGCGTTGCACGAGATAACCCACCCGCACCACAAACCACATTAGGCTCTGCTTGGTTCCTGTAATTCGCATGAAACCTCGTTTGCATAAAATATATCTTAGTTTTGCAAGAGGTCTATAGAAAATGCAAAGCAAGGCACATTTCCCCCCATAAAATATGTTTTACATTTACATTTTGCATAAAACGCCCGTCTTCCTGCAAAAATCGTGGTCTTGGTAAAACAGAGAAGGCAGCCCTAATGCAACCCTGCAAATGTAATTGCCGCCACCATGACAGTTGAAAATGCAGATCTGCAAGGAAGCATCATGTCAAGCCCCTCTCAACGAAGCCCAGTGGGGAATCGAACTCCCAATTTTTGGCTCCTCAACCAGATGCCTCCACTGCTGATCTATGCAACATGAAGACACCGGGATGCCAAGGGAGTTTTGGTGGCAGCGATGGGTTTAAATACCAGGGACTTCCCTTCCCAAATCTGAAGAAATGTCCTAGTTTTGTTAAATTCCGGTACAAATCCACCTGAATCACGTTGTTTCCCATCGTTATAAGTTCCTTATTTGCTTCCAGGCTTAATGATATGGGGGCAGGGTCAACCGATGGCATACCTTTGAGCAAAAAGCCCCACCCCCAGCCCTGCCTGTCTTGGCTGCCCTGTAAAATCTCACGGGGTTATGTTGTCACTTCCACTCCTGTTGCTTTGTTCTCATTTTGATGCTCTCCATCCAATAGCGGTTCTTCGGCTTCTTCCCCTCCCCCCCCCAAAAAAAACCTATGCACAGAGGGTCAGGGGGCCTCTCTGTTTACCAGGGATGGAGACCGAGTGGGGTCATCCACTCCCAATGGGGTGATTGGGAGAGTGAGAACAGATAATAGGAATTTTTTTTAACTCAACATGGTGTTAGTCTGTGGAACTCCTTCCCACAGGATGTGGTGATGCTATCTGGTCTAGATGCCATTAAAATGTCATTGGACCGATTAATAGAGGAAAAGTCCATCACAGGTTACAAGCCACGCTGGAGATACGTGTCATCTCCAGGTTTAAAAGGAGGGTACATCAAACTGCCAAGCACAGGGGAGGGGCATTGGGAAACGGGGATCTAGTTGTCTTGTGTGCTCCCAGAGGCATCCACTGGGCGCACTGGGAGATACAGGAAGCTGGACTAAGTGGGCCCTTGGCCTGACCCATCAGAGCTCTTCTTATGTTCTTATGTTCTTATAAGTTGCAGGGTTCACTGTCAAGCTAGACTTAAGTCACACTGGTAACTCAGCTCAGGGTCTGTTATTTTCCAATGGTTTGGACTCAACTCACGACTCAGAAGACGGCCACCTTTTCCTTTTTTCCTCTTGGGGGAGCTTGTTTTTAATATGGACTCACAGCTGGGACTTGGGACTCGGGATTTGATACCAAAGACTCTAGTCCCTGTTGAGTATACAGTATGAGTGAATAAAACACCATGTTGTTTCAGAAGCTGGAAGGACCAAGAGGTATCTGGGGAAAATGGATTTTGCTTCGCTGCCAAGCTGAAGCAATTTTAGGATGCAAGCAAACCTGCCTTTGACGTGTTTACATCTCTGAATTACAATTACTGCATCTGTCGCTTGCTGGTTGAGGGATTCTGGGATTTGTAGTCCCAAAGGAACCTTCCTCCAGCGTTGAAACAACCATACGCTAGTCAGCAGTACTCCTGCCAGGTACAAAGAGCTGGCAGAATTTACACCCTTGAGCTAGATGTTTTGGACCACAACTCCCACAGTCCTTTGTCATTGGCAATCTACGCTTAGAATTCTGGGAGTTGTGGTCCAAAACATCAGGTGGGCCGAAGTTTGGACATGCCTGAGCTAAAGCATCCAGTGTGCTGGAGAGCAGTCATCAGAAGGGGCTGTTCCTTTCACATCCCTCTTAGGGCCTTCCTGAAGGCATCTGCTGGGGCTTCTCTACCAGGAATGAGATGAGATGGATGGTGGGTTTCTGATGCCATTGTACTCTCTTAGGACGCAACCAGTGGGCAACCAAACAGAGCTCCAAAAAGCCTTGGAGATGACAACAGTAGGTGCTCCTGCTGTTTCCAAGGTCTTCCTTTATTGATTAATCATGTTGGAATTAGAGATGGGCACAAATTAAAAAACAAATAGCAAAATTTGTTCTAAAATCGCTAATTTGACAATTTGTATTTGTACAAATAGATATGCCCAATGAATGCGAATTGATAGATTTTGAGTGGGTTTTTTCAAATTCATTGATTACTTAGTCGGAGCTAAGCTTCTATTTCTGGCTTGTATTTCTTCTCCACTTTATTATCCACCTTTTTATTTTTCTTCTTTACAATTTTTATGCATATGGTTTACGTATTAATGACAATTTATTTTATTTGTATTAGATTATTGTTTTGTTTTATGATTTGATTGTGTTTTACGTTAATGTTACTCTATTTGCTCTTACTGTGGTACCTTAATGATTGTATATTTTATGATTTATGAATAGAGATGGGCATGAAACACAAAAATGGTGTGTTTTTTTTGTTTTTCGTTTTTTTAAAATTCATTTCATTCTTTGTTTCTCTTTTTTTACAGCTGAAGAGCCCCGCCGGTCATCACTTTTTTCCTTTCCTTTTCTTTTTCATTCTTTTTTTCTTTTTTTCCTTTTTTTTTTTTTTTTTTTTTGATAGCGCCAACCAGCTTGCATCCAGCAGGGTTGGCACTTTTTTTTTTAAGTCAAACATCAACCAGCTGGTCAGCGCATGTCAAAATAAATAATAATAAACGACAACAAAATGGAACAAAATTTCCATTTTGTTTCGTTTCTTTATTTTAAAGAGCACTCTATTTTTCGTTTTGTTCTAAGGAGCCTCGTGGCGCAGTGGTTAAATGCCTGTACTGCAGGTAAAACTGTGCTCACGACCTGGGTTCAATCCCCAGTAGCAGGCTCAAGGTTCACTCAGCCTTCCATCCTTCCGAGGTCGGTAAAATGAGTACCCAGCTTGCTGGGGGGGCAATGTGTAGCCTGCACACTGTAATTAAAATTGTAAACCGCCCAGAGACCACTTGTAGTGGTATGGGGCGGTATATAAGCAGAACACTAAACACTAATGAAATGAAAAACGAAAAACAAAATGAAGAAAAATAGTCTCATGCCCATCTTTATTTATGAAGTGAATTTATGAAGAGTCCGTCATTGCAACCATGCCTGGAAAATCCTGGTTCTTGTTTATATCTAGAACCTTCATGTTAACGGGGGCAGTTCCCTTCTTCCAACCCATTGCTGAAACCATGAAGAGCACATGGTCACCTCTCACAGGAGTAGGTTGCATGAGAATGGAATAAGGTCAGCAGGTCCCCTTGTGTATATATGGAATTGGCTTCTGATTTCAAGGGGATAGGAAGCCCTGGTAAGCAGGGAACTGGCGCCCTTCTGTTGTCAGTCTTGACGTTCACATGATCGTAAAGAACCACATGATCTAGAGCAGTTGGTTCTCAACTTGTGGGTCCCCAGATGTTCCTGGACTGCAACTCCCAGAAATCCTGGCCAGCTCAGCTAGCGATGAAAGCTTCTGGGAGTTCCAGACCAAGAATATCTAGGGACCCACAGGTTAAGAACCACTGCTCCAGAGCATTAAGCTAGGAGGAATAGCGTTTGTCATTTCTTCCATCTAACTCTTCCAAACTAGCAGTTGCAATGCCACTTTCTGACCATAGGTAACGGGGGCGCTGCAGTGCGATGGAGAAGAGAAAGCAGAGGCTTTCTCTAGGTCAGCCGTCATCATCAGACAAAATGTAAGACTCCTTGTTTACTCTTCCTAGGGTGTGTAGTTCAAATTGCCAGTATGTTACCTTTCAAATTTTAAGACTCTTTCCCCTTCTTCCTTTAAAGTTCTATCAATGGCTTTTGATATTATATGTACTTCTAGCCACCCAGTACAGTAGGACCCCAGTATCTGCTGGGGATTAGTTCCAAGCCTTCCCGTGGATAATGAAAACTGTGCATAAGAGAGAACGCCAAAATGTCCCCAAAACTGCTGTTTTGTGATAGTAACTTGATTTACAGCTGCTGTTTTGCAACAGTAGCTTGCTTTACAGCTGCTGTTTGTGACTGTGGCTTGCTTTGCGGCTGCTGAATTATTTATTTTTTCCTCTGCCAACCGTGGATAACTGAATCAGTGGGTAATGAATCAGTGGATACGGGGGTCCTACTGTACACTCCCAGCCACTGGATTTTGTGTGAATCACAGCTTCTTACATGGGGACGGGAAGAAACATCTTCCTTATATGGATCTTGCTGCTTCTGGTTTGCAAGTTTTTCTCATTGGTGGATAAAACGCCTGGATAGATTAATACGCCTCTGCCTTATCAGATGAACCAAGCTGAAATACTCCCACAACAGTTGCAAACAAAGTGGAATGCGGGCGCTCTCTCTCTCTCTCTTTTCTCTCTCTCTCTCTCTCTCTCTCTCTCACACACACACACACACAGAGAGAGAATATGATTTTAAGGTGACTCATCAAATGTGTATTTACTTTTCTCGCCTGAGGAACAAAGATAACCCAAGAATTCATGCCATTTCATCTCTAGTGTATTCGTGGGATGTGTTTTAGTTTAGATTTGAAGATGTTCTGGGTTCTTAATGCAGTTGGATGTAGCTTCTGTTGTATTAAGCAGTGCTGGCCAAATATTGCAAACACAGGGTGGACTTATAAGTGGTTGAAATTGCATGCCAAATTGCAGGGCTGGTGTGTTCCTTCTTCTAGAGGTTCTTTGGAGTTTG
>JAHTLZ010003542.1:81219070-81235385 GCA_023846285.1 Phrynocephalus versicolor
TCTATCTATCTATCTATCTATCTATCTATCTATCTATCTATCTATCTGAGAGTCATTTAATAAGAAATTGCCTCTAACAGACTTTATTTTTCTGTGTTGTCAGACTTTATTCTATGGCACTGTAAAAACCGGATACACAATTGGGTACAGTTTGTCTCTCATCGTTTTGACAGCGGCCATGATTGTTCTCTGCATTTTCAGGTAATAAGTTTGAACGGAAAGGACAAACTTAGTGGGAAATACTGTTTTATTCCTCACTAGGTTGGCTCTCGGCATGGGACATGTCAAAAGCGTAATGAAGAAGATGGCGCTCATAGATATTTCCCTTGCACCAAGCCTTCCCCACCTTGGGTCATCCAGCTGTACTTGATCTGCAGCTCCCAGAAACCCCAGGCAGCGCAGCTACTGGCAAAGGCTTCTGGGAATTGCAGTCCCAGAACACCTGGGTGACCCAAGATGGGGAAATACTGCTATATGTGCTGAGCTGGTTAAAAGGGAATGAAATCAACATAAAATCCACAACAACATTCATTTTTAATGAAGATCTCTTGCCTGTCATTTTTACCAAAAAGAAAAAATCTGTACCACTTCTTAGGGATCTCTAAATTGGCGGCTAATCTGCCTCATTAAAAACATTAGCATCTTGTTTAAAATAATGAATACACACAGACAAGAGGTGCCTGGGAAAGTGTGAAGAATTCACACAAGAGATAAAGCTGAGGTGCATCTTTGTATTATATATATTTTTCTAAATGAGTTTAAGCGTGGTGGCTCAGCGGACTAAGGCTCCGAAAACTGTTGGCTGCACAGTCAGCAGCTCGGCAGTTCGAATCCCGGGTGCCACGCAGTGGAACAACTTCCCGGTGTTAACCCCAGCTCCTGCCAACCTAAAAGTATGAATGCATATAAATGCAAGTAGATAAATAGTTACTGCTGTAAAGAGCAAGAAGGTAAAACAGTGTTTCCTTGCAGCCGTGCCGGCCACGTGGCCATGGACTTGCACAACACTGGCTCTTTTGGCTTGAATATGGAGATGAGCACCGCCCCTAGAGTTGGACACAACTAGCACACATGTGTGGGGGGAACCTTTACCTTTTAAAAATGAGTTTGGTGGTGTCGTGGATTCATAGAATTATGAAGTTGGAAGTGGCCTCTAAGGGCATTGCGTCCAAACCCCTACTTTAAGGCAGGAATACAAATCATATGATACGTGTTAGATGGTTGTGCAAATTCCTCTTGAATGCCTCCAGTGATGGAGCACTGGCCAGCTCTCAAGGTCATTGCTTCCATTGTTGTACTGCTCTAACAATTAAGAGCCCCCCCCCAAAAAAATATTCTTCTGCTTTAACAAAATAATGTGAATTCGCCATATGAAATGTTTTTGCATCTCTCACAAACACAAAGGTCCCAATGTTCTTTAGGGAGAGAGAAGGTCCTGTAAAATACATCAATTCTGTGCCGTGGTAGGCGTGTAGGTGTCCAAGCTGGACCTCATGCAGTGGAGTCGCATGGAGATGGTCATGAACTCTGAAGCTGTACTCGTGGAGGTTAGGGCCATCAAGGGCTTCTACTAGTCAAGATGGCTACCTGCCATCTCCAGCATCAGAGGCAGTACACCTCGGCATATTAGTGGCCGAGAAGTGCCCAACAGAGACTGGAGTGGTTTCTCCATTCTTGCTTGTGGTTCTCCCATCAGCAGGTGCTTGGCCATGTTTGGAGTGGGATGGGTGACAAGATAACCTGTTGGTCGCATCCAGCAGCACCTCCCAAGCATGCCTTATTTTGCTCTTTCTTCCATGTGGACCTGTGTTCTGAACATGGTTGTGTCTTTTCTCCCATCCAGGAAATTGCACTGCACAAGGAATTACATTCACATGCACCTCTTCATGTCTTTCATCATGAGAGCAATTGCTGTCTTCATCAAAGACTTCATCCTCTTTGAGAATGGGGAGTCAGACCACTGCTCGGTCAGCTCGGTCAGTTGTAGCTTCACTCTCGAGCCATTCTGGGGTGTTTCCATTGTATTTATGGTCTGTTAATTCCTTGTCACATAATTCGGTTTCCTTCAAATGTGCAATAACATGACCCTCACTAGCTTAGACCCATGATACCTAACCATGGGTCATCAGATGTCTTCAGACTAAAACTCCCAGAAGGCTTCACCACTAGCTGTGCTGGCTAGGGTTTCTGGGCATTGTAGTCCAAGAACATCTGGAGACCCCAAAATTTGGAACCACTGGCTAAGACGATGTTGGCTGGAAGTGATCCACCTTGTAGTCTCTTGCATCTGAAGGGTTACAAGTGGAGAAGACTGTCTACCATTACACTTGCCTAATGACAAATAATTAATCACATTAACAAATAATGTTCCAGGCTCAGGGTGGGGAAAAGGTGCAGAATTTACTTAACTTCAGTGGCTTCAGGCGTGCCCAGTTCTGCATAGCTTCAGGCTGTTGGCCTACGCTGTTGATTCTAGCCATCAGCATTTGATTAATTAAGCTTTTGTACACTTGACAGATGTTGACGAGAGAGGCTAACCAGCACTTCCAGTTTCATCAAGTCCCTGCTGATCCCTGCATTGGGCAATCTGTCCTGTGAGCATTTAAGTTTTTTGAGACTGTAGAGAGAGAAATTTGTGAAGTTAATGCACAGAGTAGCTCTTCATCACTCCCAGGATGGCGAATCATGGAATTGGTGAACTAGGAATTTTTAAAAAAATCCTATTCCTAACTCTGTGAGGATTCTCAGTCATCCAGGTGAGTTTACCTGGAAGTTGAGTCATGGCAACTGGACTTCTTTTCTTGAGAGATTGAAAAGTTTCACACCTGACGAACCTATTCAGGCCACTGTCCATCTTATGAGCCTGATTGAAATGTTTCAGACTGACGAAGCTCTTTGGATCAGCAGCGAAACATTTCAATCTCTCAAGAAAAGGAAGTCCAGTTGCCATGACTCAATTTCCAGAACTTATCCCTGAGAACAATACCAGTAAACTCCATTCTTTTTCTGGCAGTGAGGAACAGAAAGGAGTAGTACAACAGATACTTCCTCTGGAGTAACCCTCCATCTCAGTCTTGTAATGGATGTGATATTATTAACATGTTTGCCTCTTTTCTGTGAAAGTATTTGAGCAGAGGAAGGAGGGTCCTTTGCCAGGGATCCATCTGTCATCTCCTGTACGGCTGGTCTTTTACCCTAGGACAACGCTGGGTGAGATGCCCTCCTGCTCCAACATCCTGTGGTTTTAAGTGCAGGAGTTTCAAAACATGATTCTGTAAATAGGCCCGTGGCCGGTCCATAGCTGTCCATGTAAGTTTAAAAAGAGCTAGTGGCAACGATGATGATACTGAGCGGATGCACACAGATTTCAGGAGCCCCCTCCATTCTGATGCATATAATGTCACAACAAGCTTTTCTGCACTGCAGCCAGGAACCATTCCTGGGGGGTTTGGGTCTGTCCTCAGATGCCCTTGCCTTCCCCGGCTACTTCAGCCCCCTCGGATGATCCTGGTTGACTTGGCACACAAACGCTGCGAGCGAATTGCCAACTGAGTGAGTTTCCGTCTTGATTCCGGTTAGGCGGCACGCTCGGAGGCTGAGTGTTGGCTTCCTGCCTGGGCCCCTGTGTCTCCTCCTTCTGGTCCCTTGGTGGATCTAGACCAGGCATGTCCAAAGTCAGGCCCGGGGGCCAAATGCGGCCCATTTTCCAATTTTGAGTGGCCCGCAGCCTCTTCTCTCAGCTCAGCCTGTCACACATCCCTGCCAGCTGACCTCTCCCCTTACTGGATGGAGACGTTAGCTTGCAGTTTTATGGTTTGCCTGTCATCCCCACCTCCCTCTATCCCCCCCCCCGCAGCCACCTGACCTGCCTGCCCACCCTGGCTCTGTTGCTGCAGCATCCTCCCTGCCTCCTGGCAAGTCCTAGAGGCTTGTCCAAAGTCTAGTTCGGAGGCCAAATACGGCTGAATGGTTGGCCCCCACACATTTTCACCTCACCAAATCTGGCCCTTCTTGCAAAAAGTTTGGACAGCCCTGATCTAGACCCATGGTTCTCAACCTGTGGGTCCCCAGATGTTCCTGGACTGCAACTCCCAGAAACCCCTTCCAGCACAGCAACATCAGGGGACACACAGGTTGAAAACCACTGATCTAGACCTTCACAACGGTGGGGGTTCACTTGAGGCACTGCCTTTGCTCTTGCGATGAGCCTTAGAGGTGGGCAGAACGGTGCTCTTTTGGATCACAACTCTCAAAATGCTCCCTGGACGATTCTGGGAGTTGAGAGTCTGAAAACGCAAACCTACACCCCCTCGGATGAACACCATCTGTGTGCAACATCAAAACATCAGATCATAAGAATGACCTTGCTGGAACAGGCCACAGCCCATCCAGTCCCGCATTCTGTCACACACAGTGGCTCACCCATTTGCTTCAGGGTATTCCCAAGCAGATGTCTTCCCCTGCTTATGATTCCCTGCAAATGGCATTGAGAGAGACCCTGCCTGCCTCTCCAATCCGGAGGTTGTCCTTAGGCATCCATCATGATAGCCTTGATACCCTTGTTCTCCACGTTGTCAAATCTTTTCTTAAAGCCGTCAAGGCTGACAGCTGTCACCACTTCTTCTGGCAGGGAGTTCCACAGACCAGTGATCCTCTGGGTAGAAAAGTACTTTCTCTTATTTGTTTGAGATCTAGCACCCAAAAGTTTCACGGAGTGGCCCCTAGTTCTAGTTCTGTGCGACAGGGAAAACAGCCTTTCCTTATCTACTTTATCCACACCACTTATGATTTTATAAACTTCAATCAGGCCACCTCTTAGGTGCTGTTGTTCAACCTGCATGCAACCTGTGCCACAGCATGCATTTTAAAAAGAAGACACCCATGCTGATAGAGTTAAAATAAAGGTGGCGCTCAGAGCTCGCGAGCATTGGCAAGGGCATCCCGTGTATTGTAGGCCAGAAAAATCAAGATGCCAAACGTGTGGCTACAATGGACACATGGCATGCACTTGGAAGTTTGCATGAAATAAATACACAAGTACAGTACAGTGGTAGCTCAGATAACGAATTTAATTCATTCTCCGAGGCAATTCGTTATCCGAAAAAAAATGTTATCCAAAACGCAGTTCCCCATAGGAATGAATGGGAACCCAATTAATTCATTCTGGAGCCTAGGAAAATGACACAGACACCTGTTTTTTTGCTCAAAACTCTTTATAAAGGGCACTTTAAAGGTACAGATATGGCGGAGCCCAGGATAACTCTTTTTTACCGATGCATGCTGGAAATTCGTTATCCTAGGCAGCCCATAGGAACATTCGTTATCCTAGGCAGACCTATACCTAGAAATTGAGATTTGTTGTCCGAGGCAGCCCATAGGGAAAATTCATTCTCCGAGGCAGCCCTATACCTGGAAATTGTGATTCGTTATTCAAAAAATTCGTTATCCGGGGTATTACTGTATTTGTGAACACTGGGCAGTGAAGAAAGCCAACCGGAAGAAAAGATCCATCCATTCAGAATCCATTTGCTGGAGGAAACCAGAAAGATCAGCTACTGGGTCCTGAGCAAAATCCAGCATGAACTATAGGAAGACCAAAGCATTTGCGGAGAATAAGATGCAAGCTCCACCGTGGATGATGAAAAAATCTGAAGTAGATATTGCTGTACATACCGTGGTCTCTGGCCCCCTTTCGTGGCCAGCTCTGATAAATACACTGTAGAAATATATACACATATGTATGGGGGCGTTCTTTAATATTTGCAGGTGGTGGGTAAGTGAATCCATGGATGGGAGGGTCCTAGAGTATCTCTGGAGTCAAAAGATGTTGAAAGCCCTCCTTTGGACACATCACGAGAAGGGAAGATCCACTGGAACAGACAGCAATGTTGGGGGAAGCTATAGGCAGCAGGAAAAGAGGAACACCAAACACAAGATGGATTGACTTCCTTAAGGAAGCCGTGACCTGGAGTGGACAGGAGCCGAGCAGGCTTGTGGAGGACAGGACATTCTGGAGGCCGCTCATTCATAGGGTCACCATAAGTCAGAAGCCACTCGATGGGCCATCCAAAGAATCAATAAGTTGGCTAACAGATGGTGAGCGAGTTCTTTCTGGCTCAGCTTTTCAGTAAAGCCTGGTTCCTTTTTTTTTCTTTCCAGTTTGGCTGCAAGGCGGCGATGGTCTTTTTCCAGTACTGCGTCATGGCCAACTTCTTCTGGCTCCTTGTAGAAGGCCTGTATCTTCACACACTTCTGGTCATCTCCTTCTTTTCGGAAAAGAAGTACTTTTGGTGGTACATTCTGATTGGCTGGGGTACGTAGCCTCCTCCTCCTCATTGATCAGCACGAGTTCCTATTCTTCTGATTATTATTAAAAACGGCTAGATTGTCTGCAGAAACAGTGATGTGTTGCCATGCTGGCCCTCCTAAATCATGTTCTGAAAAGTCCAACATTGAATTCCACTGGTTGGGCCTCAGATTACGTGTGTTGTCCTCGAGTCCTATCGAAAGGAATTAGAAACGATGGGAATAGCAGCTTGTAGTTTTTGGCACCTAGTTAATCCTGTGGAAACAGGATGTTGTCCAAGATTCTGGGTGCAGGGATCCAACACAACTCTTCTTATGCTATGAACAATAAAAACAGTTTCTTGGTGACATGAAATATCTGTTTATTTTGATTTCCATGTTTAGTCCTTCCTTCCTTCCTTCCTTCCTTCCTTTCCTACCACTCATCTGACCTGGGCACTTTACAACAGATAAAAACGGCATAACGAAAATGCAACAAACAAATAAAAATAATAAAATGCAAACAAATGCAACCCAAGCTGAAACATGTTAGCATAAACCAAACAGAGCATTTGATTCTTTCAGAACATATTTATGGGGCTGCTATAGAACAACTGTGTATTTTCTTATGCACAGCTTTTTGTTACATAGACTGCAGTTGTCATATTTTTGGCACATCCTAAGAAAGCAAGATCCACTGGAAAAGATTGTAAGGCGAGAAAAGTGGAGCCAAGAAGGTCAGTTGAGAACAGGGCCTCTTGGAGGTGACATGTCGGTAGGGTCACCATATGTCAGAGGTGACTTGATGACACAGAATGTCACATTTGGTCACGTGTCTTGTGCTGGGTCCGTTCACCTAACACAGGCATGTCCAAACTTCAGCTCTTCAGATGTTTTGGACCACGAAGCAAAGTGTTCTGCTTATATACTGCCTCATCCCACTTCAAGTAGTCTCTGGACGGTTTACAGTTTTAATTAGATTATGCATGCTACACATTACCCCCCCCCCAAGCAAGCGGGGTACTCATTTTATCGACCTCGGAAGGATGGAAGGCTGTGTGGACCTTGAGCCTGCTACCTGGGATTGAACCTCAGGTGGTGAGCACAGTTTTGCCTGCAGGACAGGCATTTAACCACTGTGCCACAACTCACACAGTCCTTTGTCATTGGCAATCTAGGCTTAGAATCCTGGGAGTTGTGGTCCAAAACATCAGGAGGGCCGACGTTTGGACATGCCTGACCTAAGAGATGGTCCTTCAAGAGAAAGCAATGTGGAGTTAATCACTATATAGAAACTAATATGGGGCTGATCACCCTTGTGATTGAAAGGTGATCTGAAGCAAGAGACAGTACCTCCACCCAACCTGTAAGGAAGAAGCAAGGGAGAAGCAAGGGAGAGTAAAAAAAAAAAAATTGAGACCCTCAAGACCTCGCATACCTTCAAAAACAATATGGCAACACACAACAGTAATTAGCTCGTACATTTAAAACACCCTACAAAATCTGAAATAGCTCTGTAAAATCTGCATCCTTGGAAATCCAGTTGTTGAAGGCAGCTTGGAATAATTGGGTTTTTATAAATTTCCTGAACGTAAAGAGAGGAGCCCGGCATATCTCCATTAGTAACTTATGCCATTGTTTTTGGCTTTTGGGCCTCCCTCTACATGGCCACTTCTAGCCACAAGGATTGAGAGGAGCTGGCAGAATGGGGAGATGTTTCCTGAGAGAGAGATTCTGATAAGTATCCTTAACTGTTAATCATTATCCATATGGTTGTTTTTTACAAGTAATGTGAGGCCTTCAGGTGCATAATAGCAATCAAATGCAGAATCATGTTTCCCTATGGGGGATAAACAGCACCTCAATTTAAAAAAGATGTTGACAGTCTTGAACGAGTCCAGAGGAGGGTGACCAAGATGATTGAGGGTCCGGAAGAAAAGTTTAGCCTTACAAAAAGAAGACTGAGAGGGGATATGATGGCTACGTTTAAATATTTGAAAGGATGTCACATTTAAGAAGGGACTGGTTTGTTTTCCATGGCTTCAGAGACTAGGACACGGGGAAATGGTCTCAAACTACAGGAAAAGAGATTCCATTTGAACATGAGGAAGAATTTCCTGATGGTTAGATCTGTCCGGCAGTGGAATAAGCTGCCACAAAGGAGGGTGGTGGAGTCTCCTTCTTTGGAGGTTTTTAAGCAGAGGCTGGATAGCCATCTGTCAGGACCACTGTGATGGGGGTTCTTGCATGGCAGCGGGTTGGACTAGATGGCCCTTGAGGTCTATGATTCTATGAAAGGCATGCCATCATGGGATAAAGCTTCACTAACCATTCCTAAGGATGATGGGAGTGACTTGGTGGAGACCACACACTTATTGCCATATTTAGCGATGACCCGACAGCCGTGGTGAAAGTGGCTCCTTCAGGCCTGGGGCTGAACCTGCGGTCCATATTTTTGGACATTACTCTGAGCTCTTTCCCATAAAAATCTAATCCTTTTTTTAAAATGGATTCTAAATTGATATAGAGCAGGGGGAAAAAAGAAGTGTATTGTGCTGAAGGCTTTCTCTTAAATCCTTTCTACTATAACCAGAAAATTGCTCAGTCCCTCTTCTCTGGAGAGGAGGCAATAAGCAAGTGGGAAAATGATCTCTGTTGATTGAAGAACTAACATAAATTCAGGCCCAGATACCACTTATGTACAGGGTTCACAAAAGGAGACTGCAGCACATCCTTCACAAACAGGCGTAGCAAAGGTATGGCAGGGCATAACATGTGAGACAAGTGAGGTTGCAGCACAGAGCACTGGAGAATCGAGGGAAGTCAGCGTTCAAGCTGGTTTCTGAGGCCACAACCCCCTGTCACTGAAGAGAAACTCGGGAAAACCAGCTTAGGGCCACAGTAATACATCTTTGAACAACTGAAGCAGTCTCCATTAATCTCTACTGCACTTCAAGTCCAGGGGGAAAATCAACAGCGTTAGTTTCAGAAATTCAATCATGGTGGGTGTGTGCCCAGAGTAGATGACGTGGTATTTGAAAGGCATCATATCTAGAACGGCATATCTAAAAAGGCATCATATCTAGAACATTTTGCAAGAAGTTTGTCCAACCTTGGAGAGTGCCAGACAATGGAAGTGGTCAGAAATTCAATCATGGTAGGTGTGTATCTAGAGCAGATGATGTGGTATTCGAAAGGCATCATATCTAGAACATTTTGCATCATGTCTAAAATGGCATCATATCTAGAAAGGCTTCATATCTAGAACATTTTGCAAGAAGTTTGTCCAACCTTGGAGAGTGCACGGACAATGGAGGTGGTCAGAAATTCAATCATGGTAGGTGTGTACCTAGAGCAGATGATGTGGTATTCGAAAGGCATCATATCTAGAACATTTTCCATCATATCTAGAATGACATCATATCTAGAAAGGCTTCATATCTAGAACATTTTGCAAGACGTTTGTCCAAACTTGGAGAGTGCACAGACAATGGACGTGGTCAGAAATTCAATCATGGTAGGTGTGTACCCAGAGCAGATGATGTGATATTTGAAAGGCATCATATCTAGAACATTTTGCATCATATCTAGAATGGCATCATATCTAGAACATTTTGCAAGAAGTTTGTCCAACCTTGGAGAGTGCACGGACAATGTAGGTGGTTGGTTGGTCGGGGTCACTGCGTGCGTTGAGGTGGCCCATCTTGCCTTCTGTTCTGCATCAGGAGCTGCTTTGGGCACCATTTTGTCACATTCCGGGCCAAGCCTGCATCTAACCAACATCTGTCTCTTGGCAGGGTCACCCACTGTGTTTATCTCCGCATGGACCATCACTAGGATAAACTATGAGGATTTTGGGTAAGTGAAGAAATCCGTCCCAACTTGTAGCTCATATCAGATTTGAAACCGAGAGGCAATTTTGTATTCCTTGTTATTTATTTATTTATTTATTTATTTATTTATTTATTTATTTATTTATTTATTTATTTATTTTTGCATTTATATACCGCTCCCATTTCCCCAAGGAACTCTGGGCGGTTCACACAAAAGGTTTAAAAACAAAGATCTTTTAGCAACATCTGAAAGTTTGAGGGTCCTTTTCACCTTCCCTTGACCTCAGCAGGCCAGACATCTTCAGGCTGGGAGGGGAAAAACATTTAACACTCAAAACAAGAACCACTAATGCCCCCTAGAAGCCTTGAGAGCTTGGTTTTCCATTTAGAGGTTATTTCAAGGTCCTGTTTCGGAGCTGAAAGGCTGAGGAGGGAGGTTTGAGATGAGAACTGATCGAAAGTTACTTGCAGCCTTTGCACTTTGATCAAAGGGTGTTCTCAAGTGGAAGACATCCGCACAGTCTTTTTCTGAGCCAGAATTTGTTTGCATGCGACTGAATGTTCTATCTCCCCCCACAAAAATAAAATTACCTGCTCTGACGTCACTCGTTTTCAGTCTGATCCATCAGATACATGCCCAGGACTCCTCATGGAAAAGAAGGCTAGGCCCTCCCAGAAGGTATTGTGTGAGGGCTTCTTATGGGCCTCCAGGTGTTAACCGTACTACAATTCCCATCATTCCTAACCAGATTCCATCCTGTTTGAAGCTGATGGGAGTTGTAGTCTAATAGCACCGGAAGGGCTGCACATTACCCTCCTTAGCTCGATGGAGCAGTGGCTTAACTGTTCTTTGTATAAAAGGCCGTGTGGTGTAAACCACCTTCCCTGTGAACATAAAACTCTAGACAATGCTCCACAAGATTTCAAGTGAATGAGTGATTTAATTGTACTCTGATTTTTCCTCTACCCATTCCAGTGTATTAGAAGCTCTTCACATATGATTATTTATTTTCAGTTGCTGGGATTTAATTGATTCTCCCCACTGGTGGATCATCAAGACTCCTATTTTGGTGTCCATATTGGTAAAGTATCTATGTTTTTCACCTGCTACTCAAAGGTTGCCTCAGAATCCTCCTGGGAGGTGACAAAAGGCTTGTAGGTTCTGGGCAGTAAGAAAGCAGCAAAACCAAGACTTATCTTAGTTGGCTAGAAATATTTTGAGGATTTCAAGTGAAAATGTAAAGACCAATGGAACAGATCTGTGGTGGGAGCAGAGCATCTCGGAAGGTGCAGATTGCAAAGCTAATACTGTTTCCTTGGGAGACTTAAGAACCTAAGAACATAAGAAGTGCCATGCTGGATCAGGCCAAAGGCCCTTCCTGTATCTCACAGTGGGCCCACCAAATGTGTCAGGGAGCGCAGAAGACTAGATCTCTGTCTTTTGATACCACTCCCCTACATCTGGTCCAGGCTTACACCCCGGTTTTAAGCCTGGAGATTACACATCTCCATCATGTTTTGCAACCTGTGATGGACTTTTCCTGCAGGAATCTGTCCAATCCCCTTTGGAAGGCATCCAGGCCAGATGCCATCCCCACATCCTCTGGCAGGGAGTTCCACAGACTAACACCATGTTGGGTAAAAAAAAAAATTCTTTTGTCTGTTCTCACCTTCCCAGCCCTCCATTTGAGTGGATGTCCCCTAGTTCTGGTATTTTGTGAGAGGGAGAAGAGCTTCCCTCTATCCACTTTACTCACGCCCTGCATTATTTTGTATATCTCAACCACATCCCCCCTCAGGCACCCCTTTTCCAAAGAGCCCCGAATTCTGTAGCCTTTCCTGATAAGGGAGGTCCCCCAGCCCAGTAATCATTTTAGACTCTATCTTCTGTAATTTTTCCAGTTTTTTTTGTTGTTGTTGTTGTTTTGGAGATGTGGTAACCAGAACTGTACACAATACTCCAGGTGTGGCTTTACTATCATTTTGTACAATGGAGAGATCCTTCTGGAGCTCTTCACAATCTTCTCTGGTTTTTACCACCCGGAAAAGTTTCATGTCATCCACAAACTTGGCCACCTCACTGCTTATCCCTGTCTCCAGGTCATTTATGAACAGATTGAAAAGCACCAGTCCCAGGACAGATCCCTGGGGCACACCGCTTTTCACCTTTCTCCATTGTGAAAATTGCCCATTGACAACCAGTTCTCAATCCATAGGAGGACCTGCCCTCTAATGCCCTGACTGTGCAATTTTCTCAGCAGGCTCTGATGAGGGACTATGTCAAAAGCCTTCTGAAAATCAAGATAGACTATATCCACCAGTTCACACAAATCCACATGCCTGTTGACCTTTTTAAAGAATTCTAAAAGGTTTGTCAGGCAAGATTTACCCTTATAGAAACCATGCTGATTTTCCCCCCAGCAAGGCTTATTCTTCAGTTCTTGTACCAAGCCACAGTGACATCCAGGAGTAATTTTCATCTTGCCCTCACCTTTGGTCAGGCTCCATCCCTCGCAACTAACCAAAAAGATTCCTTATCTGCCCAGGGCGTTGATGTGGTCCACAACTCTGCTCTGTGGGTTTGACATCATCCTACTTGGGATGTTCCATAAGGCAGAGTACGAGCCAGGCTGATGTCAGGTCCAAGATGACTGCTGTCCTGTTATGGTTATCTTACCATGCACCGAGATGTATGTTTCATTTGTGTGGCCCGTTGGTGACCCACGGGAAAGCTGGTGTTGAATCCTGCCGAGATGTTGCTCCTCAGTAAGCTTATATAAACCAGTGCCTTATCATATATTTTACTGCCTGGTTACAGTATCCTAGTGTCTTCCTTGTCTTTACAATGATCAAGTTACTCAAGGATAGGGCTGTTTGTTGCTGGCCTTTGGGGTTATGTTTCATGAGCCCTGCTTGGAACAGAAGAAGAATGTTCACCTCTCTCTCTTGCTTTTATTTCCTCCCCCTGCCCCATAATTTTCCTCCTGCCACAGATAAACTTCATCCTCTTTATCTGCATCATTCGGATCCTGGTGCAAAAGCTCCACTCTCCGGATGTCGGGCGAAACGAAACAAGCCAGTACTCGTAAGTTGGCCGGGGCCTCCGTCTTGTGCCTGCAACTCCAATAGCTATCGCCTTCATGGGAAGCAAATAAAATAAAATGAGGGTGGCTGGGTTCAGAAATGAACTTGGTGAAACTTGCTAGGGCTTATTTGGCTCCGTGACACCCACAGACATTCACGCCAAAAGCTCTAGGTGCTTGTTATCCACGTCTGATGTGAAGGTTTTGAGGGGAACCCTGTGGATGTTGGAAAACATGGATGAGAGCAAACTCCAATAGCAAGTATTATACAGTAGGACCCCGGTATGCCCTGGGGATTGGTTCCAGGCCTTCCAGTGGATAATGAAAACTATGGATAAGAGAGAACGCCTGCTCACCCACCCCCAAACTGCTGTTTCCTGACAGTAGCTTGCTTTATGACTGCTGTTTTAAGATAGTAGCTTGTTTAATGGCCGCTGTTTGTGACAACAGCTTGCTTTACAGCTTGCTTTGTGGCTGCTGAATTATTTAATTTTTTCCTCTGCCAACCGCGGATAACTGAATCAGTGGATAATGAATCAGTGGATACGGGGGTCCTACTGTACATAGCATGGTCTCTGCCTCCTTCTAGTGGCCAGTGCTGGTAACATTATCTTTAGAAATATAGATTTCTTCTTTTAATATTTGTAATATTTTCAGGCCATGGATTAGGGGGGTTCTATTGTATCTCTTACAGCATGAGTGTCTGCCACTCACCTTTTTTCATAAGCCACTTTGGAAGTTCAGCATTCAGAGCAAGGAAGGCCCCACACGGCCCCACAATGATACGGAAGGGCCTGGCAACCTCATGCAAGTGACAAAATCCAACGTGCTGATGAGTTTTGCGTTCACCGCCCAGAAGATGCTAGTGGTGTTTGTTTTTTGCGAGGTTGGTCTATCCACTCCGCATTTTTGTCCGAACCTCCAAGGAGCCGGTGCTCTTGGGAGGGTAAGCACAGCACCTTGGAGAGCTCCTGTTAAAGTTTGGACTGAAACACACTCACCACAGCATCAAGTTGTATTTAAGGCAATGAGTTCTAATTCTTCCAGTCCTTATCCCAGTAGCCCTAAGGATATGCTTTAATGAGACCGGTCTAAGCATTTCTGGTATCCCTTTCTCTGCTTCCTCCTCCACATCTCCCGTTCCTGAACTTTCCCTTCCCTCTGTGGTTTATTGAAGAAGTCATTTGCTGACATCTTGACATAAATATTTCGTTCTTGCCAAACTCCATTTAGTCTGAAGCCAGGATGCCAGGTGTGTCCTGTGACTCATCCGATAATGCGGGGGATTAGAGGTGAGCAGCAAAATGGCCTAAATTTGGAAGCAGCTACTGCTGTCCTCCAAAGAGTGAAGCACTGGCATAATTATGAACACTCTGATGGGAGTCCTTGATTATTCAGGGCCAAATTCACATAGGAGAATGGCCAGAGAACCACCACCACCACCCCAACCCAGGAAATGAACTACAGTTCCCATCATACATTAGACATGCCAGCAGAAGAGAATGGAGGGTTTTAGTGTGACCGTTCTGGAAGAACCTCAGTGGGCAGATGCTGGAGAACGGTGAAGGCACCAGGTGGATCCCCAGTGGGAGAGCAGGAAGGGGAAGGGAGGGATGGAGGGAGGGATGGAAGGAGGGACAGAGAGAGTGAAGGAAGGAGGGAGGGAGGGAGGAATTGATGAGTAGGCAGAAGGAAGGAAGAGAGGAAGGAAGGAAGGAAGGAAGGAATAGATGGATAAAGGGAAGAAATAGATGGAAAAATACTGTAGATGGAAGGAAGGAAGGAAGGAAGGAAGGAAGGAAGATACGTGATTTGATAAGGAAGGAAGGAATTGGTGGGTAAGTGGATGGATGGAAGGAAGGAAGGAAAGAAGGAAGGAAGGAAGGAAGGAAGGAAAGAAGAAAAAAGGAAGGAAGGGACAGATGGATGGACATGCAGACAGGACAGAGAAGAGAGTTTTCCTAGACAAAGGAAGGGGAAATGATGTAAGAAAGGAAGAAATGGGTGTGGTATTTTGAGAAGAGGGATATGAGGGGAGTTGTGCTGAACTAGAGATGTGGACATTAGGGATGCTGGGAGCCAAATGAAACATGCTCTTCAGTCACACCATCCATTGTTTGCAGGTTGAAACAAGTAAGTGCGTGAAACATTCTTCGTCTAAGAAACAAGCAGAGTGAATGAACGCTCTTGGGTTACCCTTTTCCCCCTGATGTGCTAGGTTTCTGTGTGCAAGGTTTCTGCACACAGGTGAGGTCCTGTTCACGGGCGCCTGCTGCAAAGCCCAAGTCCTGCCATTCTGCTCCTGTAGATCCACTCCCAAGATGATGGGTCTGCCTCAGTGCCGGCTCCTGCATCTTCACTGAACTTTGCCATTGGTTCCCCCTGTTGTCTCTCCTCTCAGGCGGCTCGCCAAGTCCACCCTCCTCCTGATCCCGCTCTTTGGCATTCACTACACCATATTTGCCTTCTACCCTGACACGGCGAAGAAGGAGGTGCTGGAAGTGAAGCTCGTCTTTGAGCTGGTCTTAGGATCGTTCCAGGTAAAACTCCCATCGCAGAAACTCCTCATGACTTAACATTTTAACAACAACAATAAAAGCTTTGCAGAGAGCTGGAAGGGGCGCTCTGGATCATGGCGTCGAGACCTTCTCAAGGAGGCCAGTGGGGAATCGAACTCCTAGAGATCGATCTGCAGCCAGAGATCTAAAGCCACAGAGCTCTTCAGCAGTGCTGGATAGTTTTGCTCCTTGCATCAGAAGGCGACTGTTCATGCTTCTGTTGAAGCAACAAGTGATGATGGCATAAGTTTTAGAAACCTTCAGTTTTTTAGATACTCCTATACTCTATACTCTATACTCCTATTGCTATGTCCATTTTGATTGTTATTGTTTTTAATGCTCTCTATATTATTATTATTTCTATTATTATTTTTATCAATTTTTTTCATTATTTGTACTTTGATGGGGTTTGTCTGGGGTTTGTATGTTTGGGCAGTTGTTTTTTGCAACGTGTTGTATCCCGCCCAGAGCTCCCGCAGGAAAATCAGGCGGTTAGCAAGCATATAAATAAATAAATAAATAAATAAATAAATAAATAAATAAATAAATAAATAAA
>JAHTLZ010003542.1:81242857-81254446 GCA_023846285.1 Phrynocephalus versicolor
ATAATAATAATAATAATAATAATAATAATAATAATAATAATAATAATGATACAGATTACTGTTATCACTTGCCACTAGAGGTGGGCATGAAACTAGCCATGAACCAAAAAAAACCAGGCAACAAACCAGGCTGGTTCGCAGTTCGTTTCATGGCCCAATTTGGATTTCGCATTTTGCTGAAGCAAAAAAACCAAAACACCGTTTCTTTCTCTTTTGATATGTTATTTGCATTGGCAAAAGGGGCTGCCCCCCACCTTCCTACTCTCCCCCCCCACCTTCGGGGTCATCTCTGCTTACATGCCTCCATCACAGCAGTTGGTGCCCTCATCTGAGGCCGTGGGACTGGCTCCCCTGCAAGGATCCGGGCACTATCTCTGAGCATGTGCCTGCCACCCAGCTGATAGGTGGACGTATGCTCAGAGGCAGTGCCAAGCTTTCCTGCCAGGGGTCTGCTGCTGCCTCTGATCATGCACCCAGAAAGGAAGAGGAAGCAGGAGCTGCTGGTAGGAAGCCCCCTGCCAGCATGAACCAGAAAACCAAACCGCAAACCAGTTTATTTTTCCAGGAGCTCATGGAGGTCCATGATTAGCCACGAGCCGTCCCGAACCACCGTTTTTCTGGTTCATGCCCGTCTCAAATCACCACCGACGCTTCCTCAGTAACCTTTCTGCTTGATTAAGATTTATGCTCGGGGCTGTTTCCAAGGCACTGAGGTCACTAATGCCTTGAAAGATGAGGTGCTTCTCCATGGAAGCAGCAGTGGCTGCCAACTTAGAGGCTTTGCTTAATCTCTCTTTGCACTTAAGCAATTAGCCGGGCAGTTGGTCGCTGGCAACAGACGCCTGGCGCTTAGCTTTGAAAAGATCCTTGCCACTGGGTCGCATCCAGCTATGCCCAGGTGGTAAAAGAACGTACAATATTGGAGTGTCCACCACACAGGATTTATGGATGTCAGCTCTGTGGCATCAACGGGCATTGAGCAAGGTCATGCTGTCAGTTCCTGGGAATAGTGACATTTTGGGGTCTTATTCAAAGTCTTGGTGATGCTGTCTGAGGTAGTAAAAAAAACTTTCCCCAAGCTCTATGGGAAATGGTCTGTAGAAACACAGCCAGGAAAAAAACAAAACATTCCAGCGGTGAGAGACACAACGCACTGTCTGGACAATCTCATATGGAAAGTTTGTGCAAAAGAATGATCCCAGTTCAGGTGGCTCTCCATTTCAACAGAGGTGTCCTTGGAGAACTTTCTCATGGATTGCAAAGCATGGGAGAAAGCGTAGGGAAGGGGGGGGGTGGACTACAACTCCCAAAATCCAGCATGGAAGTTGTCATCTTTAAGAAAAAAGGAGCTTCCCTGCTGCGGTGCTGTTTTTCTTCCTTGGAGAAAACACCTGGATAGGAAGACGTTTGAAAGTGCCAAGAATAAATCTGGGTTTTCCAGTTTAATCGTCCAACTCCCAGGGGCCAGAGATAATTGTACTGGAGCATCCAGTGCCATTTCCAGGTGTTCACACACACAAGAGTGCAAAAAGAATCTGTTGGTTTCACACACACACACACACACATACATACACACACACCAACACACTTCTGTGGAATATGTAGTGAAAGGTGAAAGATGTATATAATCTGGAGAGGAAACCAGAGTACTGTGTAGTTCAACTTTGCTTGCATCTTGAGTAGACATGGGCACAAATTGCTGGTTCGGAAGTTCGTATTGGTTCATTTTTTAACTGAACAGGCTTTTGGCATCTCCCGGCCCTGCCTCCTCTGATGGGCCCCCACTCAGAGGCAGCTTCCCCTGCCCCATCTTCTTTGCGTGGGTCATTGAGTCCACCCTCTGTCAAGGAGGTGCAGCCAGGAATTGAACTCCCGACTTACCTAAAACACCAAACTAGCCAGCAACTCCACCATCTCTGAATTATAATCACATACCTCCAAAAACAAAAGCTGACAATTGGATTACAGTGGGCTCAGTTCTTTCATATTATTCATTTTAGTGGGCTTCAAATGCATCTTTCTGTTTTTTTTTAAAAAATATTATTTTTTACAGACATACAAACATACAATAAACAATAATGAACAATAATGGACAATAATATCCTGAAACACTACAAAGTGCACCCCCACCCCCCAGGACCATCCAGTATTCTTGAATCTTCTCTTCCTTCTTCATCTTCTTTTTTTCTAGTTAGCTTCTTAAGGTCCTTTTCTCCAGAACTGTGATGGATTATAGGTCTGTTGTATCCCTTTCCCTTTTAGTAGTACATACTCTATAAATTTCCCCCAAATATCATTAAAAATATGCTTTTTCATTTCCCCTCGCAAAACTTTTATATTGCAAAATAATTTATCATTTAAAGCTATATCCCACACTTCCTTATACTGGTCAGCAATTTTAAGATCTAATTTCAATTTCCAATTTTTAACTATAATCAATCTTGCTGCTGTCATAAGATTTGCAATTAATTCTTTTGTTTTCATATCATATTCTTTCTGTTTTAAATTCCACAGATTATCAGAAAGTCTGGAAATTATCAGCATTTCATTGTGGTGATAGAATTGCATCCATTTATTTCGGGGGGGAGCTGGAATCCCCCCCCTTTCATCCCCCCCCCCTTTTTACTGCAATCATTGCCCAGCTTTCTGCTTCCACCGACTGGATTTAAATGAGAGGAGACCTTTTCCATTCCCAACGGGGCTGCTATAAAGCAAATTGCTATTGGCAGTTGGAAATGTCAGGCGTCTTTAACCGCCTGGACCAAAATGCAATCAACCTTCCCATGCGCTGATTGTGGAAACCTCTTGCATATCCGATGAGATGAGATTCAAAAAGCCGCAGCCATCTGCTGGTGCTGTGGACTCCCCCTTTGGAAACAGCTCACGGGGCGCCACTGGAATAAATGAAGTTTGCTCTCTCCTGGAAATCATGAGTCCGTATCAAGAGAAAGCAGCACGTGGAAGATAGAGCTGATTGGAGGGGAGGGGAGGTGGGTTAGATTTGATGACGGGATACAAGCCTTTATGACATATGAGATGGGCTTTAGTGATCACAACACAAGCTTTCTCTTGGCTTCTGATGCTTCCCCTGTTCCTAATCAGCAGAATGGAACCAACACAAGGCAGAACATGGCAGGAGGTCACCAGCGTGAGTCGCTTGGCTGCTTCTCTTGGGGCCTTTTCACACGACCCCTAAGATCCGCTGGCTCCTTAATATGTTGCTGGTCCGATATGCGAGCCTCTAGCTGCGGGAACTTCTCTTCCAATAGCGCCACCAGCTTGCACTTGCAGCAGATGTAGTTCTGCACATGCTCTGTCAAGATGACAAATATGGCACAAGTACTTGCAGGTATCTACAGCTGCTCCCTCCAACTCCATTTTAACGAGTGCAATAAAATGTATTCAAGGTCTCAAAAATGTAAACTTACACTATTTTTTTTTATCTAGTAAGACTCTTTACTTCTTTTGTTGTTTATTCAAAATCTAACAGTGTAGGGGCCACTAAAGCACCTCTACTCCAACTGCAAGCATGTCAGGAAGTTTCCTGTGCTAACTTGCTAATGTGTGTAGGACCTCCTCAGGAGTAGCTTGGCTTGGGAACTCAAATATACCCAGAAGAAATTATAAGTTTTTTTTTTTTTTTTTTAGTTTGCACGCGCTGTCAGGCATGTGCTGCTGGGAGCAGGTATATACAGATAAAACTCCGCCCCTTACTTCCTGCAAGGACAGGAAGCAATCTCTATGCCCTCTGGCCGTGTGCTTCCTCTATAGCCGTGTGCTTCTCCTCACCACCTCCTTCCTCTCTGCAGCTCTGTGGCTCTCCAGAGCTGCTTGCATTGTGACCCCAGTCATCACCCCTTAGATTGGGCACTACCAGGAGCTAATGGGACTTGTAGTCTCAAAACATTTGGAGGGGCACAATCACTCCCTTCTGCCATTAGACTAGCAGCCAAGCCTGTGCAAATCATCAAGCAGTCTTAAGCCTCCAGAAACCGAATGAGCAAGGATCCATCGGCGAACTCTTTTGTTTTAGCAGCCGTGATGAGCAGCACATCTGTGCAGGGAGAGTTACAGCAGCTTTGGAATGGAACTCCGAGTGGAATGGAGTTGACTTGGAACCAGGTAGGATGGGCTGGTTATCACCCGGTGCAGGATCTTTCCATGCTGTAACATTTCGTTACAGGGCAAACACTTCCACAAGAGTTGTCATTAATTCCACTCCTAACCTTTTCAGTGCGTGCTGGAATCCAGCCCAAACCTCAGCGGGGGATGCAAGATACAACTGAGTGGAACCTTATCGGCACCTCTCCACCTGTCTCACAGCAGCCAGGCATGAACTTTCGGAGGAACCTAAGCCAAGCGGCTAATGAAAGGGATCTCGTATAAATTAAATTGGAGATTGCAGGTGCTGCTCTCCCCACCTCCACTGTCTCAGCAGAGAGAGATCCATCATCTGCCCAAGCTGGCAAAAACAAGTAGCGTGGACGTAAGCTCAGGCCCTGGCACTGGGTTCAGCCTCCTTGACAGAGAATCCTGCCTTCCCTCTGCTTGACCCAAACAGAAATGGTTCTTGAAGGAAGCCCTGCCTAGGAATACCATGTAGGACAGTGGTGGCGAACCTTCGGCACTCCAGATGCTTTGGACCACAACTCCCAGAATTCCAAGCCTGTATGGCCAATGACAAAGGACTGTGGGAGTTGTGGTCCAAAATATCTGGAGTGCTGAAGGTTCGCCACCACTGAATACGCCACAGATCTCATCCAGGGGCCTCTACAAAGCCAGGGAACTGTATCTGAATGGCCGGTTTGGTTTCCTTCTAGGAGCTGAATGGAGTTAAGCGTGGGATCTGAAAATGGAACTTCAGAGACTCTGGCATAAACCGGTACAGGTGGTCTCAGTGGTAATCGGCACGTTGGGTGCTGTTCCTAAAGAGCTAAGCAAGTATTTAGAAGAAATGGGAGTTTCAGAGAGGATAGCCATGTTAGTCTTTTCAAGAATTTCAGGCAAAAAGCAAAGAAAAACAAAACAAAAGAAAACAAAACAAAAGACACAGACATGTGGCACCTTAAAGGCTAACTTTCATATTATAATGTGACGTTTCATGCACATGTGCACTTCTTCAGGACATAGCAGCAGAATGAGGTGTGGGATATGAGATGAGATATAAATTTCATACCAGATATTCACTGAGCCGAGATATGATTCGCTGCAGCATATAGAATTGGGGGGGGGGATAGGGGAGGGGAGGGGAGGGAGGAGGAAGGAGGAGAAGGGGAGGCCACCTCACTGGGATCTGCTCACATAATTCGCCGATATATCATGTAGTCCTAAATGCTTGGGAAACGTTCGACTCGTGAGTTGTAATACAAAATCCAGCGTAGTTATCTTGTCTGCTGTGTGATAATTTGATGATAATAATAATAATAATAATGTGCTCCAAGGCGGCTGCATCCCGGGTTCATCCCAGGAACAATTTCAGCCTGACATCCAATAATGGTCTCCATGAAGCTCTCCAGCACACTGTCAGTGTTGGTAGGAATGTCACTCCCTCCCTGGGGGCTGTAGAAGATGATTCAGTCCTACATAATCTACCGCTGTCCCTCCGGATTTGCATCGCTCCAGAGCCCTGCCTGCCTTCTAGCGCTGCGCTCTTTCCGGAATGATCCTCTGGCGAGGTGGAAACCGAACGAGGTTGCCGAAATGACTCCCCCACCCCATGTTTCCCTGGAGCCAGCCAACAACCCCCCCCCTACACACACACACACACACATACACACCTCACTGTTGCTTTTGATTTGACTTTTCTCCCTTTTCTTCCTTGCTGGAGCCATGGAAATAATCCGAGTAAATTACTATTTCGCTTTCATCATTCCGATGCCTCCTGTCTGCCAGGAACTCTGCAAGCCAAGGAGTGCCTCAAAAATAGCAGGATGCCGTCTTATTTTAAGAAAAATACTAAATAAATCAAGAAGAAAGGTTATGCTGATGACAACTTACAGCCAAGAGGCAAGGGAGGGCTGTGGACACGGTTATTTAATCAATCTTCTCTGCTCTTTTCTAACAAAAGAGGCATCCTTCAGGGCACAGGACCCATGGTGTGTTGGAGTTTTTACAATCTCGCATGCTGCCTTTAGTAGGTTTGGCTGGGAGGGACCATTCTGGACCTGGGTGACTGTCAATCTATCCAACACTAACCAATCATTTCTTCCCTGCCTCTAAATTCCAAGAGAGCCCTCCTTCTCTGCTGAGTCTTCTTTTCCCTTTCTTTACTCTGTTCGCAATCAGTCTGTGTTCTTAGTTGGCTGTTCACAACTCTAAAGAAACATTTTTATTCTTTCTGTAGTCTTCCAAATGTCTCAGAGTGAGATATTGAAACTGTAAGTGCCAGTGAAGGAGAAAGGGGTGGACCCCCTGGGGAGCTTATAGCTATTCTGTTCATTGCGTACTTCTGCTGTATAGCATAAGGAATTTTATCAGAAATTCAAAACTCTGTAATATGAGGGCTCCCTCCAGAACCTAGTTTGAACTTCACACATTGCTGCCAACACTTGTTGCCAAAATATGGCAGCAATGAAAGCGACAATTGGTGCAACTTCCTGTGCCAGAGGGCATTACTAGTATGGAGGGGGTCCCTCTCTGCGACATTTCAGTCTGAAACCCTGCAGCCCAGTCCCTGAGTGAACGTGGCTATTATGACACCTCTACTGACACCTCTCCCTCCCACATAAAGGCTGCAGACAACACAGGAAACTGGATGAGTCTACATCAACAATTAGGGAGCAGATCTTTTGCAAGGTTTATGGCTCTGAATTGCTGATTTAGATTGCTAACTGAACAGCAGGTGGCAGCACATTGTTTGTGGTGGGGGAGAGGAAAAACTGATCTCCTAGATAATGTCAGGATTGCCATTATGCCCACGGGAGTGGGTGATTTCATCATCTCTGCTGTTCCAAAAATCCTGGGACAACCAGTTTTTGTGACACCACTGAGGAATCATAGAATCATAGAATCATAGAATCATAGAATTATAGAGTTAGAAGAGACCTCATGGGCCATCCAGTCCAACCCCCTGCCAAGCAGGAACCCCTTCACAATATTTCTGACAGATGGCCATCCAGCCTCTGCTTAAATACTGTCAAAGAAGGAGACTCTACCACCCTCCCTGGCAGCATATTCCACTGCCGAATAGCTCTAACTGTCATGAAGTTCTTCCGAATGTTCAAATGGAATCTCTTTTCCTGTAGTTTGAAACCATTGCCCCGAGTTCGAGTCTCTGAAGCCATGGAGAACAAACCTGTTCCCTCTTCAATATGACATCCTTTCAAATATTTAAACATAGCTATCATATCCCCTCTCAGTCTTCTTTTTGATAGGCTAAACATTCCCAGTTCCCTAAGCCTTTCTTCATAAGACATCTCTTCCAGGCCTTCAACCATCCTAGTCGCTCTCCTCTGCACCCGCTCGAGGTTGTCAACATCCTTTTTAAACTGAGGCGCACAGAACTGGACACAGTACTCCAGGTGGGGTCTGACCAGAGCAGAATAGAGTGGCACTATCACCTCCCTTGATCTAGACACTATGGTTCTGTTGATGCAACCAAGAATCGCATTGGCTTTCTTGGCCGCCGCATCACACTGCTGGCTCATGTTCAATTTGTGGTCCACCAAGACCCCCAAATCCCTTTCACAGGTACTATTCTGTAGCCAAGTGTCCCCCATCTTATATCTGTGCAATTCATTCTTTCTACCTAGATGTAGCACCCTACATTTCCCTCTGTTGTATTCAGATAACTTTTGTGTATGCCTGAGGTACACAACATCTTTGAGGGAGCGTATCTGTCACAGCCATGGGGTGTGGTGTGTGCATGCACATCACACACACA
Organism: Phrynocephalus versicolor; assembly: GCA_023846285.1. Taxonomy (NCBI): domain Eukaryota; kingdom Metazoa; phylum Chordata; class Lepidosauria; order Squamata; family Agamidae; genus Phrynocephalus; species Phrynocephalus versicolor. The sequence continues at coordinate 81,250,740 of JAHTLZ010003542.1, forward strand.
CACACACACACACACACACACACACTTAAGTATCAACACACTCATTCGAGCAGCCTCTTCTCAGTAGGAATCCCATCCCTCAGTGTGCTGACCAGTATAGTGGCTAGGAAGTTTGTGTGGACCAATGAGGATTCCCTGCCGCCACCACCCCACACACCCAACAGGTCATCTGGGCTGTGGGGAGAGCCTCGTGGCGCAGTGGTTAAATGCCTGTACTGCAGGTAAAACTGTGCTCATGACCTGGGTTCAATCCCCGGTAGCAGGCTCAAGGTTCACTCAGCCTTCCATCCTTCCGAGGTCGGTAAAATAAGTACCCAGCTTGCTGGGGGGGGGGCGGAATGTGTAGCCTGCACACTGTAATTAAAAACTGTAAACCGCCCAGAGACGGTATGGGGCGGTATATAAGCAAACCACTTTGCTTTGCTTTTTGCTCAGCTCCCAAGGTGAAAGAGAATGAGCTCACAAAAATACCAGAACCAGGGGACATTCACTCAGATGGAAGGCTGAGAGAGTAAGAACAGACAAAAGAAAATATTTTTTCACCCAGCGCATTGTTCGTCTGTGGAACTCCCTGCTACAGAGGGTGCTGATGGCATCTGGTCTGGATGCCTTCCAAAGGGGATTGGAGAGATTCCTGGAGGAAAAGTCCATCCCAGGTGACAAACCATGATGGGCATGTGCAATCTCCAGGCTTGAAACCAGGGTACCTCAAGGGCGAGATGCAGGGGAGTGGTATCAGGAGACAGAGATCTAGTCTTGTGCGCTCCCAAACGCATCTGGTGGGGCCACTGTGAGATATAGGAAGCTGGACTACATGGGCCTTTGGCCTGATCCAGCAGGGCTCTTTGTTCTTATGAGCTTTTGGACTACAAAACCCAGAATGCCCCACCCACTATTTCACATGCCCCCATGCGGGAGATGTCCCATCTGCTTCAAACGGAGCAACGACTGGCCCACAGACTCTGTACCTGTAGTGTTAATGAACTGGGAAAATTTGGCATAAGATTCACACCCCCCACACACCTCTTTCTCCCCACGCTTCCAAGCAGATAATGGAACCTACAATGTTGACACAACGCCCTATGATTAATGAGGTGACTTTCTCCGGTAAACCTTTTCTGGCATTCTTGTTTACTTTCTCCAAACTCCGGCTGGGTCATTCCAGGAAGTTGTGTGGGTGAGAACTTTTAAAGGCAACCTCATCTCATCTGTTAGCCCTCCCTTGTTCTTCTTGAAGAACAGAAGAATCTCAAACACTTTGCAAATGTTCCTCCCCAGAAATGAGGCAGACCCTTTACAAAGTAATTTCGAGGACCGGCCGTGATGGCCGTGGTTGAAATTTTGATTGCAGAAGATTGCTGATAATTTATTTCTAGGAATCGTTGAAAGAATACACAGAGGAAAGAGATGTCTTCCTGAAGATCAGTCTAGGCGAAATGGTGCTGACCTCAACCTACAAAGCACTATATGACCTAGGTCCTAGCGACCTCAAAGATCGACTCTTACAGTATGAACCAACTCAGGTGTTAAGGTCATCAGGAGAGGCCCTTCTCTCCATCCGGCCACCCTCACAGGTACATCGCGTGGGAACCCATGAAAGGGCCTTCTCGGCTGCTGCGCCTAGTCTCTGGAACTCCCTACCACTAGAGGCCAGGACTGCCCCATCTCTGATGTCCTTCTGGAAACAGGCAAAGACCTTTCTCTTCAGGCAAGCTTTCCCTGAATGATGGACTACCATTACAGTGGACCCATATAACAAACAGTTTGTATAACATAAAATCTGTACAACATAAAAAATTCCTGAGATAGGGGAAACTTGCTTAACATAATCGCCTATGGGGCAAATCTGTACAACATAAAAATTGGATTACTCCATTTTCAGTGCATTCCTATGGGAAATTTGTATAAAGGAAAATTTGCTTCACATAATGTCATTTGGAACGAATTAATTCCTTTATACAAGGTACCACTGTATATGTCTTTTATATGAATCTATAGGTTCACACAGACTTTGTGTTTATAACTACTTATAACCTCGTAGCTTTAATGTATTGTTGCCTATTAATGCTGTAAGATGCCCCTCAATTCCCTGTTCTCAATACTTGAGCATCTCTTAACTATACTGGACTGTATATTATCCCTCATTACTGTAAGCCACCTTGGGTCCTTTTCCAAGGAGAAAGGTGGGGGTAAAAAATACCCTAAAATTAAAATAAAAATAAATAAATAATTTAGACCTCCTTGCTAAAGTCGTCCAAGAAGTTCGGAAAAACTGAATTATTCGTCGTCCAAGAAGTTCAGACGAAAACTGAATTATCTTTCCCCAGGTTGGGAAGCAAGGACAAGCTTTCTTTAAATACAATCTGTCAGGTCAGCTTTCCCATAGAACTTCAGCCTGCACCACTTCATCCTTGTTGTGACAGGCTGCCGTGCTGAGAGAGGCAAAGAACGCCTGAATTCCCAGCCATGTTGGTTGTGGCACCTTCCATATGGATTATGCTCCTATAAGAGCTTGGCCTCTCTCTTCAACTTTCAAAAGGATGGTTCAAGACCTTTATTTGGGGGGGGGGGATTTCCCGCTGAATTATTTTATGCATCTAGCTTTCCTGGTTCTGACATCTTTTAAGCATTTAGTTTTTAAGTTTTAGGCTAGAAATATCTTGATTGCTAATTTTCAGTTGCTTTGTGTTATGTTTTCTTTGTAGCGTCAGATGGTATGGATTTTTCCCCCTCTATCATCTACCATCCCGTCACCTATTGTCGACAAACCGGGCAGTACAGTATATGGGTTCCTGAAATTAAGTATTTCCTGGCAAAACTGGACAGATTTATCCATTGATCCGTTGAGCAGAAATAAGTGAAAGCAGCCTCTTGGTGACGTATTGTTAATTCCGCTTTTTGTGAATTCTGGATGCAGGATACTTTTGCACTATCATTGGAAGAAAGAAAAGAAAAGAAAAGAAAAACAACCAAACCCCCAAAGTTCATTCGGCCCTTTTGTGAAAATCTGGTGAATTTTGCTATGTTATTCCAAAAAAAATTTTTTTTAAAAAAAATCTCAGCTATTTCCACTGGCTAAATTCTACATGTTCGGCTATTTCTAATATGGAGATGATTGTGTTTCTGTCTAGACAAGGAACTAGACAAGAAACCCTGTGCAAAGATCACAACCTTAATTCAGCACCATAAAATTCAACTGAGAACACCGAGATTCCAAGTTCGGCTTTTCAGAGTCTAATGCCTAAAGGCTTAGGACCTGAAGGACCGCCTCCTTCCATATGAACCTACCCGGCAATTAAGATCTAGCCAGGGAGCCCTCCTGAAAGAGCCATCCCTCAAGGAGGTGAGAGGGATGGCTTGTAGGAACAGGGCCTTCTCGGCAACTGCCCCCAGCCTATGGAATGCCCTCCCAAATGAGACTCGCCTGGCGCCGACCAAAATTGATGACATTTCGGCGCCAGGTAAAAACCTTCCTGTTCCAAAAGTTTTTTAACTAATGACTGTGGGTCCTGATGGCAATTTTAGTGGTGTTTTTAATGTATCGTATTTATTGCATTTACATGTTTTTATTATTCTAATTTTATTGTATTTGGATGTTTTAATTGTCCATTTTGATCGTGAGCCGCCCAGAGACCTTTGGGTAGTGGGTGGCATACAAGCTAAATAAATAAATAAATAAATAAATAAATAAATAAATAAATAAATAA
>JAHTLZ010003542.1:81262609-81277806 GCA_023846285.1 Phrynocephalus versicolor
GAAAGAAAGAAAGAAAGAAAGAAAGAAAGAAAGAAAGAAAGAAAGAAGGTGATTTTATTAGAAATAAATAAAGGTGAGTAAGAAAGGAAGGAAGAAAAAAAGATATAAGGTTGTTTGATTAGGAAGAAAGAAAGAAAGAAAGAAAGAAAGAAAGAAAGAAAGAAAGAAAGAAAGAAAGAAAGAAAGAAAGAAAGAAAGAAAGAAAGAAAGAAAGAAAGAAAGAAAGAAAGAAAGAAAAAGAAGGTGATCTGATTAGACATAAATAAAGGTGAGAAAGAAAGGAAGGAAGAAAAAAGATTTAAGGTGGTTTAATTAGGAAGGAAGGAAGGAAGGAAGGAAGAATCCTGATACCACCAGCTTTGGTGTGTTACTTGTTTGGACTACTGGCTGGAGGATTCTGGGAGCTGCAGTGGAAACGAGGGCCCTTTTCCAAGCTCTGAGCCACATCTGCCAAATTTTGTCTTTATTGCCCAACTCCATTCCTACCTTCTGTGACGCTTTCCAGTTCCTGGAATCAAAAAGCCTCCAGTGGAAGGGGATTCACCTGGAAACTTACCCAGAACATCACATGCAAGTATATATATTTGCTGCTGTGGTGGAATAAATCACAAGCAGCTCATCCACATTCCCTCAGTTCTCTGCTTCCCTTGGGATTTCAGGCCGATGCCGCCCAAGATAATTCAAAGAGACAGCTGGGGAAATGTTCCTTCTCTCTGGCTTTCCTTGCTCAAGGGGGCCTCACCCTGCTGAGAACGTGTCTAATCATCACAGGAGCCGAATCCTCTTTGCTGGATCCCCCACTGGGAACGCAAAGCTCCTGAAGGCAAGCACATCAAAGGCTCAGCGGCGGCCGGGAAGTGGCTTCCGAGAACCGGGGCAGCCTTGTCACGAGGAGAAGGAAGCCTCTGCTGCAGATCTCACCATGAATGGCAGGAGTTGTGCAGAAGGCAAGTGCTTTCGTGTCCCCTGGACATCACATGTGCAGTAGGGGACATGCACCTCTTATCAATTAAAAAGCAAACACACGCGACAGATCCGATCTCGTGATGGCACGCCATGCTAAGAACCAAATTTTAAAATCCACCTCCATCTCCCCCTTCTTCGCTTCACGGGGGTGTTCTTGAGAAGGCAAAAATGTGTCTATTAGAGATGGGCACGAATAAAAAAAAATGGCATTTCGTTTGTCGTTTGTCGTTTGGAGGGTCCCTTTCAGTTCGTTTCCGTTTTTCGCGAATTTTTGCAAAAATATTGTTTTTGTTTTCGTTCGTTTCGTTACCGTTTTGTTACCATTTATTTCTATTTTTTGTGATTTTTTTTTTAGGATTTTAAGCAATTCACTCACATTGCAGTAACGGAAACGAAACGCACGACAAAATTTCCGGTGTTTCTGTTCGTTTCGTTTCATTTTAGAGACAAAATTTGTTTGTTGTTTCGTTATGTAACGAAACAAAAAAAGGAAATGGAAACAAAAAATTGTTCGTTTCGTGCCCATCTCTAGTGTCTATGTTTATGGTGCGTGCGTTGGCCTTAATAAAAGGATGACTATTGAGGAAGTGTAAATGAAAACGGATCCCATGACGGAGTGGTTTGGACATGATAGTTATAGTTTTGCGTAAAACGATAAAGGTGACTTTAAAGGAGGTTCGTTGTCACCATTGCCCTCCTCTTAGGTTGTTCCACCTCATCCTTGGATGCTTCTCCTGGTTGTCCACAGGATCAGAGCCCTCGGTCCCTGAGGGTCTAGGACAGGCATGTCCACACTTCAGACTTCCGGATGTTTTGGACTCCAACTCTCACAGTCCTTTGTCATCGGCAATACAGGCTTGGAATTCTGGGAGTTGTGGTCCAAAACATCAGGAGGGCCAAAGTTTGGACATGCCTGGTCTAGGACAGAGGTGGTGAACCTTCGGCACTCCAGATGTTTTGGACCACAACTCCCAGAATTCTGAGCCTGGACAGCCAATGACAAAGGACTGCGCGAGTTGTGTTCGAAAACATCTGGAGTGCCAAAAGTTCACCACCACTGGTCTAGGACATCCGGGATCAAGCTGGTCCCCTCTCGTATCGGCCCTCAGAGTGTCCAGTTGTTGTGTGTTATCCTTCCTGGAGGACTCCTCTGCTGGAGTCCACGAATGTGTATGCCAAATAAAACTTAATAACCCTACTGGTGTGAACAAACTCTTTTTTGTTCAACTAATTATTGCCGAGCTCTGATTACAAGGCCCCCAATAAGAGATGGGCAGGAAATGATTTTTTTCCCCATTTCATTTTCTGTTTTTCGTTTTGTTCCCCAACAAAACGAAAAACAAACGGCCCCTTCAAAGGAAAATGAAACAAAACGAAACAAAAAAAAATTCGGTTCATTCCGTTTCATTTTTTTGTTTTCCAATAGGAATGTATTGAAGCAATGCAGTCCTATGAGAAAACAGATTAAAAACCCCACGCCATTCCCCCCTCAATGCGCCCAATCAGGTGGGAGAATGGCACGGAATATTTAAATGTATTTTTGCCGCCGAAGCCCCATGCGCCAGCTGATCGGCACTTGCTTCCATGTCAAAAAAAGTTTTTAAAAGCCTGCCCTTTCCCCCCAATGTGCCCAATTGGGGGGGGGGGGGAGCACAGGCTTTCAAAACTTTGTTTTAGTCCCCTAAGCAAGCCCCGTTCACCAGCTGATCGGCGCTTGGGGAGGGCAGCCGTGCTGGCTTCCCCGACCATTTTAAGAGGGTTCCTGCTGAGCTGTCATCAGCTGGACCCCTGATGATAGGAGCCTGGGTCTGTCGTCAGCTGGATCCCCTGGTGGCAACTGGGCCATTTTTAAAGGGGTCCAGCCGATGACAGCTCAGCAGGAGCCCTCTTAAAATGGTAGATAAGCCAGTTTGGGGGCTCTCGTGCTAGTGTCCCGACCACTGCTTACTTTGGCAGCAAAAAAAAAAAAAAAATCAAACCCCAGTGACTCCCTCCCCAGTTGGGCACGTTGTGGGGGAATGGCACGGGTTTTTTAAAATAAAATGAAAAACAAAACTATACGAAAAACAAAACTTTTTTTTAAAAATGGGGGGGGGGAATGGAAAATGAATCTTAATGCCATTTTGGCGTTTCCTGCCCATCTCCACTCCCAATTCCTGGTAATAAATTTATCTCTGATTTAATGAGGAGTGGGTACAGTGTCCGTCTCCCAAGGGATCAAATAATGCTCCAGAAGTAGAGCTGATGTTCAGGAATGGATGTATGAGGCTCATTTGGGCGGCAGACTCTTCCGGGTCTTAGCCAACCTCCACTTCTCTACTACAAATGGGTTGTTTCATCCATATAATTCTCCAAGAAATGGCCTCCAAATCACACCATTTCTCATATTCTTCATAACCGTGGCTCTCTAGGCATCAAAACAGAGGTGGCCCATTTTATTTTATTTTTTTAAATTATGCAACAGGCTGAGGTGGGTTTTTTTTTTTTCCTTCTGAGCACCCCGTAAAGGCAACACAAATGTACACAACCGGTCAACGTGAGTTGTTAATAGTTTATAGAAAGCTGCTGCCTGGGCTTTAAACCTGTCATTTCAAAGACTCCCGATGGCCAACTGCTATTAGCTCATATAAATACCGTCATTGTTTGTGTAAATCAACAGGGCCATAAATACCGATGATGGACAGAATGGGGAAGTGGGCAACAATGTTCCATAACAAATGATGCCGTACCGTAATGCTTTCGAGGGACATAAGGGATTAGCTACCTTTTCTTTAAAAATGATGATGAATTCTTTTTTTTTCCCTGTTAAAATACCCAAGGAAAGAAGAGATGAGTGGGCCACCAGGGTGTGATGGGAAGGGTCTTTCTTGTGAGATCAACTTACAGAAACATATCGGGGGGTAAAGAACTTCTACTGCCTAATGAGACAGGCCTGATTTTCAGCCTCTCCAAAAGGCAGATGTATTGCTGTGGAGGAGATCAAATCAGCCCTTGCTGGAAATGGAGGTGAAAAAGACACATTCTTTACAGCAGGGGCCTCGTATCCATGGGATCGGGATCGGCTGATGTACTTATCCACATACTGAAAATATGAAAAATATGGGGGGGGGGGGAGGATTCTTAGAAATACATGTTTCTAATGATGAAGTTACCAAAACCGGCCACTAGAGGGAGGCAGAGACCATGCTATGTCTGGAATAAGCCAGAGAAATATGTTTCTATGGTGCCATTACCAGAATTGGCTAGCAGAGGCCATGCTATCTGTAGTTTTCACTAGAGATGGGCACGAATAAAAAAAATGGCATTTTGTTTGTTGTTTGGAGGGTCTATTTCGGTTCGTTTCCGTTTTTCGTGAATTTTTGCAGAAAAATTCGTTTTTGTTTTCATTTGTTTCGTTACCATTTCATTACCATTTATTTCAATTTTTGTGACTTTTTTAGGATTTTAAGCAATTCACTTATATTGCGGTAACGGAAACGAAACGCACAACAAAATTTCCGGTGTTTCTGTTCATTTCGTTTCATTTTAGAGACAAAATTCGTTTGTCGTTTCGTTGCGTAACGAAACGAAAAAACGGAAACAGAAATGAAAAATTGTTCGTTTCGTGCCCATCTCTAGTTTTCACTGTTAAAATAGCATTTGCCATATCTACATTTTAAAGCATCCAGTATCTGCGTATGTGCATGAGTGCGTGCATGCGCACACGCGTATTGAAGACAGAATCGTGGAATCAAGATAGGGTATCCTACTGTCAAGCTGACTAACTATGGTTCCTGGGGAAGGAGGATTTAAGGAGCTGGCTGGTTAGCTTGGTGAATTAAGCCTCTGGCTGCAGATCCAGAGGTTGGGGGGTTCAATTTCCCACATAAGTCTGAAATTAATTTGCAGCACATGAAGACAACAATGACGACAGCAGCAAAGGTGGTGGTGGTGAGTCCCTAAAAGTAACTTTTCTGACCTTACGACTCTTCACTCACTAGAGTGCCTCCGACCTGAGTCTCCTACAAACAAACACAGATTGAGAAGCCGTTTAGGACGATGGAAAATTCCTGCAGTTGCCGCTGCCGCTGTCTTGGCCCACCGAACGCTCCCTCTTGCCACCCCGTTTTGCATCTGCTACATCAGGGCTTGCAAAACCCTGAAGGTAGGAAAGGTGCTTCATGAATGATGCATATCGCGGTAAATTATTAAAGCACACAGACGGCAGCAATGTTTGTTAGGAAATGGCAGGCTCATTAGCTAGTTTGTAGGTCCTGGCAGCTGGATACCGTGCCAAGTTTTTTCAAGGCACCAGTGAAGTTTAGTTTATGGTCTACACATGGCCAGAAGTCCACCCCACTGCAACCTCCACCTTCCATACCAGAGGGGCTGAGAAGAAGGTTTCATAGGACCCTACCTACAATCATGAAGTTGGGAGGGACTTCATAAGGCCATTGAGTCCACCCCCTGTTGGTTGTCTAAATTTCTCTTGAAGGCCTCCAGCATCGGAACAGTCACCATCTCTCCCTGAGGTCATCAGTTCCATTGTTGTACTTCTCTAAGGGTATTTATACACGACCCCTAAACTCCACCGCAAATGGCTCCCAGCTCCAGAGCTTAAAATTGATTCCCCACCAGCTCCGGAGTTTACAAATAATTAAGTGCGACCACGCCCACCTATGCGCGTCCCAGCGCACTTTTCAGGTACCTGCTCTCCGGAGGTGAAAATTCCTGATGCGGATATAACGTAGTGACTGCCAGGCTCTCCTTGCTTCTGTTTGTTCTTTTTTTTGCCCCCCGCCCCTTTAAGAGATCTGAATGCAATGCCAGGGTGGCAGAACGGAGGTGAGCTGCATTCTTTTCTTCCTTTTTTTCTCCCTCCCCTCACGCAGCCAGCAGCCAGGAGTGCGGAGGGGGTGGGAATGCAGGAACAGCGACAAACCCCTACGATCTCTGGTCCGAATTTAAGTGGCCAGCAGATCTTAGGGGTCGTGTGAAAAGGCTCTTTGTAAATCTATGGTGAGGCCCCATCTGGAGACCTGGTCACCATACCTGCAGAAGGATATTATGGAAATGGGAAAAGTGCAGAGGAGGGCAACCAGAATGATTCAGGGACTGGAACACCTTCCTTACTATCTGAGCTGCAATGGCTGGGCCTCTTCACTCTTGAACGACAGTGCCTGAGAGGTGACCTGATTGAAGTTTATAAAATCATACACGGCGTGGACAAAGTAGATAAGGAAAAGCTGTTTTCCCTATCGCACAACCCTAGGACTAGGGGGCATTCCATGAAACTTTTGGGTGCTAGATCTAAAACAAATAAGAGAAATAACTTTTTCACCCAGAGGATCACTGGTCTGTGGAACTCCCTGCCAGAAGAAGTGGTGACAGCTGTCAGCCTTGACAGCTTTAAGAAAAAATTGGACAAGTTCATGGAGAACAAGGGTATTGATGGCTATCATGATGGACGCCTAAGAACAACCTCCGAGTTGGAGAGATAGGCAGGAATTCTCTCAATGCCATTTGCAGGGAATCACAAGCAGGTGAAGACATCTGCTTGGGAATACCCTGAAGCAAATGGTGAGCCGCTGTGTGAGACAGAATGCAGGACTGGATAGGCTGTGGCCTGTCCCAGCAAGGCTGCTCTTATGTTCTTATGTTCTTATGATCAAGCTGCCAAGGAACACTGATAGGAGTTAATAAATGTCTTAACTGTTAGAGCAGTGTGACAATGGAACCGATGACCTCCATCACTTAGAGACATTCAAGAGAAATTTAGAAAAACAGCAGATCTCCTATGATTTATATTCCTGTATCAAGTGTGGGGTTGGACTTCCAACTTCATGATTCTATGGTTCTTTACTTTCACAGTACTGGCTGCTTTACTCTGGTTACTAGAAACGGGCACCTTAGGAAGAACAACACGCTGTTTCATTGTTTCGTACTTTCAAAACATTACAAAGCAAAACAAAATGGGAAACAGCGTTTAGTTAAAAAGGAAACGAAACACTTCTTTTTCCCTTTGAAAATGAAACATTTTTTATTCTGTAAAATGGCTCTGTTGTAAAAAGCTACCCACCAAATTTGGTGCCTCTCGGGCCTAGGGGAGCCATTTTATAGAGTAATGAAATGTTTCATTTTGTTGTTTCATTTCATTATGATTTTTTTTACAAAAACTCATTTAAAAACAAAACAAAACAAACCACTAGTAGAAACGAAATGAAACAAAAATCTATTTTTCCTTTCATGCCCATCCCTACAGTGGTTACCGCTCCATGTTCAGATCAGATTCAAGATGTGGGTTTTAACCTATAAATCCCTAAATCTGGCATGTCCAAACTTCAGCCCTTCTGATGTTTTGGGCTGCAACTCCCAAAAGTCTAAGCTTAGATTGCCAATGACAAAGGACTGTGGGAGTTGTGGTCCAAAACATCTGGAGGGCCGAACTTTGGACATCCCTGCATGGTTTGGGATTTGAGTACAAGGTAGAATGCCTACTTCCCACCAGCTCTGCTCTTCCGGCTCACATAGAACAGGCAGGACAGCTGAGGATGATAACCCCTTGGCTCTGGAATGAATTACCACCTGAAATCCACCTGGCAGTTTTCAAGAAAACATTAACACCTCTGCTCTCCCCAGCAGGCTTCCCAACACATTTTTTACCTCAGGGCACCGCTATATCTACCCACTATTAAGCTGTTTTAACGGTCACCTACCACTTCCTGATTTTAAATGTACAGTGGAACCTCGTATAACTAACGGTTTGTATAACATAAAATCTGCACAACATAAAAATTTCCGGAGTTGGCGGAAATTTGATTAACAGAATCGCCTATGGGGCGAATCCATACAACATAAAAATGGTCACCATTAGGGATTACTCTGTTTTCAATGCATTCCTATGGGGAATTGGTATAAAGGAAAATTTGCTTAACATAATTTCCTTTGGAGCGAATTAATTCCTTTATACAAGGTACCACTGTATTCAATTGCACTTTTGTTCGTTTGTTCTCTCTTTAATTTTTGGGTTGCTGCCTTTGCATTTTACTCTATTTATGTTTGTTTTTATGGATGGAAAACGCCCCAGGTTGGCCTTTGCTCAGATGGGTGGCAGAGGAGTCTAATTATTTACTAAATGAATTAATAGAAGAAAAGTCTTATCGAGGCTGGGGAGGAGGGATGTGCCACAGCAAGCAACCCCTCGTGCCCCAATCCTAATACGGAATTGGCCTCCAAGTTAACAGAGCGAAAGCTTCGCTTCTTGCTGTTTTAGAACGCAAGGTGCCTCAGCAAACCTCCCAATATTGCCATTTCTGTGAGATGTTATGCCTGCCGGAGCTGGTTTTCCGCTTCCCTGTGGTTTTTAACTATCACACAGTTGCCTTTTCTTCATCTCGCAGGCTTTCCCCAGAGAGCCAATCTTTTTAATATTTAATGGGAATCGCTCCATGAGGGAGGCACATCCAAAAGGCACGGACGGGAGAAAGAGGCTGCTCTCATTATTAGATGGACAGAGTATCGCCGTCCTCCATGCTCCCTCTGAGGGGCCAATTACCCTCGGTCCATTTGGCCGGCAAAGCCTCCGTGAAGTTCAAACATTGTTCGCCATCAAAGGCTTAACGAGACGCTCCGTGAGCCTCTTTCGAAGGACTCCGGGATCCCCTTGAAACACTTCACGAAACAGACGGGAAGGAAACGGCCTACGAAGCCACCTTGAAAGAGAAAGGGGGGCATTCCCCAGATCGTGGGAGAATGCTCTTTTTGGATTACAAATCCCATAATCCACCCTGGACGTTGGAGTCCAAAAAAAGCACTCTCCCACTGGAAACACAACTGTCCTTCAAAGACAAAGCAAGGGTGCCAAGACCAGGCCTGTTTAGGGAAATATCAACATATATTATTCTGCTAAATTTTAAGAGCATTGCTGTGATTAGAGGTATATAAGACATAGATGAGAACGTGTAAACCTAAAGAGGACCTTATAGACTAAGGCAGGCATGTCCAAACTTTGGCCCTCCTGATGTTTTGAGCCAAAACTCCCAGAATTCCAAGCCTGTATTTCCAATGGCAAAGGTCTGTGGGAATTGTGGTCCAGAACATCTGGAGGGCCGAAGTTTGGACATGCCTGGACTAAGGTGTGTAACCCTCCTATAGTAGCCTGTGAAGTAGATGCCACTTAGTTATAAAAGAATCATGAAACTACGTAATACTTAGAGGAACAGGTAAATATGTCCTATTGATTACTCATTACAGTATATGGTAAAGTGACTAAAATGTATTTAGATATGTTTAGCAAATTTAAAAATAAGAATGTAGGGATCGAGTATTCTACTAAGTTTTCTCAATATTGCCTTTCTGGTTCTTCTACCTTTTATACTGGATTAAAATGGAAATAAGATGAAATAACAATCTAGAAAAATGGACATATATAATGAGATGGATAGTGTACTGATGGAAGTTAAAAGGAAATTAAGCTTGAAAATCTGTTCTTTTAAGGTTTAGAAATGAGAAATGAAACAGGAAGGGCTGAAATGATGGTAAAATAACTGTGACTGACCCATGTATCACGACATCAGATAAGCAATACATGTATTTTGTTTTAAGTAGAAAATAAATAAAAATTTATTTTTAAAAATAAATACTATACTTTTAGCATATTAAAAAAGAGATAAAACAAGGGGACTTTGTGGTTCCTTAAGGGCTTACCCGCTTCATTGGGCACAAGCCCTCAGGGATTGTGGCCCGTGGCTTCAGTGGTCTTCTCCTGACGCATCTTCAGGTTAACAACAACGCTGGACTGAAGGCTGAATTACTTGAAAGCTGTGAAAGGGCATAAAAGAGGTTTATGAAGCTATACACACGGTGGAATAAGGATAGAATTTTGGGGTTGGTTCACATCATGACATCCTTTGTCCCAAAAAGAATATAGAAATGTAGGCACCTGTGCTGGTAGAAATCAATGCCTTGCATGGTGGGGGTGGGGGTGGAGGTTGTCACTAACTGAAAGTGAAGTGTTTTGTAATGGATTCCAATTGCTCATTTAAGATAAAGATGCAACAGTTTTGCATTATCAGGAGGGTATCAAGCCTATTGCAGAGTTTTGAATTTCAGATAAAATTCTCTTTCCTTCACATAGAAGAGAATAGCTACAAGTTCTCCAGAGTCCACCCCTTTCTTATTAAGAGGCACTTAAAGCCTCGGTAACACTCTGAGACATCTGTAGGAGAAAGAAGAAAAACATTTATTGGTTTGGAGTTACTTGAAACTACAGACTTGATTTTTTTTTTTAGTGCACATGCACTTAGCAACCAACCAAACAGATCAACAGCAAACAAACAGTTGCATCCAGCAGACTAAAGAGAGGGAGAGAAGCAAACAGCACAGAAGCAGTTCACTCTTGTTGAACTCAAAGACTGGAAGAAATGATTGGCCAGTGCTGGACAAAGAGATAATCAACCCAGCCGAGAAAGGTCCCTGTCAGTCAAACCACATGTTGTTGTTGTTGTTGTTGTTGTTATTGTTGTTGTTGTATTGTTACAATCGTGACAGGTAGAGATGGGCACGACTCAGAAAAAAGTTTCATTTTCGTTTTCGTTTTCGGCTAGGGTCTGAGTCGTTTCGTTTCCGTTTTCGTGGGCTAATTTCAAAATTTTTCGTTTTCGTTTCGTTACGTAACGAAAACGAAAAACGAAAACGAAAACGAAAAATTTTTCGTTTCTCCCCATTTAGCTCAATTGAGTGCTTTTCCAGTAACGAAAAACGAAAATTGGCTCGAAATTAGTCGTTTCGTTTCCGTTTTCGGTCCAGGTTGGTGCCGATTTTCGTTTTCATTTCGTTTCCGTAACGAAAACGAAAAACGAAAACGAAAACGAAAACTAAAATACCGCTAAGTCGTGCCCATCTCTAGTGACAGGCTCTTTGTGGCCCCGTGTCCATGGAGTTTTCTTGGCAGGAATACTGGAGTGGCTTGCCAGTTCCTTGATAAACACTCGCTCAACCCCTAGACTATAGTCGATTCTCATATGAGAACAGAGTCTAATTGTCCACCCCAACCAGTGCGACCTATAGCGTGTTCCCCTCCATCTCTTAATTATTCCAATTCCAATGTTCCTTTACATTATTGCCTATTATCTGATGTGTCTCTCTAAGCCAGGCATGTCCAAAGTCAGGCCCGGGGGCCAAATGCGGCACGTTTACAAATTTTGAGTGGCCCGTGGCCTCTTCTCCTCACCGGCTCAGCCTGTCATGCATCCCCGCCAGCTGACCCTTCCACATACCAGATGGAGGCGTTAGCTTGCAGTTTTGTGGTTTGCCTGCCCTCCCTGCCTCCGTCCATCCCCCCAGCTCACCTGCCCAGCCTACCCACCCCCAGCTCCGTTGCTGCAGCATCCTCCCTGCCTCCTTGCATGTTATAGAGGCTCGTCCAAAGTCCGGCTCGGGGCCCAGATGTGGCTGAATGGTTGGCCCCCACACATTTTCACCTCGCCAAATCTGGCCCTCCTTGCAAAAAGTTTGGGCACCCCTGCTCTAAGTTGATCAAAATCATTTGCTTTGGGCAATGCCCAGAATGTAAGGCTCTGAAACCTCTCCCCCCACTCCTAAAAAAAAATAAGTTTCTCAAACTTTACCCTTCTCCAACCAAAGTCATGCTTTGGATGCTGCTTGCTCTTCCCCCCTCCCTGCTTCTCTGATCCACCAACCTTTCTGCAAACCTGGTTCCTACTTGGTTTCCTGTGGAAACTGGTCTCATACAAGCATCACCTAATTTTTTCAGGACCGGTGGAGTCTCCTTCCCTGTTATCTCTCCTCTCTCTCTCTCTCGCTCTCTCTCTCACTCACTCACTCACTCACTTACTCTCAAAATCCTGCTATTTTAAAACCTTCGTCAATGCTCTCAATTCTCCCGTTCCTCTTATTTTATGCTTCCCCCCCCCCCCGTCTGACAATTAGGTCAGATGCATAACAGTTTTCCCTCCTCTCTCTTTCTCTCTGCTCCTTCTCTTTAATCTCGGTGATTTCACGTGTTATTAAGGGCGCTGGTGTGGCCTAGTGGAGGGAGCGCCCAGAGGCCCCGGGTTGTCATATCGGCTTGGCGGTGGGGGCAACTTCCTTGAACGTATGCCTAGAAAACCATACAAGGGCTACCCTACTTGAGGAGCAACTCGATCCTAGAATCAGAGAATGGTTGAGCTGGAAGGGGGCACTAAGGGGTCGACCCCCCTGCTCCATTCAGACATACAAATCAAAGCAGATCTGCCAGGCGGTGGATGCTTCAGCGCTGGAGTGCTCACCTCGTCCCAAGATCAATGGTTTCGCTGTCGTGCTGCTCTAAAAGTTAAGAAGTTTTTCTTGATGTTCACCCTAAATCTGGCTTCTTGAAATTAGAGTGCATGCAACTCTGGGATGGATGAGAGGACATCCTGACCCCCACCCCCACCCCGTCAGACAATCTTGTACCTTCCGTTTCTCCTTACTGTAGGCCCTGGACAGTGTTTCCTATTCAAACTTTACAGAAAAGATTGCAGTGAGACCCCCCCCTTTTATCCATAGAGGACTGGTTCCAACCCACTCTTAAGGATAACAAAAACTGTGGATACAATGGTCCCCCACCCTTTCGTGGTTCATATACTGCGGTCCCACTATATCGCGGGACTGCAGTACCTGGAAAGGGCTTGAGGGCAGGTTTGGGGGCTTTTTAAACACTCCCCCCCTTTCTCCAAGCCCCGGGCTCCAGCTGATTGGCGCTGGGGTGGGGAAACAAAAGGTTTTTCTCCCCCACCCCAGCACCAATCAGCTGGAGCCTGGGGCTTGCCTCCGGAGGTATCACACGCTGCTTCTCCCCATCCCCTCAGAGTCCTGGCAAATGGTGTGTGATGCTAAAAGGGCTTTCGGCCACGGAGCCAAGCGCTCGGCTTTGTGGCCAAGAGGGAGCTCCTTTTGAAGATTGTGCGGCGCTCACATCCCCCCCCCCCCGGGTGCTGGGAAGAGGTGTGTGATGTTTAAAATTCTGCCCCCCCCTGACCTGCATCCGCATATCACATATTTTCAATGATCGCGGGCTGGGTGGGTCCCTAACCCCCGTGATAGATGGGGGGGGTTACTGTAGTAGCATGATCAAAAGAAAATTCAGAAGTATGAATCTTCACAATGTCCGACCATAACTGCCCACTAGAGGGAGCCGGAGGTGATGCTATGTACAGTATTCTTTACCAACAAGCACACATGGCATGTTCTCTAGCCCCCTCTAGTGACCCTTTCTGGAAAATACATAATGACAACGCATATTTCTATGGTTGTTTTTTTAAAAAATGTGTTTAATATTTTCAGACCACAGATAAGCAAAATCATGGATACCTGATCACATGGATATGAGGATACAGTATATACATAGGTAAGAGATAGTTAAGGCGTGGTTTCACAAATTCTCTTCCCACCCCAAGGAGTTTCAATGGCTCAGCAAGGATTGGAACCCAGGTATCTCGAATGAGAATCCATCACTCTACACACGGCACTTTATCCACTGCCAATTTTATTTTCTTGTATGTTCATCAGCATGCTAGACCACGTCGTGCCAGGGATGGAGGGGGGGGAGGGAATTTAGGCTTGTTTTGACATCCGTCCCTCATTAAGTGGTGCCTATCAGAAGTGATGCCAGAAAAAAAGTCAGACAGGCTAATCAGACAAGGTGTAATTGGAACTCTTCACTGTGACAGGCGTCAAGCCTCCTCACACGCCTTAAAGTTTGTGGTTTGTTGGTACGTGCATGCCTTGAGAATTATCTAGGGGAGCACTTCTGGCCAGAATTCGGAGCGGACGGACACTGGGGCAGAGGAAGTGTTTCCTTTGGACTACAACTTCCATAATCCCCACCCTCCCAGGCAGCATTTTTCCAAAAGTCTCCGGATTTTCCATGCACTGGAGAGCTGTCCCCTTCAACCTGTTCCTCGACTTGTTTTTCTAAGCATTAACGTCAAGTCACATATTTTTAAAGGACAAACTTCCAAGCTGTGCATGCAGCTGCGTAAATGAAGGGTCTGTTTATCTGAAATACCTCAGAATAACCATGACTGACAAGTGTAAGTACTGGGACATATTTCATTCAGTGGAGCTGCTTTGGGCTGCTTTTGGATTTTTGCCCGCCAAAGAAACACATCTCTCTGTTCAGGGCCTGATGTTTTAAAAGATATAGTACCCCCTCCTTCTGAACCTCCTGCCCGAAGAGGGAAAAACATCTTGGCACAAAGGTATTGGCAGCATATAATTAGAATACAAGCCCAGCACAATGGGGAAAAAATGAGACCTGTGGTTAGTCACCAGGCAGCTGTATTAATATGGAGCTTCATTCATTTTATACATAATAAACGTATTTCATGTAATCAAAATAAATATAAATGTTTATGGCTGCCTCCAAACAAATAGCGCCCATCAAACAGCGGGGAAAGCTAACCTCTGTTTGGTTTCAGCGACAAAGAGGAATACAAAGCTGTCTTGTGTATAGAGCTTGAAAATGTATATATTTTTTAATTTTAGCAAACGGTGACTCACAAGCCCCACCTCCCTGCTTCCTTGCTGTTGCTGAGGTTTGAATTTCTACTTAGATTTCAATAGCTGTGCAGGAGACATGCAAGGATTCACCAAGAAGAATAGTTTCCCCCAGAGCAGTACACCCCTTTTATCATCAACTGGCAATTACAGACCCAATAACTCCCTCTGAGAGCTTAAGAGAAAGAAGAAAAGGTCATAAGAACATAAGAAGAGCCATGCTGGATCAGGCCAACCACCCATCTAGTCCAGCTTCCTATATCACACAGTGGCCCCACCAGATGTGTTTGGGAGTGCATGAGACTAGAGATCTGTCTTGTGGCTGACAGGTGAACAGATGAAAGAGAAAGGTGATAAACCTAAAATGCTCTCAGCGGACAGAAAACAACAGACTCAAATGGGGCGGTGGGGTGGGGGCAAACACCCAGAGCAGAGAGGCTGGTGTCTCTTTGAATTCAGAGGCAGGGAAGGAATGATTGGTTAGTGCTGGACTGATTGGCAGACACCCTGGACCAGAAAAGTCCCTCCCAGGCAAAACTGCTACTAAAAGCAGCATACAAGGTTGGAAAAGCTCCAGTCTGGGGCAGAGAGTCTGTGTGTGGGTATGGGTATGTGTGAAGACTTGCTTCCCTGCCGCCACCGCTGCGCCCGTGTGTGTGTGTGTGTGTGTGTGTGTGTGTGTGTGTGTGTGTGTGTGTGTGTGTGTGTGT
>JAHTLZ010003542.1:81280734-81299053 GCA_023846285.1 Phrynocephalus versicolor
TTATTATTATTATTATTATTATTATTATTATTATTATTATTATTATTTTGCCTAAAGCCACCAGATTTCTTCCTGGGGAGGGGCGGGGATCCCTGGTGTAATTTGGCAGCTGTAGCAGAAGGAATCTCCCCTGGTTTTTTTTGTTTCTCCAACAGCCGAATTGGTCTTCTGAATAATCTCTTGAGTCTGCGGCTACCCATTATGAACGTTGGCAAAGGTGTGTCGCCCGTGGCAGCAGCCTAGCTGCTCCGCATTCAACTGATAAAGCCCCCTGCTTCTGCACTGCCTTTCAGTGGCCCAACTGTGCCTCCTTGATGACTGTATTGAGCT
Organism: Phrynocephalus versicolor; assembly: GCA_023846285.1. NCBI lineage: Eukaryota > Metazoa > Chordata > Lepidosauria > Squamata > Agamidae > Phrynocephalus > Phrynocephalus versicolor. The sequence continues at coordinate 81,281,065 of JAHTLZ010003542.1, forward strand.
GGAAATTGGACTCACAATACACAGACGTACGCGGCTTCGTGCATGCTGTGCCTCCTGTTTAGAGGGAGCCATCAACAAAAACAAACTCCGCACCTGGGATTTACAAAGGTCTGGTTCGAGAAGTGGCTTTATCTTATCAAGGTGGGAACGTTGTGACGTGGGGTTTAGTGATTTCAGCAAGTGATTTCAGCTCTTAGACATAGCAGGCTGGAGACAGCTTCCAGTGTAACAGCTCTTTATTCAGGGAGAGAACAAGACTGGGGACTGGGGAGAGGGAGCTACATTTATAGGAGCCAGGACTGGCTAGGAAAAGATACATTTTGGAGGGAACAATTACAACCAATCACAAAGCTGCCTTTTGGCAGAGACCAATAGGATTGAGGATCCAAATGCAGCAACTTGAATAAACCAATAGGCCTGTTCCCTTTGAAACAGGAACAGAAACCAATAGGCCTGTTCCCTTTGGAACAGGAAGGCAGTTACTTCAACATAAGCAAGGACAGATCAATACACAACAGGGAAAAGGCGACCCATGTCCCTTAGCACGTACGTATCATCTCGCCCATCACCCACCCTAGAGAGGGTGGGTACAGCAATTGTCTTCTGTGCCGTGGGACACAAGCGATCCTGGAACTGCGGCTGAAAGCCAAGCCCTGGGGAGAACCACCGAAAGAATTGGGCCTGTTTAGCCTCGAGAAAAGAAGAATAAAGCCCTTTTCAAAGATTTGAAAGGTAGCCATAAAGAGGAGGGGTAGGATCTCTTCTCAGCCCAGAATGCAGGAAACGCTACAAGGGGCTCAAGTTCCAAGAAGCTAGAAATCAGGCGGAATGTCAGGGGAAAATGTCTCAACTGTTCGAACTGTATGAAAATAGAACCAATTATCTCCAGAAGAGGTTGTGAGGGCTCCAACACTGGAGGCATTTCAGAGGAAACTGACCCACCATCTGTTAGATCTCCTTTGATTTGGATTCTTAAATTGAGCAGGGGATTGGACCAGATGGCCTCGTAAGACCCTTTCAACTCAATTATTCTATGATTCTGTGAATCCCTGGCCACTCCCTGGACAGTAAACCTGCTAAAGGCGTCAGTGGGTTTTATCCTTGCCAGGACTCAAAAGAAGAAGAAGCTTGTTGAGGTACTGGCTGGTCTAAATCCACCAATGAGCCTAATCATACTGTAATTTAAAAAATATATTTTATTGAATTTTCTAAACATAACAAGTTAAAACAAATAAATTGCTTGTGTGTTCCCGTTTTGCATAGTTTAAATTAAACTATTTCCCCAATATTTCAGCCTAACTGCTTCGAATATCCCACATTTACATGCTTTTTTTCCATCATTGTATTTATCGTTACTGATCTCCATCTTCATCTAGTACAAAAAGTGAAAATAACAAAGTACAGTATTAAACTGGAATTTGAGGACATAAGGAAAAAGGTCCATCTGAAGAACAAGACATTTTTGTCATGTGCAAAATCAAGGAGATGGAAGATCTTCTTGTCCTATGAATCCCTGGGTGCCTTCTCTGTGGTGCAGAAGACTTCATATTGCTCTTGAGGTGTATCCGTCCGTCTGTCTGTCCATCCATCTAATTTATATGCTTCCAATATGGCTGAGGGCCACTCTGGAATGATCCACCACAGCATAAACCAACAATCATAACAATAACTCAACTGCGAAACGGAAAACACTATAACAGTAATCAAACCATTTAAAACACACTCTGAGGTAAATTGTACATTTAATTGGCAGGGATCAAGTGTCAAGTCCATGCATATAATCAGGAACACTACACTTTTTTTTCCGGGAAAGAATCAGACCGTCAACCGGCACCGGGGGGGGGGAATGAATTTGAAATAAATTTTAAAAGAAACAGATGAGTAACTGAATAGACCTTAATATGACAAAAGAGTGACACAGGAAAGGAAAAAAAAACATGGAGATTTGGAGGAAAGGCATCTAATATTGTCTCCACAACTGGGAGAAAGAAACACATTTCTTGTTTAAGAGAATATAAGGAGAAAATCTTATTCCAATGGAAGAGTCTGAGAGTAAAAAAAAAAAGTTGCTTTAGAAACCCTTGAGGGTTTGCATTCTGTTTTTTGTCTTTTCCAAGACTTGCACAGAGCCTCCTGTTCCTACCCTTTGTCGTCATTGTCTTCTTAAAATATCTCTTCTGCTCATTAAAGCTTTTTTTCAAATAAATGACACTTTGGCTGATATGTCATGTCCATCTCATCGCTGTTTGCGGTCCCGCTGGGGATCGGTATGAAGTAATCTAACCGTACATCCATTGCGGGACAAGGGGAGTTTGTCCTGACCACGCCCCCTGAACTGCGATTTAAGCGTGACGAGAAATTCCCCTCCCTGGCCTCAGGAATATGCTCGTCACGCTTCTCGTTCCGAGATGAGTGCCCTTGAGGTAAGGCTCATCACGCAATGTGCCATTCTCCATCTAGTGGCAGGAGTGCGAAGTGCCGTTCGCCAGTACATTCCCTATGGAGTCAGCAACGCAGTGCAGAGAGATTAAAAGACAAATGCCTCAAACTTAGCTCTGTAACGCATTGAAGGCAAGGCTTCGGAGAATCGAAACATCGAAAAACGGAAGGTTGGGCCAAAAAAAAAATGGAGAACAAAGGCATGGAATTTCACATCTCATCACGGAACGAGGATGTGCGGAAACAGTCATGCCGGTATCATCAATCATGCCCTTGCGTACACAGGAACAGGAACAGAAACAGAAACAGAAGAAGACCATGTGACCGCGACCAACACGCAATGAACTTCCTCCTGGGACTAGAATGGACGTGAAGTAACCGTCTTTGAGAAAACAGGATTGATCTTTGCTCAGGTTATTTGCCAACACTTCACCGGCCTTGCACCTGTGCTCTGACCAGGATCTATGAAGAACACGAAGGAGGCCACCTGAGACATAGGGCGTGGCTCCTATAACTTCAAGGGTGACCTAGAAGAGAACTGTTCAGCTAATGTAGCTTCCTAACCAACAAGGCATGCAACAAACAGTGTGTGTAGGGGAATAGACAACGGTGGTGTAAAACCAGGCATCAGGAGAGGCTAAGCAAGATCCAAGGAAGATGCCACCAAAAGCTTCCCAGAGAACGCGGGTCTTCGGCATCCTCCTGAAATCAGAGAGCCAGGAGGCCAGGCGTCGCTCCATCAGAAGGTGGTCCCAAAGAGATGGCGCCACCATCGAGAAGGCCCTGCATCTTGTCACGGTTTTTTTCTGGTCTTCCTTCAGGTTGTCTACTCGGAATGACATGGGCTGTGAGGATCGGAGGGACTGGGCAGATTACTTTGGAGAGAGGCACTCTTTCAAATAACATCTATTTTTTATTAATTTATTTATACGTATTAACCACACCGACATTCTTGATGGGAACTGTGGGTGGTGAACAGACTAGTACATAAATGCACAGTACACAAAAAAGAAAAGGGGGGAAAATTAAAAAATACCAAAACAAACAGATATAAATAAAATAACAATAAGTACCTCCGGCAAGGCAAGAGGGCAGGCAAAACAACAGAGCAAACAAACATACAATCACGTAGTCAGTTATCACCAAAGTGTTCCTTAAAGAGCAAATTTTAAATCATCTCCTACAAGCTGGCAGTGACTCCACTAGCTGAATCTCAGTTGGTAATTTATTCCAAAGCACCAGAGCAGCCACCGAGAAGGCCCGACTACGGGAAGAAGCCCTGTGGGCCTCCCTAGAGACGGCCACCCAGAGCGTGAGGGCTAGCGATGGTCTGTTGGGGGCAGGACGAAGCTAACCTATGGGAGATACGCTCCACCAGATACTCAGGTCCCAAGCCATGGGAGGGTTTTGTAAACCAAAAACATGGTCCCAGACCATGAACGGATTTATAGGTGTGCTTCGGTTTACAGGAGCAGAGGGACGCTTGAACCCTCAGATGCTTTGGACTACAGATCCCACGATTCATTAGCACAGACCACGCACACAGGGCCTGAAGTCCAAACGTCGGGAGATTCCCAAAGCATCCCAAGCTCCACGTTAGAGCTTGGGGAACTCTTGCAAGGAGGGCCACCTAAGGTTCCCTCAAGATTGTTTGAAGAAGGAATGTTTCATCAAGCTGCAAAGAGGAAAGAGACAAATTAAATAACAGGCTGTTCAGGCAGCCCTTTATAAACTTGGGTTGTGTTGGGAGGTAGTGTTGGTTGGTGCATTGCCACCCTCTGTTGGCCACAGGCTAATAATGCACAGGACAAATTCTTCTGTAATGCAACACTCAGAAGAGATCAAGATCACTTAAACTTGACACTGGGTTCTCAAGATATTTTTTATAGCCAAATGGTCATGGCCAGAGACAAGATGGGGACTATCAAGTAATGTAACTTTTAACAAAATGTATGTAATATAATACAGTGGCGCCCCGACTTAAGAGCAGCTCAACTTAAGGGCAGCTTGACTTAAGAGCGGAAAACTGTTGACATTCTAACTGCCGCCTTACAAATTTTAGATACGGTCTGCTCGACTTACATTTTTTTTTCATTTTTTCATTTTTTAACTTATTTTTTTCAGTTTTTTCGATAGGTACCCCGACCTAAGAGCAGTTTGACTTAAGAGCATGCATTCGGAACGGATTAAATTCGTAAATTGAGGTACCACTGCATTTAACAGATTCAAAATGGTGTCTGTGTATAACTGTGTATAGTCATTTGCCAAGACATAGGTGAATAGTATAATCACATGAAAAGGTCAGAATGTGTACTCATGTGATTGGTTTATGTGATGTCTGCCATATGTATAAAAGGCAGGATTGTAACCCATTTTGCTTTGGGACTGATTTTGGGTGAGATGAGCAGTTTCCCCACTACTCTGTAAATATTTATGACATGCATTTTATCTCGTTGTGTATTTGTGTGTTGTTTTTGTAATACAAGGCTTTATGCCAAAGTTAAACTTCTGTCTCCCAGCTTCAAATCTGTGCTTAGCAATTATATTTCCACGCCGATGCATAACTCCGCTAATCTCTGAAACATTTAAAACCCAACACACTTCTTAGCAGGGACAGGGTTGTTTCCCCAATCTGGAAGGATGTGCTCATGAACACAGCTGATAAATAATGTTGTGAACTCACACTTCATCTGTTGTAGACAAAAAGGACAGTATCTGTGCACACAGTTTGCAAACAAAGACAAACAAATGTGTATATATATTCTTTAAAAAAAAGTTGTGGATGCAGTCTTAGGGGGACCGGGATGATGGAATCTGATTCAGACAGTTGGGATGAGGCCTAGGGATCATTTCCATTTCACGAGAGGGAAAACCCTCCTGATGGAATTCCTCTGCCCAAAATCCACATGTTGCAGACTTTGGAATCCCTCTAAACCAGCTTGGGTTACCTATTATTTACTTTTCATTTACCCAGCTTGTTTACTCACTCTGACTCTGCTCTGCTCGTATTTCATTTATTTACTCTTGGTTACTGGGATAACTCCGCTTCTAATCCTGTTTGCTTTTCATTTCCCTTTACCTATTCTTGTCTACCCCTCATCTATTCTTGTCTACTTCTCATTAACTCACCTCTCGTCTGTAAACAGCAAGGACATGTGTTATTGTAATCAATAACTGTGCAAAGCATGCTCTGTTCACATATGCCACCTCTACCCCAAAGCATATGCCACCTCTACCCCTGTAACCAATCACTGGTGTTGTGCATACTCTGGGATGTAAATTATATGTAATAAAACATGCCAATGGCAAGGGGCGTGATCGCTCCGCTGGTCGGACAACTGGACTCGAGTCTTTCTTCATCGGGATCCTCCCACACTGGCGGAAGCAGATCCAGAAAGGGAACATGGAGGAGATATGTGATGGGTGACACCCTATGGAACATGGAAAACCCCATCATGGCTTTCAGGAGAGGCTTGTGATTGAGCATTTGAAGGATTTATTGTCTGATGTATATGATTTAAGTAGCTATATGACATTTGAGTTGTGGGGGACCTCCTGCAGTTCTTTTACAAGAAATGACCAACTTCATATGCCCACTAGGAACACTACGTTATGATCAGTTGATTCTGACAGTAGAAGCCTGATTGGATGTGAATGATTTACAGCCCATCTGCAGTACTGTATTTCCAGCCCAGGCCCTAATCTTTTTTTTTCACTCACACTATTATATTTTCACTGTGCTCCATTAGGGCCTGTCTGGTTCCCAGGGCAACTCTCCAGTTGCAAAATAATAAATCTGCCACTGTGATTACTCATTCTGGCCTGGGTAATGCATCTCTGATCCGAGAAATGGACATAAATCCATTGCCGTGTCCACCTTTTTTTAACCTTGAAAGCTATCCTGAGAAAACACCTGCAAAGCCAAACCCTGAACTATTCGCTGAAGAAAGGTGCAAAACCAGAGTCCTTCCTGGGTATAAAAGTCTGCAGGTAGAAATTGAGGTTAATGGGAGACCATAAGTAAAAAATAAAAGCACCTTCATTCCGGAGACATGACTGAGGCAGTCCTTCATGTGGAGAAATCAGTCTTCAAAGCAATCTCGTAGGTCTGTCCCAAAACAAAAGTTCGCTGGCGTTTCGGGCAAAGCAGAAGCTGATATGAAAAACAAGAATTTTTTGCTTCTTGGGGGCCTGTTATTTGTGATATCTATTTCTTATGACATGTGATTCATCTCTCCGGAAGATAAAGCTACTGCTCGTGAGATTAGGCAAAATGTGAGTTCGGTCTATATTGCTAAATATCCACTAGTTTCCAATAAATTGGGATTATCTGTCCCTCCCCGCAGCGACTGCTGACGGTCGCTGTCACTTGGCAGCAGGCAGAGCCTTCTGAGTTACTTATGGAAAATAAAGTCATCAGGAGAGGTCCTTCTCTCCATCCAGGCTGGTGTCCGTGAGATGTGGAAATGAGTTTGAGTCTGAAGAGCAAACGGTCTAAGTTAATCTGGAGCTCATCGCAAGAGACGGGCTGGAAGGAAGAAGACCACCGTGCCTGGGCTAGTCAAACCTTCTGCTCTACAAATCACGACGGACACAAGTCAATATATAAAAATGCCATGTCCTCTTTTACTCAAATTGCCTGTTAAGTATATACATATGTACACTCATGCACAAAACAGGGGGCTTGAAAACATTAACGCGACACCAGTCTCTTTTAATACAGTGCAAAAAAAATGTCTTCAGAAAAAAATGGCCTCTCTCTCTCTCTCTCATTTTTTAGTAAAATAAAAGAAACGTCTTTGGTTTGAAATGAAAGAGGGCTGGAAGTTTAAGATCGTACGTCTCTGGTCATTTGGAAGAGCAAACCATTTAGAAGGTAACATTTGTTGATATTTAAACCAGACGGGAAGAAAACTCTTGACGGCATGCAAAATGAGGATTCAGACCCCGAGATGATAAAGCAAAAGGAATGTTCTAGAATACACCACCCTGCAACGTGTGACCTTTCACAATATATACCCCCCTTTCCCCGAACCAGGCTATGGTCTTGTACCAATTTGTTCTTCTTTTTTTAAACAGAAACTTGATTTTCGAAAGGCAGGCAGGAACAATTTTCCACACCCATGAAGCTTAGTCCAACTGACTGAAGCACCTCTCTCAAACCTAAAAACCAATGTCCCATCTTTCCCCACTTCCGTCGGCATGGGGGAAGCTCACATAACGAGCATCGCCTTGAATTAAAAATAAAATAAGCATTTTATCCTTTGGAGATCTTAGAACATAAGAAGAGCCATGCTGGATCAGGCCAAAGGCCCATCTAGTCCAGTTTCCTGTATCTCACAGTGGTCCCACCAGATGTGTCTGGGAGGGCAGGAGACTAGATATCTGTCTCCTGATAGCACTCCCCTGCATCTAGCCGTTGAAATACCCCCGTTTTAAGCCTGGTGATGACACATCTCCATCATGGTTTGTAACCTCTGATGGACTTTTCCTCCAGGAAACTGTCCAATCCCCTTTTGAAGCCATCCAGGCCAAATGCCATCACCAACTCCTGTGGCAGGGAGTTCCGCAGACTAACGACACACTGGGTGAAAAAAATATTTTCTTTGATCTGTTCTCAATCTCCCAGTCCTCAATATGAGTGGACGTCCCCTAGTTCTTGTATTTTGTGAGAGGGAGAAGAGTGTCCTTCTATCCACATTACTCATACCTAAGTTTCCTAAGGGCAGGTCACGCCCTCTCAAACACACACACACCCATTCCTGCAGAAATGCTGTGTCTCAGGCACCGATCGCATCAACGAAATGTAAACCGAAGTGTGGCAGGTCAAGCACGGTCGCTGTTTTTGTGTCTCGCTGACGTTTGCTGTCAATCTAACACGGAACCACGATCACTCTGAGAGGAGCAAGGATGTGAAAGGTCTGGTCCAGTCCAGAGCAAAGGGCTTGGTTCTGAATCCTCATTAAACTGGACTTAGTCATGGAGGCTCCCCACCCCCCGGGCCCGGTCCCTACTTTTCCACTGGGGCAGGGTAGCACAGCCTTGTCGTGAGCACAACCAAGGCTTACAAATCACGTGACACTGGGCACACACAGCTTCGGCGCAGGACAGCGGATGCCCAGATAAAATGTAAGAGACTTCCAAGGTCTGGATCTGCTACTGCTCCTGACGCACAGGTTCACAGGAATTGACACAGTGTGAAATTGCTAAACACGCTACAAGTGGACCCTTGTATAACAAACGGTTTGTATAACCTAAAATCTGTACAACATAAAAACAATTCTGGCTCACCTAGCATAGGCGAGACAGCGGAGGATGATAACCGAGGGAGGCCAGGGAGGTGGAGAACAAGGAGCCAAGCCTTCTCAGTGGTGGCCCCTTGGCTCTGGAACGAATTACCACCTGAAATGCACCCGGCAGTTTTCACGAAAACATTAACACCTCTGCTCTCCCCAGCAGGCTTCCTTACACATTTTTTTTTACCTCAGGGCACTGCTATATCTACCCCCTATTAAGCTGTTTTAACGGTCACCTACCTCTTCAGGCTATTAAGTATACTGTGGACTCTCGTATAACAAATGTTTTGTATAACATAGAAACTGTACAACATAAACATTTCCAGAGGTAGGGGAAATCTGCTTAACAGAATCGCCTACGGAGAGAATCCGTACAACATAAAAATGGCTGCGATTAGGAATTACTCCGTTTTCAATGCATTCCTATGGGAAATTTGTATAAAGGAAAATTTGTGGAACAGACTTTCATATGGAGCGAATTAATTCCTTTGTACAAGGTACCACTGTGCCTCCAAGATGCCTTGCTCTGTCACCCTTACTTTCAAGAGCAAGTGATTTCAAAGTCTGGAGAAACAGGCGTGGTTATGTTTGACCGCTCCACCCATTTAAACAAAGAACTCCTGCAGAAAGGCTGAGGACTTGGGGGGGGGGGGTCTCTGATGAGCTAGTTTTCCATGTGCAAGGCATCCTTGAGGGGGGATTGTCCAGAAGCACACTTTTCTGTAGGCCTTCTAAAGCGATAATAGACGTAAAAGGTCTGTTTCCAACTTTTGTACCCGCAAAATATGTTCGCAAGCTCCAACCGTCCCCAAAACCTGAAGGCTATTTCAGACATCTCTTGTTCCACAAAGACTGAAACTGAACGCAGACCATGTGGGCTTTAAAGGGAAAAAAAAGAAATCAAAATGTGTCCTAGAGACTGAACTGTGATTTTGGCCAGAAAAAGTGGGAAGATTACAGTGGATGTGTTTGCAAAAGAGACCGATGCTATTAAATCAATACCCCATGAAATCTGGGTACGAGTTACCAGCACATTTTAGAGAGCAATTCGGTCCTCCTTTCGTTCACCAGCAGACGAAAGGAAGCTACCATCACCCTGATTTCTCTCAGGACCAAAAAAGAAACAAATAAGGGGGTTCAGTCCTGTCTTGCATAGCAAAAGGGATGGGTATGGGGTTGTTTCATAAGGTGGTAACCAGTGGGGTTGCACCACCAATCACTGATGGCTTTTCCACTGGACAGAGCAATAAAAAACAGCTACAAAACTTTACAAAAGAAACATGCTCCAAAAGTGAGTCAACCTGATGAATCCTAAACGCCAGTGTATTATTTCTACACAGGAATTACCAGAATATAGAGTCAGGAGGGTTGAGAGCCAGGACGGGGTCCTAGGTCCTATTTTCCAAAGTGCATGCTTTGAATGTTCAACTCTGGTCACAAATTCTTAACACAAGCCAAGAAGCTGCAGTCAAGTATCAAGAGCGGGAGAGAATGAGAACCTCTTCACCCAGAGGACCACTGGTCTGTGGAACTCCCTGCCAGAAGAAGTGGTGAGCGCTGTCAGCCTTGACAGCTTTAAGAAAGGACTGGATAAGTTCATTGAGAACAATGATATCAATGGCTATCACGATGGATGCCTAAGGACAACCTCCGGGTTGGAGAGAAAGGCAGGATATCTCTCAATGCCATTTGCACAGGGAATTATAAGCAGGGGAAGACCTCTGCTTGGGAATACCCTGAAGCAAAGGGTGAGCCGCTGTGTGAGACAGAACGCTGGACTGGATGCACTGTGGCCTGTTCCAGCAAGGCTGTTCTTATGTTCTCTTCATGGTTGTTGTTCTAAGTCACCCACAAAACACATGACTGCTGGGCAATATTTTTGGTAGAACTGCACCACTGCAGCTGGGAGATGAAAGAGCAACACAGTAGAAGAAAAGGTTTTTCCAGTGATTGGGAGGCGCTGGCCAATTGAAGCAACAGCAGAGACACACACTGTGCAGATATTTCCAAGACACTCTGGGCATCACTCTAGAAGCTGGTGCAGGAACAACGGTAAAGCGTGAGACTGAATTTGTGCGATCCTCCTGAATGTGCTGTCAAAACCTGCTCAAGCAACTGATTTTTAAACTTCGTTTGATCTACTAAAAGCAAACCGGTTCGCCTTCTTGTTCAGAAGCAAAAAGCACATCCTCACCGCCCCACCCCAGACAGAAACAACCTACATAGAAAAATGCTGGTCCAGTCAGACCCCAGAAATACATATTTCTAATGATGAAGTGACTGGAACTTGTCACTAGAGGGAGACAAAGACCATGCTATGCACAGCCTGTGCTACTCTAATAGCATTCCCTAGAGAAACTAAGCGAGAAAAGACAACGGCAAGATCTACGACAAAAGCCAACTCTCAGCTCTCAAGGCATTGTCGAAGTTTTCACTCATTTCCCAAACTAGGAGTAGAAACTGTTTTTATTTCTTTAAGGCAAGAACAAAGAGCCTTGCACAACCTTAATTTGTAGGTGGCACAAGCTACTGTCGGTGGCAGTCCACAAAAGCTGTTCCCCAGTCAAAGTGGTCAATTTTTAAGGTGCCACAAGCGTCTCTGACGGTTCTCCTGCAACAGAGGAACTCAGATCCACCCAGCAGCTGGCCTCAACAGCTGTGGGATCATTCAGACTCTACTAGGATTGGTTGGTTATTAAATGCTGCTCAGAAATGCTGCTGCCCTTTGAGGTGGACACATGTCTTGGCTGCTCTTCTCCAGCTATCCAATTAAAACTGAAAAGAGTGCCTGCACAGGGAAGAGGTTTCTCCCTCTGGGGTCAAAACAATCCCTGGCATTCAACCACGACGCTCTTCTGTCATGACGCTCTGTAAGCATTAGGGCCTTTTCACACGACCCCTAAGATCCGCTGGCCACTTAAATTCGGACCAGAGATCTTAGGGGTTCGTTGCTCTTCCTGCATCCCCACCCCTCCGCACTTCCTTGCTCCTGTCTGCATGAGGGGAGGGAGGAAGAAAGAGAAGAAAAAATGCAGCTCACCTCCGAAGCTTCCCGGAGCTCCATTGTCCTGATTCCTTCTCTTCTGTTTGTTTTTTTTGCCTCCCGCCCCTTCTCTTAAAAGGGCGGGAGGGAAAAAAAAAAAACACAAAAAAACCCAGAAGCGAGGAGAGCCCCGCACTCACCAGATTAAATCCGGATTTTCACCCTCCTCGAGCAGGTACAAAAAAAGTGCGCTGGGACGCGCTTAGGTCAGCGTGGTCGCACTTAATTTCCTGCAAACTCCAGAGCTGGTGGGGAAACGATTGTAAGCTCCGGAGCTTGCAGCCATTTGCTGCGGAGTTTAGGGGTCGTGTACAAAGGCTCGTTGTTAACTCACGGTGCAGAGTGGTGGGAAGCAGGCACGACATAAGCAGAGGAAGTGCACAGCATCTTACTCGAAATTCAAGACCTGTGTAGAAGCACCCACAACCCTTATTGCCCCTTTAGGCCTTCTCCGCATACTGGCTGAAATGCTGCTTCCCTACGGCCGTTACAATTCCTCTACTCCAGGCATGTCCAAACTTCGGCCCTCCAGATGTTTTTGGACTGCAACTCCCACAGCCCTTTGCCAATGGCAAGAGAGGCTCGGGCAATCTTTGTGCTGCATCTTCACATGCACCCCCGGTTCTGCCAGGTCTGCCCCCCAAAGGCAATGAAAAGCATGTCCAAACTTTGGCCCTTCGGATGTTTTGTACCACAGCTCCCACAGTCCTTTGCCATTGGAAATACAGGCTTGGAATTCTGGGAGTTGTGGTCCGAAAAAATAATAATCAGGAGGGCCGAAATTTAGACACGCCTGCTCTACTCCAGGCATGGGAGTTGTCTGCAGCTCACCCATGACTATTAGACTTACACATGCAATTTGCAGGTGCTAGACCTCTCGGTTAGTGACAATATAGTGCCTCCTTTGAAAACAAGAACTGTGTTAAGAAAATGTGCTACAAAGGTTGACCCTGGAATGCCCTGGAATGCAAGCTAAAAGTGGATGCCTGATCAACTAAAGCACGCCTGAAGGCTCCAATGGGCACACAATGGGGAACACTGCTGCAAAGCCGGAGTTGATAGCCAACAGCCTTGGGCCTGATCCTCGGTGGCTCTCTCCACCTTCACCTTTAACCCCACACACTGCCAGCATGTGCCCTCTTGTGAGAATACCCTCTTGATCACCCAGCGTAGATAGAAAAAGACCAACCAATCCCAGCGAGAGGGTCTTCTTTCGCCAGTGGGAGGGGGCTTAACTTCCTGGTGCCATCCAGAATGGGCAAGACTTAATCATCTGCACTCCACCTGGGAAATATAAGGGACGGACGTTTCTCTTGAGGAAGGGATGACTGCAACACGTCTGCCATTCCCAAAAGCGCAGAGGCACATCTAAGAGATCACCGCAAAGTCCCCGAATCGGCATCGCTCCAGAGATGACACTCCTATGTGTGGTAATTTGTCAAGGGCTGATGTGCGGATGCGCCTCCCTTTAAGCGTGGCACACACTTGCCCGAGCGCTTTCAATTCTACCGATCTACGGCTGACTTATACTTTTTAGAAAACCCTGTCTTTTGCAATACCCACAGTTCAAACACCACCTTTTAGAAAACTAGTTTTCAGTAGTATTAACGAGTCCTCCCAGAGCAAAACTTCTGAGATAAAAAGCATCAGGGGGTTCCACGAATTGGGCGTCATTGTCACACGCCAAAGTCTTGCTGTTTCTCCGTCATTTGCCGGGTCAGTATCTGATAGGAAGAGAAAGAGGCCACTCCTATGTGGAAAAATATCTGCCAGATGTTCCTTAATCCGTACAGGTAGATGTTACATAAGCAGATGGTCACAAAAAGGAGAAAGACCTTTATCCTCCGGGCCGAGTTGTAAAACAGGTAAAGATAGCACTGTAAAGAGGAGGAGAGAGGAAAATAGACAGTGAATACACAGGAGAAGGAGGATGTCCAGTTATCTAAGACAAATATCAATTTCACACCACAGTTACTCCAGAGATAAGGGAAAGGTTGCTGGAATCAACCCACCCTCTCAAAAACAAAACTGATACGAAACCTGTCCTAGATAACTACGAGATAGGATCAGATACGAAAGTAGATGACCCAGAGAGTGCAGATGCGCACTTAAAACCATTCTACTTAGGTTTCACTAGAATTTTATGCCTCGGTCCTGGTTTTCAAAGTAATCTAGAGGAGAAAAACATAATCAACTCCAGATGGCAGAAAAGATAATAAGTTACTTACCAATAAGAAACAGGCAATAAAAGGTAGGAGAAACGCAATAATATTCCTAATTCCTTTGTGGTCTTCCTGTTGGAACAAGCCGGGTGGAGGTCAAGTTAATTTTGTCAGTCCATAAATGTCAGTCCATAAATGTGTACATTATTAGCTGGAGGGGAAGTAACTATTCTGCCTTCTCCAGTAAAAGACAGCAGTTACAAAAAAGGTTCCCTGAATGGTTATTTGGAGGTAATTCAATTTCTTATTGTAGCAATTCTTTAGTATTCAAATGCATCTTTTCAGAGGTGAGTCCCTGCACTGAATGAGATTTATTCACAGCTAAGCAGATACCGGTCTGCAGTTTTAAAGATGTTTATCTTAAGAAGATATATAATTGCTGCTTTCTGTTCCCTGTTTAGCACTTGCAAAACAGAATCAGAAGGAACTGAATCTGTCCTTAATAACTAGAACAAGAGAAAGACATGGGGAGGGATTGTGTGTAGATTGTGTATCGAGTTGAATGACAGAAAAGAAGAACCAAATGGAAGTATGTCTGTGAAGATCCTCAGTCATCCAGGTGAGTTTATCTGGAAGTTGAGTCATGGCTACTGGACTTCTTTTTTGAGAGATTAGAAACGTTTCGCTGCTCATCCAAACAGCTTCATCAGTCTGAATACAGCTAGTGCGAGTCCTCCATCTTATAGTCAGTCAGCTTTGACCTCTTGTCACCCTGGTCTGAAATAGGCTCATAAGATGAACAATGACCTGAATAGGCTCGTTAGGGAGACAATAGTATCCATAGTCTTAAAGTGAACAATGGCCTAAGGTGCTGAAACATATCAAGAATGGGTTGTTAGCTATGGCCTTGGTGGTGAAGGCTTTTTGATTTGTCTGGGTACTTTGGAAAGCACAGCCTGATAAGTAGCAGATAAGACTCTGCCTGAGGCCTCCACCTCTGTTGAGGGAGGGGGTTTCAATGCTCACATGAATGGCTTCCCTGACCCCTCTCTCAAACCACCTATCTTCTCTGTCTAATATAGAAGCCTTTAAGGAGAAAAAAGAGACTGAGGGGAGACTGGGTCACACTCTTTGAGTACTTGGAAGGGAGACACGCAAAAGAAATCTTCTTTCGACCCATGTATTGTACAGTTCTCTGATTAGGGCACGAATCTAGCTTTAAGTTACCCCTGAATACTGGGCTGGGGCACCTCCCTTATGAGGAAAGGCTAAAACATTTGGGCCTCTTTAGTCTGGAAAAAAGGCGCCTGAGAGGGGATATGATTGAGACGTACAAAATAATGTAGGGCATGAGTCAAGTGGATAGAGGAAAGCTCTTCTCCCTCTCACAAAATACCAGAACTAGGGGACATCCACTCAAATTGAGGGCTGGGAGAGTAAGAACAGACAAAAGAAAATATTTTTTCACCCAGCGTGTTGTTAGTCTATGGAACTCCCTGCCACAGGATGTGGTGATGGCATCTGGCCTGGATGCCTTCAAAAGGGGACTGGACAGATTCCTGGAGGAAAAGTCCATCACAGGTTACAAACCATGATGGAGATGTGTCATCTCCAGGCTTAAAACCAGGGTCCTTCAAGGACCAGATGCAGGGGAGTAGTATCAGGAGACAGATATCTAGTCTTGTGCGCTCCCAAACGCATCTGGTGGGGGCACTGTGAGATACAGGGAGCTGGACTAGATGGGCCTTTGGCCTGATCCAGTAGGGCTCTTCTTATGTTCTTATGAACCTGGTTACACCCATTTGGAGTCATGGGACGTAATGGCCTGGCAACATCGCGCTCCTTGGGTTATCCCACTTACAGCTGTGCAAGCTTCTGCTCTTGTGTGTGTGTTGTGTTGCTACAGTCATTACCAACTCTCTGTGACCCCATGTCCATGGAGTTTTCTTGGCAGGGATACTGGAGTGGTTTGCCAGTTCCTACTGCAGACGCCTACAGCTCCTGGTGGTCTCCCATCCAAGCACTAGCCAGGGCTGACCCTGCTTAGCTTCCGAAATCAGGCACAAACCCAGCAAGGTAAAACGGTCTCCAGGCGATCCCGCCCAGATTGAGCTATGAGCCAATTCCAAAGCCTAGGCCCTCAGGTTAGATTTGGAATTACCTGAAATGAATACTCTGCAAGGTGGACGCCTCGAATGAGATTCAACGCCCCGCACATGATGTTGAGGACAAGAGAGAGGATTCCTGAGGCTGACACGGGTTGCATTCTATATGCGGGAGCTTCGGGCCGAAAAGGGAAACAAAATAAGAACATAAAGGATAAGATCAATGAGTACGGCGAATAAATTTGCAGCACTCTGTTGCACTCTCCCTCATGCTAAGCTCAGACTCCAATCCCCATCGTAAACAACTTTTAAGTTGTTTAAAACAACTTTTTTTTAAAAAAAACTGCTTTTGTAGACCATCTGTAACCTATGACCCTTGTGGTGCAGTGGTTAAATTGCTGTACTGCAGCTAAAACTGGGCTCACAGGTTCACTCAGCCTTCCATCCTTGCAAGGTCAGTAAAATGAGCACCTACTTTGCTGGGGTGGGGGAGGGGGCAATGTGTAGCCTGCATAATTGAATTGTAAACCACCCAGAGAGTGCTTTACTTACTTACTTACTTACTTACTTACTTACTTACTTACTTACATAGCTTGTATGCCACCCACTACCCAAAGGTCTCTGGGCGGCTCGCAATCAAAATAAACAATTCAGACAATTAAAACATCAAAATTGCAATAAAACAAAAACAAAAACATTTAAATACAATAAATACAATACATTAAAATACATTAAAATACTACACTATAATTGTCATTAGGACCTACAATAATCAGTTAAAAAACTGTGGAACAGGAAGGTTTTTAACTGATGCCAGAATGTGATCAACGTTGGCGCCAGGCGGGTCTCACTTGGGAGGGCATTGCATAGCTTGGGGGCAGCTGCCGAAAAGGCCCTGTTCCTACAAGCCACCCCTTTCACCTCCTTGAAGGATGGCTCTTTCAGGAGGGCTCCCTGGCTAGATCTTAATTGCCGGGTAGGTTCACTATGGTGTGGTATATAAGCAGCATGCTTTTGCTTTGCTTTATTTCCACTGTCCCTCTTCAGTTCTGAACAGGAAGCCCTTGTTAGGAGGGACTGTCTAACATAATGATTATGCAATTAAGACAATTATGCAGATGGCAAGGCAGGTAGGACATTTTTTGGGTTTCCAAAGTGCGACATAAACTGCTTATTGTTACAATTACAGCATCCAAGCATTGACCCCGTAAATTAAGAAAACATCTCTCTGAACTCTCTTCTGTTTCTGTGGTTTTGAAGGAGGCACGTTGAAGATGGCGCTACCTTGATAACACCCCTGGCTCCGTGCCTGCACTGTTTTAGGTATTCTTTTGACCACGGCCAGGGCTTGGGTGTGCAAGTGGCAGTAGGATTAGCCAGGGTTTCGAATGTCTAGCCAAGCCCTGTGTTGGATCGGCAAAGGATCCGGCTCTGCACGCCACCCCTTACCGGACTCTACGTG
Source organism: Phrynocephalus versicolor (assembly GCA_023846285.1). NCBI lineage: Eukaryota > Metazoa > Chordata > Lepidosauria > Squamata > Agamidae > Phrynocephalus > Phrynocephalus versicolor. The sequence continues at coordinate 81,298,572 of JAHTLZ010003542.1, forward strand.
GGCCTCTGCGTGGCCGTTCACCAGACCGTTCATCAGCTCAGCGTCTTCCAGCTTCACGAGCACGGGAGGGCACAAGCGAAGCTCCTCTTGGATTTTTTCGACGCTGAACTTCGTTGGAGCACAGCTGGAGTAACTGTAGCGGTTTTTGACTTTCTGAATGACGCTGTCTGCAGCCGAGAAGGAAAAATCACGGAAAATAAGAGTATACACGGTAGGACCCCCTTATCCGCAGAATCAGTATCTGCTGATTCACTTAGCCAAAATGTGAAAATATTAAAAGCATTAAAAGAAAAGAAAAACCCAGATAGATAGATAGATAGATAGATAGATAGATAGATAGATAGATAGATAGATAGATAGATAGATAGATAGATAGATAGATAGATAGATAGATAGATAGATAGATGTACATATACAGTGTGTTTATAGATAGATAGATAGATAGATAGATAGATAGATAGATAGATAGATAGATAGATAGA
>JAHTLZ010003542.1:81299063-81412419 GCA_023846285.1 Phrynocephalus versicolor
GATAGATAGATAGATAGATAGATAGATAGATAGATAGATAGATAGAATTACCAGAAATGGCCTTCTGTAGGGAGCCCAAGAACACTGCTAGGTCAGAGCAAAGGTGAACATAGTCAAACACCTCTGCAGAAGGCCACCAGTGACTTGCACACCAGAGCCCAAAAGCAGGGGATAAATCCAAATGGCTCTTTCCTGCAGTCGGCCCCAAATCCCTCCCCCACCCTCAAGGTTACAGCCGTAGGCATCGTATTCTCTTCTGACGCTAGAGGGAGCATACAGCCATTGTGAAGAGGCACACACAGTAACTGCCGGTGCTGAGTTCCGATCATTTAGCTGAGCTACAAAACACATACCTTGGGGATTCCCCAGGGCACAGCAAGGACGATTCCAAAAGGGCTCCAGCGACACTCAGAACGAGTTTATTGAAAATTAAGATTTCCTAAAGCAAATAATTTCTGCTTATATATACCGCCCCGTAGTGCTTAAAGCACTCTCTGGGTGGTTTGCAATTTATTAATGCAGGCTCAACATTGCTCATCCCCCCCCCCCGCAAGCCGGGTACTCATTTTACCAACCTCAGAAGGATGGAAGGCTGAGTGAACCTTGAGCAGGCTACCTAGGATTAAACCCCAGGTTGTGAGCACAGTTTTGGTTGCAGTATAGTTTAACCACTGAAGCCATGAGGCTGAGTCCCAGCTTGACGGAACCTTATCCGCAGAATTGATGCTTTTGAGCTGTGGTGCTGGAGGAGAGCCTTGTGAGTCCCCTGGACTGCAAGGAGATCAAACCTATCCATCCTGAAAGAAATCAAGCCCGAATGTTCACTGGAAGGACTGATTTTGAAGCTGAGGCTCCCGTACTTTGGCCACCTCATGCGGAGAGAGGAGTCCTTGGAAAAGTCCCTGATGTTGGGAAAGATGGAAGGCAAAAGGAAAAGGGGACGGCAGAGAATGAGATGGTTGGACAGTGTCATCTATGCAACCAATATGGATTTGACCAAACTCCAGGAGGCAGTGGAAGACAGGAGGGCCTGGCGAGCTCTGGTCCATGGGGTCATGAAGAGTCGGACACGACTGAACGACTGAACAACAACAACAAACATCCGCTATGAGTAGAAGCTGGCTGGAATCATACTGTCTTTTAGGCTACACAGAGGAGATAGATAGATAGATAGATAGATAGATAGATAGATAGATAGATAGATAGATAGATAGATAGATAGATAGATAGATAGATAGATAGATATAGATATAGATATAGATATAGATATACACACACACACACACACACACATAAATAATTATATATTTATAAACCACTAGAGAACGTACAGGATGCTGCTAGTCAGGAGCCCTGCACCTCATCAATTAATCACGCTGTCTTCGACAATTTCAGTTCCGCACAAGGTTCACTCTGAGGTGCATGTGCACGCCCCGTGCATCTGCGACTGCCATTTTTGCTTAGGTCATGACAAAACCCAAGGGGAGGGGAGGGGGGGAGAGTCACACACGTGCGCACAGGACAGAGCCCGGTGTAGCAGAGGCAAACATTAGAAGGCACGTGGCTTCCACTCGTGGAAAAAGGCAACCGACACGAGTCTTGTTTGTCTACCTGGGATTTTGAAAGATCACATACTGTAATTGCACGGCTAGCTGGAGAGGTTCTTTGCTGAACAGAGAGCTACGATACAGCTGGGCCTGTGCAAAAACACAAGGCCTTCTCTCTCTCTCTCTCTCTCTCTCTGTGTGTGTGTGTGTGTGTGTGTGTGTGTGTGTGTGTGTGACTGTTATACTGATTTTATATTGATTGTTTTACCTTCTTTCAACCACCTGGAGTTCCTTTGGGAAAGATGGGCAGTATTAAAAATAAATAAATAAATAAATAAATAAATAAATAAATAAATAAATAAATAAATAAATAAATAAATAAATAAATTCTAGCTCCATGTGAGCCAGATTTAGCTGTATGCAGGTGACAGGCTGTCGAGCAGAATTTCCAAAATGGAGAATTACTGGAATTGTAGTCCAAGACATTTTTTAAAAAAAACTCAAGCCATACCTAGCGTCTCATTTGGGTTAAATTTTGAAGCCCTTCAACTTTTTAAAGCTACTAATACAGAAGAAAAACCTCAAGAGCTGCTAGAGAGATCTGTGTGTGTTAACCCTTTTACCTTCTTCCCACATGGTAGAATATAAAAAAAAGAACCAGAAAGCAGAAGGACCAATGTTATCCTTGCTATTACTTCACCGGTGTACAAATTCTGGCCCTCCAGATGTTTTGGACCACAACCCCCATAGTCCTTTGTCATGGGCAAGCTAGGCTCGGAATTCTGGGAGTCGTGGTCCAAAACATCTGGAGGGCCGAAGTCTGGACATCCCTGCACTAAGTTATCTGAAAAGGGATATCGGTTGCACAGGTGCTTGAGAGGACGAAAGGAGGCCACGTACCAAATTCAATAAAGGCATAGGGTCTAGAAGCCAGGTCCACGCTGGACGCATCGTAGGAAGCGGAAAACCTCCAATGCAGCTCTGCTAGGAAGCAAAACGCCATGGCAGGTGGGTAACTGTTCTGGCAGATCCCCAGGCAAGCGATGCCTCCAAAGGAATGGAAACTGCGAAGAAAGATATTCAGCATTCACAATAAATCACACATTGACACACTGACTTTGAAACATTCATCTTCAACATTACTTATGCTCTCAATAGCCACCTGCATTTATGTTTTTAAAATATATGTTAGTTGGAAGTCATCTGACACAGGGTTAAAACACCAGAGGTGTTGTCAGGAAACTAAGATGACTTACAGCAAGGACTCCATAAAACACATACAGTAGATGCCTACAAATGTAAGAATGTGTTTGTACAACTGAACTTCCCTTGGCAAAGAGCAAAATCCCTTTGGAACAAAACTGCATTCACCTTTCTAGCAAACTATAGAAAAGCTGACTTGCGTACCAAATACAGTACAGGGAAAGTGTATGTAGAACTGTGGTTTGCCTTCTATTACTATAATGTTATTATATCTCTCCTTGTGTGATTTTATTGACACTATGTAATCAATTATTAGTTTTAATGTTGCCCTCTAATGCTGTAAGATACCCCTCAATTCCTTGTTTCTGAAACTGAATATGTCTTAAGTGTAATATAGACTGTACACTGTCTCTCCTTACTGTAAGTCGCCTTGGGTCCTTTTCCAAGGAGAAAGGCAGGGAAAAAATATAAATAAATAAATAAATAAATAAATAAATAAATAAATAAATAAATAAACTACAGGAAAAGAGATTCAATTTAAACATTAGGAAGCATTTCATGACAGTTAGAGCTGTTCAGCAATGGAAGATGCTGCCACAAAGCGGGTGGTGGAATCTCCTTCTTTGGAGGTTTTTAAGCAGAGGCTGGATGGCCATCAGTTGGGTAGGGGGAATCCCTGCAGCTAGAAACATAGCAGATGAGAAAGTGAGAGCAAGTCTAAATGAGTCCTTTGCCTACTGGGATGGTTCTTTTATTGCAGGGATTTTATTTAGACACATGAATGCATTGCTTTTCTGCTATTCGGTGTTGTAAACCGCGCAGAGTAGCCCTAGGACTAGATGGGCAGTATAAAAATCAAATCAAATCAATCAATCAATAAATTAGCACTGCTTTCACATCTCTTCCCCCTCAGACTTGTGTTATTCCTTCTTATTATCAAAGGGAAGCTGACGAACACAGCCCTTAAGGCCCTCTCCGGCAGGGCCAATGTTTATTTCAAACGGCAGCTCGACTTACTGTATGCTGAGGTCACGTGCTTGGGCCGTGCCACGATCCGGATACTGAGCCAAGACGGATGACAAGGCCTTGAGTTTCTTCCTGCATTCTAAGAAGTCCTGGTCTAAGTGGAACTCCGTGGAAGCCGAGAGCGGAAGCCCGTCCCTCACCCGCACCACGCAGGCAAACGGGATCGGGGACATCCTCCGCAGAAGACGTCATGGGGACCGCCTGCAGGTAGGAGAGCCAATTTGAGAATACATTTGAGCGGGTGGCATACGGAGAAGATGCAAGATCAGTTCCCCATTATAGAGCAGAGGCCATGCAACAGTAGATCAAAAGTTACAGGTATTGTGACGTGGGGTTTAGTGATTTCAGCAGTGATTTCAGCTCTTAGACATAGCAGGCTGGAGACAGCTTCTAGTGTAACAGCTCTTTATTCAGGGAGAGAACAAGACTGGGGACTGGGGAGAGGGAGCTACATTTATAGGAGCCAGGTCTGGCTAGGAAAAGATACATTTTGGAGGGAACAATTACAACCAATCACAAAGCTGCCTTTTGGCAGAGACCAATAGGATTGAGGATTCAAATGCAGCAACTTGAATAAACCAATAGGCCTGTTCCCTTTGGAACAGGAACAGAAACCAATAGGATTGAGGATCCAAATGCAGCAACTTGAATAAACCAATAGGCCTGATCTCTTTGGAACAGGAAGGCAGTTACTTCAACATAAGCAAGTACAGATAATAGGAATACAGATCAATACACAACAACAGGAAGTTAGATTTTGGCTGAAGATCAAGAAACGTGACCTGTTCGAGCAGTGCGACAATGGAACCAGTTATCCCGAGAGGCGATGAGTGCTCCAACACTGGAGGCATCAAGAGAAATTTAGGTGGCAGAGCTCCTTTGTGTTCCTTCTTTGAACAAGGAGTTGGACTGGATGGCATATAGGGCCCTTCCAACTTCATAACTGTATGCTTTTTATCCCACTCTTCACCTTAATAAGTTGGCATACATCATTAAATGACCATATTTGAAACCTAACAAGAGTTCACCTACCAATGTTAACAAGAATCTAACACATACCTAAAGCTGTGGCCTCAACCAGTGGAACACATACTACCGTTAAAATGCATGTGTAATATAGGATGCATTTCCTAACAATGGACTTGGTAAAACTTGGGTTCTTTGGTGGCGATTAAGATTATGAGGACTGAGAACTTAATTAACAGCCAGGTGCCTTGAAGTATCTCAACTCTGGTGGAAAGAAAACGAAAGTACAGTGGTGCCTTGTATAAAGGAATTAATTAGTTCCAAATGCAATTATGTTCAGCAAATTTTCCTTTATACAAACTTCCCATAGGAATGCATTGAAAACAGAGTAATCCCTAATCGCAATCATTTTGATGTTGTACGGATTCACCTCATAGACGATTCTATTAAGCAAATTTCCCCTATCACCGGAATTTTTTATATTGTACAAATTTTACGTTATACAAACTGTTTGTCATATGAGGGTCCACTGTATTTAAACCACTGTTTGTCAAGAAACAGTACATACAGCTCTTCCTCTAGTGCAGACATGTCCAAACTTAGGCCCTCTTGATTTTTTGGACCACAACTCCCAGGATTCTAAGCTTAGAATACCATTGACAAAGGACTGTGGGAGCTGTGGTCCAAAACATCTGGAGGGCTAAAGTTTAGACATGCCTGCTCTAATGCTTACAAAGCAAGCCTTAACTATGTCACAATCTAAATTCGCAAGATTTATCAAGGGCTCCACGTTTCTCTTCGTCCCTTGTCATGTTCCAAAGTACCATTCCAGATGGAACGGGACTTTTGTAACTTCAGTTTTTTGCCCTCTTGCAACTGAGATAAGTGTGACTTCTGCCAACCTCAGCCTCTAATAATCTTATGAGTTAGAAGTGCTCCAACCTTCTGCATGAAGGTGGCCAGATAGGTGGGGTATCAATCTAATAAATAAATAAATAAATTTGTGCATGTAGAAAGCCTCTTCTTCTAAGTGGGCGCGAAACACGTTATGAACAAGATGAGGCAGAGTTACTAGACCGTCTGCCAAACTCTCCCTGCCCAACAAAGCACCAGCCAAGCTTTTTCAAGACTTCAAACACATCCAAGGCTGTCTCTTTTCCCAACTAGAAATGTACAATTTTCATAATTTTTTGGTAGCCCAGGTTTTCTTGGACTGGTTTCCCAACACCTTCACCACAAGCTGCAATGCTCGGGGTTTCTCAGAATTGCAGTCCAAGAAAAATAGTCCGTCCCCCCATTTCCCCCCAAAGTTTCCGGAAACCTTCTACGCTGCCTCGGACTCACCTAGACTAGTGTGTCTAGCCGTGGACACCACACTTAAAGAAGGGCGAAGGACACCTAATGATGGGCTCAAGCTACTACTGGATGACTCCATGGTTGAGATCTCTGGCTGTGGAGCACGAGGTTGGGAGTTCGAATCCGCACTCAGACTACTTGAGGGGGGGGGCTGGACTTGATGATTCCAGAGGGTCCCTTCCAGTTCTGCAGTTTAAAGGTTTATAATCATACACAGGAAGACTGGTTCAGGCTGAGTATCAGGGGGAAAAAAACTCCAAACTGTTCAAGCAGTACCACGATGGAGCGGACGACCTCAGGAGGAGGTGGTGAGTGCATTCAAAAGAAATTTAGGGCAGCCACCTGGCACGTTGGCTTTGATTTGTATCCCTGCCTTGAGCAGGGGGTTGGACCCAACAGCCTTAGAGGCCCCTTCTGACCCATTTATTTATTTATTTATTTGATTGATTGATTGATTGATTGATTTTTATACCACCCATCTGGCAGCGAGGTCACTTTATTCCATGGATCTACAAACTGGACCACGGCACCCCCTGGGGAATCGGTTCCAAGCTTCCCCTGCCCCGCCGATGCTGAGAAACGGGGATGTAACGCAACCGGTGCATGACACGGCCTCTGGCTCCCTCTAACAGGCAATTCTGTAAAATCCTCCCCTGGAGAAACACGCAAGAACCGCGCATTTCTGATCCAGCCTTTCCAAGAAGCAGATAAGGGGGACCGCGGATAGGCGAGTCCCGGGCATCTCTCGCAGCCCGGCAACCGTCTCTGTGGCCCCGCCCACTCCAGCGGAGGGGGGAGCGCCACGTGACCCACAGACTCCCCCACTCAGCGCCCTCCGCCGGCCTTCCGTACCTCGCCTCCTGCCCGTCCGTCCGTCCGTCCGTCCGTCCGCCAGCTCGCCCTCCTTCCTGCCTCAGGGGAGGGCACTCCCCACCACAACAAACAGCCTCTCTGGCCCTCCCACTTCCGGCCATAGAGAGAGAGGTGGGAGCAAGTTGGGGAAAGGGAGAGAGAGCAAGCCGGAGCGGAGAACGTTGCCATAGAGACCGGCAAAAGAGCGTCCCCGGCCGCTCTAGCCTCCTGCGCGCTCAATAGAGTTCGAGGTCCCGCGCCGGGTTCTGAAGGGGAAGCCGAACGCGGCGTCGCTCTAGGAATCTTCCTGCGGAGCCTCTTTGAGCGGAAGCATCCAAGGGAGAGGAGGAGAAGGAGCTTGTTCTTAAAGGGGCCGCGACAAGGAAAAGGTGGAACGTTGCCCAAGCAGGGATCTTTCAGGATGGATGGGAGACATTCACCCCACATGAGTGCGTAGGGCCAAGAGGGGCATTTGAACCCAGGGCTCCTACGTCCTGCTCCAGCACTCTATCCACTACTCTTTGGGGGAGTTTTAGCTGGGAAATTATGTCGGGGTGGAGCTATTCTAGGCACAGGGACAGAAATGTATGGCAATACCAGGTGCTGTAGGCGCCTGGAGTAGGAACTGGCAAGCCACTCCAGTACTCCTGCCAAGAAAACTCCATGGACATGGAGTCACAGAGAGTTGGTCACGACTGTAACGACACAACACACACAGGATTGTAGTATCCATAGAGAAGCGGGTTTAACTCTCTCTCTTTCCCCGGGGGATGCTGAAAACTCGCCTGGTGTAGGAACTGGCAAACCACTCCAGTATTCCTGCCAAGAAAACTCCATGGACATGGGGACACCTGGTTAGGATGGTTACTGGCTCCCTCTAGTAGGAAAAGCAAAGCAAAGTGTTCTGCTTATATACTTCCTCCTAGTGCTTAAAGTGCTCTCCTGTTGGCAGCAAGGATAATTCAAAAAGTGCTCCAGCGGTACTCTCAACTGGTTTACTGACAATTAAGGTTTCCTGAACCAAATAATTTCTGCTTATATATTCTGCCCCATAGTCCTTAAAGCACTCTCTAGGCCAGTGATGGCGAACCTTTTAGAGACTGATTGCCCAAACTGCAATTCAGAACCCACCAATTTTTTTTTTTTGCAAAGTGCCAATACAGTAATTTAACCTGTATACAGGTGGCTGTGAAGGGGCGATGTCGGGTGCCCATAGAAAGGGCTCCGAGTGCCACCTTTGGCACCTGTGCCATAGGTTCGCCATCACTACTCTAGGCGGTTTGCAATTTCAACAGTACACCAGTTGAATATCCTGCACCAGGAGGTTCAGTTGCGCAACCCACTGGTCTTGCTGGCCAGGCAGCCCCTGCAAAAGCACCAACCGCACAAAGTGTTCCTGAGCCCTCCTCTGGGTGCAACTGATGACACCCCTCCCTTTCCCCACCAATCACCCTGGAGAAATCCTGCCACTGGAGCAGAGGAGCTTCCCAAGGTCTGGGAATCGACATCCATTTTCCTCCTCCAAGATGGAGTGCAGGTCTTAAGGTCATCAGGAGAGGCCCTTCTCTCCATCCCACCACCCTCACAGGTATGTCTCGTGGGAACCCATGAAAGGGCCTTCTCAGCTGCTGCTCCCAGTCTCTGGAACTCCCTCCCACTAGAGGCCAGGACAGCCTCATCTCTGTTGTCCTTCCGGAAACAGGCAAAGACCTTTCTCTTCAGGCAAGCCTTCCCTGAATATGTACCATGTGTGTTTTATATGAATCTATGAGTTCACATAGACTTTGTGTTTATAAATTATAACTACTTATAACCTTGTAGCTTTAATGTAATGTTGTCTATTAATGCTGTAAGATGTCCCTCGATTCCTTGTTCTCAAATAGTTGAACATGTCTTAATTGTACTGGACTGTATATTATCCCTCATTACTGTAAGCACCCTCGGGTCCTTTTCCAAGGAGAAATGCAGGGTAAAAAACACTCTAAAATAAAATAAATAAAATAAATTATCCACTGCCCTGCATAGCACTGGTATGGCATGATAATGGTTTTCTAGTATGTGTGTGCGTACCTTTTGATAGATGTTATGTTTTCAACATAGACATGATTTCCTTTGACCGCTTTTATCATCCAGGCCAGCCAGTAGTCATCTTATAGGCTGTGGTCTCAGATTTGGAAATACTGCCTTTAAATCCGTGGAAAGGAAGTCTTCTTCCAGCATTACCATTCCATAACTCCATGACTTCTCCTCTATTGATCTCACCAGTTGCTAAACAACCTTTCACTGTGATTTTATTGGGATTTCAGTTCTAGTCCCCACTGAGCTGAGCTGACCTATTTGTAGCCATGAACAAAGCCTTGCAGTTAACATAAGAACATAAGAAGAGCCGTGCTGGATCAGGCCAACGGCCCATCTAGTCTAGCTTCCTGTATCTCACAATGGCCCCACCAAATGCCTCTAGGAGTGCACAAGACTAGATACCTGTCTCCTGATACCACTCCCCTGCATTTGGCCCTTGAAGTACCCCGGTTTTAAGCCTGGAGATTACACATCTCCATCATGGTTTGTAACCTGTGATTGACTTTTCCACCAGGAATCCAGGTGCGGCCTTACTATCGTTTTGCACAATGACATTATAATGTTGACGCTTTTATTTTCGATCCCATTTTTTGATATCAGAAGCAAGGCATAACGTAGAAGGACTGGAAATTCATGCTGTTTTGCCGGACAATACTCTTGAGTCTTTGACTCTCCCTGCTCAAACCTGCTGAACTTTTGCAAAGTGATAAAAAGGAACATAAAAATGCCTTGATATGCTTTTTATCAGTAGAAAACAATGCTGTCATTAAAAAGTAGAGGGCAATGACCTTGACTCTTGAGTGTCCCAAGTGCCAATGGGAGATAAACTCGTGAAAGCGCTCATTGAGAACAATGTGAGTTTATCCCTTTTCTTGGCTTGCAAGATCCTTGCTCGTCTCAAATGTCACTTGATTTGACATTAATCTTTTCCCTTCGGTCTCTCGAACAGCCAGGAATAATAAAGCTTAGCTTTCATGTGGCTGTTCTCCAACTTTCAAAGCCTTTCTCATCCATTATCTGAAAAGGTTCCACGTGTAGCAGAGCCCTGGAGCCTCTGCGAGCCAGCAAGTCGCAGTCTTTCATTCTATTACTGATGCTCTTCAAAATAATTCATCCTTTTATTGCTTTTTGCCCATGTAATGAACAAAAAAAATAGGAGAAGAGCATAACTGATTCGGGAAGGGGGGAGAAATTTCAAAGAAAGCCAATGCCTTCTTTTCAATTGTTTGACTGGTACCCCATATTTTTCCTTCTTCTTCCAAGGTTCAGAAAGAGAACACGTCCTGTCTGAGTGGCGTGATATGGAAGAACAAGTATAGCTTTTAAGAAAAGAAATGTGCTTTTAGATGGCACAGAATGATGCATGTATAAGAGATTCACGGAGAAAGAGAAATTTAACTTTTCTCCATCAATAGAATATGACTGTGGGCATTCTCAGTCATCCGGGGGAGGTTATCTGGGAGTCCATAGAATCCTAGAGTTGGAAGAGACCTCAAGGGCCATCTAGTCCAACCCCCTGCCATGCAGGAACCCCATCACAGTATTTCCGACAGATGGCCATCTAGCCGCTGCTTAATAACCTCCAAAGAAGGAGACTCCACCACCCTCCGTGGCAGCATATTCTACTGCTGGACAGCTCTAACCATCATTACGTTCTTCCTCATGTTCAAATGGAACATCTTTTCCTGTTTAAAACCATTACCCCGAGTCCTAGTCTCTGAAGCCATGGAAAACAAACCAGTCCCCTCTTCAATCTGACATCCTTTCAAATATTTAAACATAGCTATCAGATCCCCTCTCAGCCTTCTTTTTGAAAGGCTAAACATTCCCAGCTCCCTAAGTTGAGTCATGGCAACTGGACTTCTTTTCTTGTGAGAGCAAAAATGTTTCACTACTCATCCAAGCAGCTTCTTCAATCTGAGGAAAGTTGGCGGGAGGCTTCCAATTTCAAGGTCACCTTGGTTGTATCACAGCCTGGTCTGAATAAGCTCATTGGGTGGGCATTGGCCTGGGGTGTGTGAACGTCACGCCTGTGCAACCCTTCCCAACACCCAGTGGGTCATTACAGTGGCCTTCTGGGTGGAGGTGTGAAGTGGTTCTGATTTGCCTGGGGATCGATGACAGAGGAGCACGATAATTGGGAGACAGTTAAGAAAAGTGATGGGGGGAAATGATTTGTTTGAAGTGTAGTGCTTTGCAGATGCCCTGGACTACCAAGGCGGTGTGTGTGTGTGTGTGTGTGTGTGTGTGTGTGTGTGTGTGTGTGGCTAAAGCAAATTTAGCCTGAACAATCTCTGGAGGCACAAATGCTGAAACCGCGCCTGTCCAACTTTGGACCCATGAGAAAAGGCAATTGTGCTGGGAAGAGATGGAGGCAGGAGGGAAAAGAGGAAGTACAAATACGAAATGGATGGACTCCCTTAAATAAAGCTACAGACTTGAGTTTGCAAGAGCTGAGAAAGGCTGTTTAGAACAGGGCATTTTGGAGATTGCTCATTCATAGGGTCTTCACCTCCGAGGCGACATGTGGTTACTTCACGTCCTTCTTTGTTCCCTGACTAGTTTTGTACCATGACAGTGTTGGTCGCGATCACGTGGTTTTGCCCGTTTCAGTGTTCCCATGTTTGTGATAACTTGTCTCATGACAAGTGTTACCTCATGGTCTTGTACGGTGACAAACAATGAATTTGTCTTGCTTCCTTTTTCCTTTTTTGGGGGGTGTTAAAATTTCTTTTTTGATATTTCGCTTCTGAAAAGTCAAAATCTTTGCAGACAGCTAAGGAGTCTGCGACTCATCTGGCTAGCTTTCACTTTCTCCACATGGCCACAATGGAATGCTCTGGGTGATAGTCTTCCGGCTTTCTTTGTTCTTTATTTTTATTTTTATTTTTTGCTTGCTAATTACCGTAATTGCCTGTCTCTTGCCTGGCTTTGAAGCTTGGCTTGTTTTATTGGTATTTAACGGAGGAGGGCAAGGGGGTGTTGATAATCTGGGGTGGTTGGGCACTTTGAACGTAACACCCAACCCAGTACCTGGGACACAGTTTTGTGAGAGAAACAAATGTTTTGTTGTGTGACAGTTGTTACCTCACGTTGTCTTGTCTCAGAACACAAACCAGGAACAAACAGTGACAAGGAAATACCCTACCCCAGCACCAGTACAGATTTGTTTCGCTTAGCACCCGTTCTGGGGGTGTGGTTGTGACAAATTTCACTTGTTGTGCGACGGACGTGAAGTAAAATTTTTTGTACTGCTCCAAAGCGCAACACTTAGAAAATGGACGTGAAGTAACTGCTTTTGATGACACAGAACAGCAAATAGCTATGCAAAAGCAGGCAATACTCAGTCCCAAGTCTGAGAATTTGGTATCAACTGCTGAGTCCTAAGCCCCAACTCTGGGTCCTTATTAAAAACACACTTAATTTACCTCAGTTAAAAGAAGGAGTTTTCTTGTGAGTCTTTGTTCCCACTGTTGTTAGACTCTATAACTCTACAGTCTAACCTGCTATTCATATGGGGGTATATTGTAGTTTCTTTCTTCTTCTTCACATTTAATTTTTATATCCAGTTTTTATAGTGTATATTTGTATACTAGATTTTTAAAAATCTAATCTCGATTAACTATTCTTTTCTTTCTCACTTTACACTTTTTGTGCACCTACCCTTCTTGCTTGTTCTTTATATTGGGAGCTGTGTAACAAGTAAATTTCCCCGATGTAGGATTAATAAAGATTTATCTTATCTTATCTTATCTTGTCTTCTTTGTCATAATTACAATTATCTGGGTCTGCGGCAACCTTAATAACCACAATGCTGTGTAGAGATTTAGGGCGTTTATACATGACCCCTAAGCTCCGCTGCAAATGGCTCCCAGCTCCGGAGCTTAAAAATGTTTCCCCACTAGCTCCGGAGCTAACAGAAAATTAAGTGCGACCCCGCCCACCTAAGCACAACTCAGCGCACCTTTCAAGTACCTGCTCTGGGAGAGTGAAAAATTTTGATGCGGAGAGTGCCGGACTCTCCTCGCTTGTTTTTGTTGTTGTTGTTTTGCCTCCCGCCCCTTTAAGAGGAACCAGGAAGTAACCGGGGCTCGGAGCAGCTTCCACCGGCACCGGAGGTAAGGCTTTATTCTTTTGTCCCTTTTTAAGGCTTTTTTTCCCTCCCTCCCCTCACACAGTCAGAAGCAAGGAAGTGCGGAGTGGTGGGGAGGGAGGAAGCGCAACGAACCCCCAAGATCTCTGGTCCGAATTTAAGGGGCCAGCAGATCTTAGGGGTTGTGTGAAAAGGCCCTTTATAAACAAATAAAAATAGAACCATCCTCACCCTGCAATAAAATTAAATACATCCAGAGCATTCCCCACCACTGTCATCACCATATTTGCCAGTAACACGCAGGAGTCATCTGATGCCTGGATTTGAATCAGGGTAGATATCAGAGATGAATGAGTTTAGTGTTTATTACTAGTGTATTGCCCCAGGCTCTTCATGTTCCTTTGGAGATTCCAAGGCTCACAAGCTCGGAAGGAAATGTTTAGTTAACTCTTCGCCTTTCCAAGATCTTGAGTTGGCAATTGCCAGGATGCTTTATCCTCTTAACTGCATGATCTATTAACAGCAAAGAGTATCATAATCATAAGCAAGACACAACTTAGTAATCAAACTGTTTCTCAGATTAATCGTCTCTAAAACAGCACCACTCCCATGAGGAGGAATTTGATAAAAATGTGCTTTTGTTAATAAATAGTTTAAATATATTTACTTTGGGATCTCTTGTTCCTAAGACAAAACGTTGCTTTGTCATAATTCATTTTCTGTTCTTGTATTTACTTTAAAAAATAATGGGGATTTTGTATGGCTTTATTTTTGCAGCATCTGCTTGAGAGAGCTTTAAAGGAGAAGGAACTTGTGTCAGGAAACTGAAATTTGAATCCAGAGAATACAACAAGTCCAGAAGTATACAGTACCTTTCTATTGCATTGAAAGCTTGTGGTTCCTTCTGATGTAAAATACTGTATGTGCAATACAAATCTGTATTTCTGCATCTACATTTGGATAATCCCATATGTGGGTTTCCCACATTACGGTTTCCTGCATTACATGTGAGAGGGCTTCCAGTTTTATAATTCAACAATGAAACAGTAGGGACAGTTCTGTTAAGCGTGTCTTGTATAACAGAGCATAGAACATTTGTGCTTTGTGCCGATGCATCAGCACATCCATTTTATATTATTTTTGTCTGTTCTGGCAAGTGGCAAGGAAGGTTGAGCCTCATGGCACAGAGGTTAAACTGCTGTACTGCAGCCAAAACTCGGCTCACAACTCAGAGTTCAATCCCAGGTAGCCAGCTTAAGGTAGACTCAGCCTTCTGTCATTCCAAGGTTCATAAATTGAGTACCCAGCTCACTTGGGCCTGCATAGTTTAATTGTAAACTGTCCCGAGAGTCATTTAGGCACGATGGGGTGGTATATAAGCAGCACAGTTTGCTGTGCTTTGAAGATGTGTAGGTGTCCTACATAGGTGTTGTAATGCAAGAAAATAAAAAATAAGCAAAAAAAATGAAGCCAATATAGCAGGATGTATGTTTTACATTTGTAGGAGAGAAAATGAAAATAAAAATCTTCCCCAAATGCTGCCCTGCCCCATCCAAGGAGTGGGATGAACATGAAACAGTAACCCCATTTTGGTCTGTCGGCAGAATGGATATAAAACCCGTATTTCTGCTTTTTGGTTTAATACTGCTAAGGTGCCAAGCTTTGACCCATAGTTTTGTCCCCATCTTTCATGGGGAGGGGCACTCTGCACATGCCTGAAAGCAGAGACTTTTCCCAACTGCCAACACTGCCAAGAAAATGAAATGTGTGCCGTCACTGTTTTGAAAAATGTATACCAAAAATAAAAACAAAACAGTTCTATGACATCTTAACTTAAAGACTAACAAGCTTATTTCAGTTCTAATTATGTTTAAGTACCACAGTGTTTCTGCTTTTAATTTTTTAATGCATGCCACAAAAAAAAAATCTTTGAATTTTTATCAGTTGCCTGAACCTTGTCCATGCTCTGAGGCAATGTGACTAAAAATATTTTTAAGATAGCCCGGCAAGCTTCAGCTTGTGTGCAGCCTTCTGAACACAACGTGCAGTAATGACAAAATTTGAATTGATTCATTTGTGTGTGGAAAAAGCTGCAATAATTGTGTTTGTGAGCAGCATGGGCATAACTGTTTTTTCTGTCGTGTGTGTGTGTGTGTGTGTGTGTGTGTGTGTGTGTGTGTGTGTGTGTAGGAATTGACTACTACGTTGGTGGCTAAAACGTGATATCAACTGGGATATATCAATTCTTCAACATATTCTGTGTGTGGACAAAATGAGACACAATGATGACGCGCCCACCTGAGCGCAACCTGACATCTCCTGTGCGCATGCGCGAAATCTGTGCCTCCACAACTGCCACATCCTCAGAAAAGATGGGAGGCGGAGGTAAATACGAGAGCAGTGACTTGTTCTCGCGATATTAAAGGCTCTTTGATTGTTCTCCTCAGAACGGGAAAAGAAAGCAGCCTTTTCGCATGGCACTCCTACGCCCCTCCCCTCCTGAGAGGCGGGGCTTGATGGACGGAACCTCGTGGGCTCCTCCCCCTTCCCCTCCTTATTTCGCTCCTAGGAAGGAAGAAAGGAGGCCTGGGGGGGGGCGTGGCGTGGCGTGGCGTGTGGACGTCAAAGAGCTATAGAGGGGTGGGGCAGAGTAGGGTCGAGCGAGCGCCGCGTCGGGTGGGCGGGACGTGCGTGGTTCGTGTCCAATGGGAGCAGGGCGAAGGTCTTACAGGGCGGGCTCGCGGGGGGAGGGGGGAAGAAAGCGGCGCTCGCGCCTGCGCGTTAGAAGGAGAGAGAGGTGGGCGGGGCAGCTCCGCCGTTTTCCCCTCAGCGCAGTCCGTTAATGGCGGCGGCGGCGGCGGCGGCGGCGCCTGAGGGGACGGTTCCGCCTCACGGGCCGAGCTGAGGGCGGCGAAGGAAGGCGGGGAAGGAGAGCGCAGAGGGGCGGCGGCGGAGGATAGGTAAGGGCCCGGACGTTGAGGAGGGGAGGGTGCCCCGTTCTCCTCAGAGAGGGAGGAAAGGCGTCTTTTCCCTCATGAAGGGCGGGAACTTTCCAGGGTTACCCCGTGGGATGGATGAGAGGGGTGGGCGGCTTGGTGTCTTGCTCCCATCCTCGCCACCCTCACAAAAAAAAAAGAAAAAAGAAAACCCTTCCCCCGCCCCCCCCTCCAGCGCCCTTGTTGTGGATCTTGGCCTTGCCTGTCCTGCACTGCAGGGCTGTTCGGAGGACGGACAGAGAGAGAGAGAGGAGGACGACACACACACACACACACAAGACCTCTGGAGCACCTTGCAAGGTGGAGCTGCCGAGATTCCCAGGGATTAGGTTAGAACAGGCATGTCCAAAGTTCGGCCCTCCAGATGTTTTGGACCACAACTCCCAGAATTCTAAGCTTAGATTCCCAATGACAAAGGACTGTGGGAGTTGCGGTCCAAAACACCTGGAGGGCTGACGTTTGGACATGCCTGGGTTAGAATCCTAGAATCTTAAAGAGTTGGAAGAGACCTCAAGGGCCATCCAGTCGTCAACCCCCTGCCATGCAGGAACCCCATCACAATATTTCTGACAGATGTCGATCCAACTTCTGCTTAAAAACCTCCAAAGAGGAAGACTCCAACACCCTCCTTTGTGGCAGCATCTTCCACTGCCGAACAGCTCTAACTGTCATGAAGTTCTTCCTAATGTTCAAATGGAATCTCTTTTCCTGTAGTTTGAAACCATTGCCCCAAGTCCTAGTCTCTGAAGCCATGGAAAACAAACCTGTTCCCTCTTCAATATGACATATTTTCAAATATTTAAACATAGCTATCATATCCCCCCTCATCCTTCTTTTTGAAAGGCTAAACATTCCCAGTTCCCTAAGCCTTTCCTCCTAAGACATTTCCTCCAGACCCTCAACCGTCCTGGTCGCCCTCCTCTGCACCCGCCTGAGGTTGTCAACATCCTTTTAAAACTGAGGCGCACAGAACTGGACACAGTACTCCAGGTGGGGTCTGACCAGAGCAGAATAGAGTGGTACTATCACTTCCCTTGATCTAGGCACGATGCTTCTGTTGATGCATCCAAGAATGTGTTGCATATTGTGGGGGGGGGGGATTTCCCTTCAGAAACGGCCCCTTTTTGCTCCACCCCAAATTTGGCTCAGAATTAGGCTGGGGACCAGAAGTCAGGATCTTCTTTGAAAAAGGCTTGTGGGGTTACTTCTCCTGTTTTCTCTCCCAAGGCCTGGTTTTGTCGTGGACCCCATTCACAACAAAGAGTGCTGCAGTGCAACCTCAAAGTGATTTGTTTATTTTCTTGTATCAGCAGTTCTCTCCCTGACCAATTCTGTCTGTTTTCTGGCTTGTCTACCTCCCAAGCTGCTGTTTTGCAAATGCTTTAGCAGATTGTGCTTTTTCTTTAACAAAAAACATAGAAAGCCTGAGCTCAGCAGCACTCCAGCCTGAAGTCAGTCCACATCTGCTCTGTGTGGTCAGATACTGAGCCAGCCTAGACCAGTAACGTCCCCTGACATGGTGTGGACAAGGCCTCCAACTGAGTTGTCCAGTAACACGGAGGAAGACTTATGTGATGGTATCGGGACGTGCTAGAGATTCATCCTAGGCTAGGTTCTTCTGTAGGGTAGATAAAAATCGATGGTTTTTTTTTAAAAAAAAAACCTCAAGTTGGATTAAATAATTTAAATTTTAAAACTCCACCAAACCTTTGCATGTAAAGTTAACAAATTTTACTAAGAAATGATGCTAATGGTGCTTCTCTTTTAAAATAACGTTTCTTGAGGAGGTAGTTGCTTATTGGCCATATTATATCTTAGAAGCAACCCAGTTCCCCATCTCCTTTATCGATGAATCATTAGGTTGAAGAATGTGTATTTTAAGATGTCAGGACTTTTAAAGTGTTTCTAATTATGGGTTTAAATTTTATGTGCTCAATGTTTTTTTCTTTTCAATTGCAATTATTCTGTTCTGACTGTGAGTTACCTTGAGTCCCCTATGATATTATTTGTATAACAATGGTTCCATCCTTCTGTACATTTATGATGTTCCTATAGCAGATCTAGTTGTCTTCCTCCCCAATGCAAAGCATTTCCTCCAGTAAATAAGTATAAAAGGTGTATTCCTGGTGAGTTATACTTAATTAACATTGAAATACCCCCTTACAGTTGGTTTGGCTTAAAATCAAGCTGTAAAATATATTGCTCAATATTGCAGGGGCAAGTTAGGTGGGACTTCTCCCACAAATCTCCAATAAATTGAGGATAGAGGAGGGAATAGGCTATCATCCTTTTTTTAATACTGTATAAAAATCTTGAGAAATGTTAAAATGTTATGTATGTTCAGACATTACCATAAACTTGAAGTTTTCAAAATTCTTTTTTGTCAAGGATGATGTATTGGGCTGGTGTGCTTGACCAGTCCTTCTAGATTCTAATACTAGTGCAAGAATAAGCCACCAACAAAGGTTCATGGTTTGTTTATTTATAACAGGATACTCAGTGAGACCTGATACCAAGGTGGATAAAAACCAGTGATTTTTAAAAGGATCAGTTGAAAGCATGATTTAAATTTTTAAAAATGAATTTTTAATATTTAGATAGTCAAAAGATCCTTTTTTAAAAAATTTAAAATTTGATTTAAAAGGATTTGCTTTAAATCCACCCTGCCGGATGCAATGGCTTTTTTTCTCTTCAAAGAAACCAGAAAATGAACTTGGGAAGACAAGCCAGAGCATCAGCTCCTGGCTTCATGTGTTCTCCTTGGCCGATCCTGCTGCAGGTGTTTATCAGCCTAAAAAACAAGCATAGATCACCCTTGAACTGTTATTTCATCATGTGGGAACATGACCAGTGTTACAGGATGTTCCTCTCTCACAAAGGTCTACTCTTCCATTAGCAAATGGGGGAAAGAAGAAATGTATGGAAGACATTTTCTTCAGTGAAGCTTGTACTCTAGCCTAGAGTCCTATAGTGCTAACATTGAGAGGTTTCCTCTCTTGCCAATTCTTACATAAATGGGGTTAGGTTCTTTTTCCTGATGTAAAAGCTAAAGGAAACCAAGTGGAGGTTCATATTCAGTTCTTTCCCTAGTAGACGGTTACAGTTCTAGATTATCTGCTTTTCTGATCTCTGCCCACTCTCTGCTGGTGTCAGATCCTCAGTATAAATAGAATTTGTTGCTCCTTCATCCCCTCACAAACCCCTCTCCCCCGCCCCACTAAACACAGCTAGTTAACACAGCTGGCTCCTTTGGCATGTGGGTGGTGGTTTGTTTCCAGTCTGTTCCCTCCTTATGCTGGGAGGATCCCTAACTTGAACTGGCAACCATACCAGAATAAATAGCCTTCTCCTTCTCAGTAAGACACAAGTTGCATTGAGTTGCTTGAAATCTGAAGTCCATCTCTTTTTCTTAGGGTTGTGAGAAGAAGCTCTCAGGCTTCCTGCTGCCATGGGGACGCAGGATCGGCCTCAATGTTTCTTCGACATAGAAATCAACCGAGAACTGGGTAAGGCTTTGTATTTCTAAAATACTGCTCTTTTATCAAAAAGACGTTTGGCTGTCTCCTTATATGAACTTGAGCCTTGAAAGAGAACAGCATACAGCCAGCATATTGCCTTGGGATAGTTGCAGGGTACATGGTTGCTCTATTTTATATTGGTATGGAATTATATTTGTCTCTCTGGAATGGTGTTAGAAAGATAATTAAGGGCTTTATTACTATCTAGCCATGTACAGTGAGTTTTGTTGTAATATATGTATACATATGATAATTGCAGCATTCTCATATCAGTAAATTGGTTGTGAGCTCATGGCATAAAAATCTTGCTTCAATTTTATGAGATGTGTCTAGGCGAGTAGATGAGAAAAGTTGGTAGTGTAATTCCAGGTAAAGAGAGGTTTGTTTGGGAGATGTGCAATTTTAAGTTACAATATTTACTTCATCCTGCCCATTGTAATGTGGCAGATTGAT
The DNA here is from genome assembly GCA_023846285.1 of Phrynocephalus versicolor. Classification (NCBI taxonomy): domain Eukaryota; kingdom Metazoa; phylum Chordata; class Lepidosauria; order Squamata; family Agamidae; genus Phrynocephalus; species Phrynocephalus versicolor. The sequence continues at coordinate 81,319,153 of JAHTLZ010003542.1, forward strand.
ATTAGCTGATGCAGTGGGAAAATAATAGGGAGTTGTGCAGAGGCAATTAAGTGACTTTCATGATAGGTGCTAGTCCCTTTAAGGATGTATGTTTGCCCTGATATGTTTAAAGAAGAATTGTCCATGGTGATGATAAAGGTTGGTTTGTTTTATTTTTGTCCCACATTTCAGACCAAATGTACAAAAAGCACACTGTATGAAGGGTATGGCAGTCCTTTCTGAGATTTCATAGGTACTGGCCTTATTAAAGTATCACTTCTCTGAAAGAGCACAGAAGACACGCCAGATGAAGCCCCGAGAGGCTGATTATTATTCCCTTAGGAGCAAAGAAAGGGTGGAAAAACCATGCATGTAAGCAATACTGCATGCATGGCATTTCCTTACTCCTGGCGTATTCATCCTGATATATCCTAACTTTCAACTCACCCCTGGGGGAATGTGTGGTTCTCAAGGAATTACTGAGTTCATTTCTTATCAAATGCTAATTGTCCTGGCTATTGGCGAAAAATGGAGGAAGTAGTTATTTTGTATTTGGTAGGCTGGAAATTTTGCACCATTTAAAACAATCTTATAAGCAAAACTAGTTTATTTGTGCTTACTCTTGAGTAAGTGCATAGAATAGTCATAGGTGTGTGTGTGTGTGTTTAATCAGGATCCAGTTGACGGGTCTCTGGATTCTAATGAAAAGCAAAGGAGATCTGAACTCTGCCAGCAATGACACAGATTAAAAAGGCTGCAGATGTATGCCCACTTACCTAGAGCTAACTTCCATAAAACATGGTGGAACTACTTTTTCATACATCTGTAGAGAACTACTGTATTTAACTTCCAAGCAAAGAGAACATAATTCTGCAACAAAGTTATTAGTTGCCTTGGCTTCTTTTTCATTTCCTTGTTCCTTACTTATGAAACCTAGTGATCTGCATCAAGTGCAATTTAGTTTTGGTGTGTGAAAGTAGACATGAAACAATTTTCTAGCCTGAAGAATATTCAATATGCTTTTATTGTAATCTGTCAATATAACATTGATTGACTGTGAAGTTGAGTAATGAAAGGAATAATTAAATGAACTCAAAATGTCATGAATTAAGGATCCATGTGCCTTGGTATACTTCATACATCCTCCAACCCTCGACATTATCAGTTCTTAAATAAATAAAGCTTACTGAGTCTTTATAGGATAAAAGTCATGCTGATTTAAAAATAGCTTTCTTCTGCTTTATCTCCAGTTGACAGTATTCAAAATTAAACGTTTAATATCACTTGGGGAAAATGTTTTAACAGTTCCCCTAGCTGTCAAGGATTTGCTGAACTGAGAACAGAAATAAGTATAGAATTAGTGTAAGCTGTTGCCTGTTGCTCACTGCATCAACAGTGACCCTGCCAGTCCCATCAGTCGTCTACCCCAAGCTCCTTTGCAGAGTAGCGGTATTAGAAATTATGCTTATTAGCAGGCACTGAGTGTACATACAGGGCCAGATAAGAACGGCAAGACAGACGTTAAGTCTCTAGTGAAGAACAGGCTGAATTTCTGTTTTTTAACATCTCTTTTAAGGCAGTGTACGAGCATGCAATTTTGCTATGAATTACAAAATGTCAGGTGACACAATATATACTAGGGCTGTCCAACTTTGAACAGGCCGAGGTCTACTTTTTGGACCAAAGTACCTGAGGGTTACTACACCAAAACCTCTACTTACGAATTTTATCCGTTCTGAGCACACACTCATAAGGAAAAATCTTTGTAATTAGAGCAGCGGTTTCCCATAGGAATGCATTGAAAATAAGACAATGTATAGCATACTTGCACTGGTCATTTTTTTATATGCATGTAAAACTTCAACATGTTATAAGGGATTCCTATTTCATTATCAGGAAGAAGCTTGTCTAAGCCAGGGCTGTCCAACTTTGAACAGGTTGAGGTGCTGATCACCTGGCTGGCAGTGGGGGGGGGGGGGGGGCCCCACAATTGGGGGGTGGGGTAACCATGTAAAATTTCCAGAAGTTTTAAAGCCATTGGGGGGGGGGACTTTGGAGAAAAATGGAAAAATTGGGGTTCAGGGAATATTTCTCCATCCCCAAGGTTTCCAGAAATTTTACATCTCTAGGATAGAAGTCCATGAAATATGAACGTTTGTCGGCAGTATCCAGTAACTCGCTGGTCACATATGGGAATCAAAATTGGCCATGTAGCACATTGATGTATTCAGTGTGATCTTGCTTTCCTTTTTTGATTTTTTTTTTTTTGGAGATACAGAGTGTGATACCATTAAACCTTCCACATTTGCGCTATTATCTTTGTGTCAGAGAGTGAGTGCAGAAGAGCAAACATTAAATACACTTATTTTTTAACGCATGCAATTAATCTTATACTTTTTTTCCAGATCTAGTAAAATCATATTAAGTATAATAATCAAGGAAAGTTCTCAGGATATCATGAAAATGAATAGTAGCTGTATTTAATTTCTCATTGCAGTTGGTCGTATTGTATTTCAACTTTTCTCTGATGTGTGTCCAAGGACTTGCAAAAACTTTCTCTGCCTCTGTACAGGTAACTTGTTTCGTCATGTTGCAAATAACTGTAACTGTAACTTTTAATCCAATTTGTGGCATAAATTAAAATTCATATATTTTGGCTGATTTGCTAGAGGTGCTTGAAAACAGAATGTAAGGTCAGAGACAAGCCCCTGCCGGTTACTTCCGTTGGGTGCCAAAAGCATACTCACCCAAAGATGGAAAACCATGCATGGCATAAGTGGATATGTTTCGACTGCCATCATGTTTGTTTTCCTTTTCCTCAGTGTCCAGAAGTCTCTCTTCAAAACCATAACAATGTATTTGTAAGGTGCTAGAATAAAAATCCTCCTCCAGCCTCTGATTTTCTGTGTTTATTGGGGTGCCAAGCAGATGTTATACTTTTTTGAGCCTTACCTCTATCCTCAGAGGTAGTCATCTGTAGTATTGGGGTTTAGACTTTCTTGCCTCTTCCATCCATTCTTGGATCAGAATGTATAACAAAACAAACGGGGAAAACCTTGATGTCATTCAGTTTGTTTGTTTGTCTTTGTTTTTGTTCTTCCTACTGGGCCTTTCTGGATGTTATATGTTTCCTTTGGATAGCCACCATAGAAAGATAAGGGGTTGTTTGGGGCATTTGCTCATCTTTGGGCTTCCCACGTGTTTCACTGAAAAGGAAACGGCTGCATGAGAGCTTGGGTGTCCAGGATGCCAAGTCCTATTTAAATTTTCCTTCTGGAGAAAATTTAAAACTCTTTCTGGAGAAAGTGTCAGAGTGGAATACTATGTCTCCAGTGTTCACACAGGTTGCTTTTGTGATCAGTGAATACTGAACAAGTCAGCGTACACATCTGTGATATGAAAGCTTTGGGAAAAAATAAGGAAAAAATTAGAATATCCCCAATGTATTGGTGCAGTACATAGAGTTAGATAACTGTGGTAGTTAATTAAGGCAGACAGATGCTAATCTAAAGGGATTTAAGGAATGTTTGCATTTTTATTTTTGCTTCCAAATTTTTAAGTGGTAGATAACACTTGTTTGTTTCCTGTAGGTGAAAAAGGAATTGGTAAAACGACGGAGAAAAAACTGTGCTACAAAGGTTCAACGTTCCACCGTGTGGTTAAAAACTTCATGATACAAGGTGGAGACTTCAGTGAAGGTATGTCTTGTTCAAGATAAGGAGTCCTGCCATCCTCGCTAAACATATTATTTGCATAATAATTAAAACATATTTTTGAAAGCATCACTTATGTCCACGTTAAAATGAAATATTAAGACTCAGTGTAACTGGAAACGTTTAATGCACTATCATTAAGTTATCCAAATAGTTCTTTGCATGTATGAGTGAAAGTGAAAAACGTTGCTTATTTTTTAAAAAATCTGTATTACCTTGTTGAATCTTTGTTCCTATTTAGCAGTTATTCTGCCTGCCTGACAAAGTGCCATATTCACAATAATATATTTAGGATATACCAGGCACTTTACTTTACTTTGTTTGAAATTTATATACCACCAGCTTGTATGAAACTAACATAATTCCTCTTGCCTGTTTGTAAAACCCCAATAAGATTTTGGCTCATACTATCATGAACATTGTGTTTTAAGGAAAAGATTCTGTATAGCTTTGAAAAATATTTTAATATCTGCTTTTCTTTTCTAATGTGATTTTACAAAGATGGTGGCAAATTGATGTATTTTTTGCTATGTTGGAAATCAAATAAAATACCTTACTAGTCAAGCATCTGCATTCATATTCTGTTTCTGACATCTTCATGCATGAAAAATTCCTGCATAAGAATGATTTCTGCTAAATAATTTAGCTGCTTTGTTCATATGTGCCACAGGCCTCTATGTGTATCTGTTGCATGTTACTATAAGGAACTGCACATGCTGTATCGAGGCATCAGAGGCATCCAGAAGTTTGTGCAAATAGTATATTTAAACATGTTCTCAGGAAAGGGGCCCTTAGAGACCCTTATCAAGTAACATCTTCCGAACTGGGATCCAAATGCCCATTACTATTCTAATCATTGACACTCCTCTTGATTCCTAGTGCTTTCTTAATCCCTGCTGGAAAAATCCCTGTCTTTGTCCTCAGTGACAGTTTATTTGAATGAAATAACTAACTTGTCTGAAAGCAAAGCAGAATTCATGTCAGGATGAAGTTGCATGCCTTGAGGAATGAAGTGGTCTTGGAAAAATGAATGGTATCTTCCCCAGTGTCTTAAAATCACCTGCAACTGTCATCAGAACTTTCATGCATGTGCTGTTTTGTTTTGTTGCCTCCCCATTTCCTGTCTGAGAGTGAGAAGAGGAAGTGACCAATAGGGAGCCAAAGAGCAAAGTAACCTGTGGAGTCTTCTTTGTATGCTGAGTAAAGATAGCAGTATTTTGATGAGTCATCTATCGAATGCTGTACTTTTTGTGATATGATGCTGCCATCAGGTCAAATGGAAACTGGACAGTTTAAATTTAAACAAGTAATTGGGTCAATTATGAAATGCCTTCTGTAAACGAAGGGCCCATAATTGGCTTTTGCTCATTTATGTATCTGTTTCTAGTTAGTGGCCTTGTGAAGAAGTCAGGGCTGCTCAAGATTGATGTATATATTTGTTTTTAATATTAGGTAATGGAAAAGGAGGTGAATCTATTTATGGAGGATATTTTAAAGGTAAGGTCTAATATTCCCTTGATGATCTTTAGCTTTATTTTTGAAAGTTTTGATTCCTGAGAAATTTTATGAGAAATTTTATATCTGTCATTTCTGCATGAAAGTAACATTGCATGAAGATTATCTATGTGCATGAATTTTAAAATACATAAAATTGTAACCTTAGTGTTTAAGTGGTCAGTTTACTGCGTCTAATGTAGTGGTTAAACTTGACTTCAGCATGGAGGCTAGGCAACTTGATTCGTGACAACTCCTGTCTTCCTGCCTAAAACTGTCAACATATTCTTTTGTTTATAGAGAATGTGGTCTTTTGCAAAATGAAAAGGTAAGAGACACAAGCTCAACACAAATTCAAACTGTTCCCCTGCACCCTTTCTAATAAATACATGGACCACTGATAATGAATTTGTGGCTGGGTAAATGTAGCTTGCTGATAAACCTGAAGTTAATTTGAGAGGTCTGAGGTGGTCTTCTCATTGGACAAAGAAATAATCAGGATTCTAAATACCTCCCTCTGCAAAGTCTCTGTCCTCTCTTCCCCCAACCCTTCCGAGGTTTGCATATGTCTTAGACTTCCAGATTTCTTTCAGCATGTACTTTTCATAGCAGCAACAGATCAGTGTGTGCTATTTAATGTGTTTATGAATGAACCCTATCAAGGTGTTTAGCAGAGACTCTGAGCTGATACTGAACTGTTCTTGTTTAACAACTGGTTGCAAAAAAAATGTACTGAAAATGGTTGAATCGAATTTAGTGCTCAGTATGCATTGTTCCTTCATAAGGTGCATGGCATAAAAATTAAGTTCTGAAGACACTTGATGCTATTAGATGTCAGCAGGTCTTGGTAGTGTGTTGACAAATCCATTTTCTAAAGGTTTTTTGGTTCTTTTTCTCTAAGATTTTATGAGAGGTAAGTAAAAATACTCTGATATTTGTTGCTGTGACTCTACTTTTGGGACTTTTCTGCTGACTGAAACTAATTTTATTGAACATTTCTGTGCTCATCAGAAACTTAACATAATACTGTAAATATGTAGTCTGTCCAGACTGAAGGTAATTTTCCATATGGGTGTTCTCTTTTGTTTATTGAAAGAGCTTTTTAATTGATGACAAGATAGTTTAGGCCTAAGCAGGCTTTATGTCTATTTTAGAGGGTTTTTAAAAAAACGTTTAACAATGTGTTGTGGAGCAGAAGTGGGTTAAGAGAATGAATGTTTGGAAAAGTACTTTTTCCATAAAAGATAACAACATGAATTTGGATCATGCTTAGAGCAGAGCCATTTAAACCAGTTGGGCTTCAGTTAGGTATGGCTGACTTAAGTATCCGGTACATCAGCAAGTTGAAGTATCCAACCGATAGTTCAAAGCAAATTTTAGCAAAAGAAAAGGACCCCAAACGCCCCAGTAACATAATTCACTTTGACCTTTTAGCGCCATTGTAGTTGGTGGTATGTCTGTCATTGGGAAAACTCCTTCCTAGTATTGCTCAGACCTGTGAGGGAGGGGGTGTCTTCTGGGCAGGCTACTTCAGGAAGCCAGACTTGCTGTCTTTTTCTTTTCTTCTCTTTTTTAATGGAGAAATGAGTGTGCCTTAGCTGCCACAAACACACTTGTCTTGCAGAAAATATTTTGTAAATCTTACTGCCCCTCCACATTTAGGAGTAGGGCAAGTTCTGTGGCCTTGCACATACGATGCATGTACAAACAAGGGTCATTACCACATGGAGAAATTGTTTCTAAGCATCAAGTCTGGGACATGCTTGGCTTGAGAACTTGCCAGGAATGTTGTATCCCACAACAGATAAAGTTTGTTTAGGCCTGTGATTCCCAATCTTGGGTCCCCAGATGGTCTTGGATAAAAATTTCTAGAAGTTGTGCTTGTCAGGGAGTTGCAGTCCAAAACAACTTCTGATACAGTAAACAAGAGGCGATTTTATAACAAATGCTGCTGCTACTTTGAAAAAAAACCTCTAAGGTAGAGCTACCAAGTATTGTTTGGATGAACAGCGAAACGTTTCTATCTCTCAAAAAAGAAGTCCAGTAGCCATGACTCAACTCCCAAATAGTAATCATGTTGCTTTTTGTACAAATCTGTCTCTCAAGCCTAATTGTGTAGATTGCTTTTATGTTTTCAAGTTTCCCTAGTGAAGAGCTGGATATTTCCTTCTTGATAGCTATTGATTCTTTCTGAGGACTTGAGGTCGCAGTAGCTGAATTTGCTCTGTTTTCTTTTCTCTTTTGAAACAGATGAGAACTTTATTCTGAAACATGATCGAGCATTTCTATTGTCGATGGCAAACCGAGGGAAACATACCAATGGTTCCCAGTTTTTTATGTAAGTAGATATAAATATCGAACATGATTTTCTAAAACGGAGAAGCGCTGTTCATGAGAAAGATGGTATTGCTTAAATTAATCTCGAAATTTTTTTAGTGAGGAGGAGAAGCAAAAAAACCAAAACACCAATGTATATTTTTGCCCCTTTGACAAGTTAGTTAAGGGAAAACTCCTTGTGATTTTTTTTTTGTCCTAGAACAACTGGCTTTGTTAAAGTGACAAGTGGTATAATTAGAATATCTGGACACATAATTCAATTACCTTTTCCAAAATCTTACTTTTCTAACAAGAATTATGTTCTTGTTCAGCCCATAGCAATGAGAAAGTGGGTTTCTAGAGATTTCCCCTGTAAAATAAGCAAACCCATTATTATTTCTCTGTCATTTCCCTGCTCCTTGTCTCTGTACCTCTAATCTTCAAGGTTTTAGTAAACGTTTGAAAAGGAGAATTTATAAATAGAAGCTCAATCATTTTGATCAGTATTGATTTACAAGCAGTGGGGAAAATATTCCTAACAATATTTTTTTTCTTTTGACTTACTTCAGGGTCATTCAGCTTTCCACGTTACAGCAAAGTACACACTAAAAAGCTTTTTGCATATACTGTAGCTGGAAGCCTTCAGATATATTTGAACTGCAAAAGTAGTCTGCTTGGGAAGACCTTGCTATAAAATTGAGAGGAGTTATGAATGTTAGGGCAATCTTAACAAACTATCCACCCAGTTATTCCTTTTTATTTGTGTGTGTGTGTGTTTCAGTGTACCTCCTGTTTTCTGCTAAGATACCTTCCATTATTAACTAACATTTTACAAAAACACAACCTTTATTCACTTTGGACTTGTGTTTGAGAGAAGAAGCTGAGGGGCCTTCTGGTTTTCGTAGATGTTTTAAGAATTGTAGCAGAGGTTACTCTTGGTCAAATCGGTGCAAACTTTGCCATCTTTCTTGATGGGTGAGAATGAATGGCGCTTCACGGACTTGTTAAATGGAGTATGTTGTCCCGAAGGACCAGGCCTCTTTCTCACTGAAGAGAGGTCTCTGCTGTGATTAAATAAGGTTCAGATAAGAGGCAGATCTGGGTTATTTTCCTAAATAATGCCCCCCCCCAAATGGAAAATAAATGTGTAACTTTTAAATGGGAAATTGGGTCTCTATTCTTCCTTGTACTTTATTGGGGAAAAGAAATGTAGGCTTGTAATGAATTGTAGTTTGGTGGGAAGGTAGCTTCTTTTGAAACTTGAGTCTATTGTCAGTCACATCTGTAGTGCTGGACAAAAATAGTTTCTTCACTACCTTTGTGCAACCTTCCTCTTTGTTTGTATGCTTCCATTTTTAAGCTTATCTGAACTCGAAAAACTGCTGCATCTTATATTGATTAGGAAGCTACTGATGGGCTCTAAAGTTTCTTTCCTGTTTTATTAATGGCTTGTGTCATAATAGGCCAGCTCTTAACAATAAAATGGTAACATGGTTGACTGAATTTTCTAATGCTTTTAATAATAGCTATTTAGTTCACCTATTGCCAGATATTAGGGGAAAGTGTGTGTAGATGGAATGGCTTGATCTTCCTCCCTTTTGTATTTGTAATTTTTAATATTTGAGTTTGGGGTTGGTTCAGAATCTATAATGAATTATTCTGCATGGCAGTGGGTTGGACTAGATGGCCCTTGAGGTCTCTTCCAACTCTATGCTTCTGTGATTCTATACTTGTTATGTGAACAAGCTCTGCCCTATTGGAACAGGCTAATATGTATGAGGCGGACAACAGATTGGATGTGCCTGGGGGCCGTACAATTCTCGTTTTCAATTCTCGTTTTCATTTGCGCTTGGAAGATTGAGCACAAAACACGATAGGTTCCAATATATGAAGATCTGTCCGTAAATAGACATAGTAGAACTGGAAAAGGTGCAGAAGAGAGCGACTAAAATGATTACTGGGCTGGGGCACCTCCCTTATGAGGAAAGGCTAAAACATTTGGGCCTCTTTAGTCTGGAAAAAAGGCGCCTGAGGGGGGATATGATTGAGACATACAAAATAATGCAGGGCATGAGTAAAGTGGATAGAGGGAAGCTCTTCTCTCTCTCCCAAAATACCAGAACTAGGGGACATCCACTCAAATTGAGGGCTGGGAGAGTAAGAACAGACAAAAGAAAATATTTTTTCACTCAGCGCGTTGTTAGTCTGTGGAACTCCCTGCCACAGGATGTGGTGATGGCATCTGGCCTGGATGCCTTCAAAAGGGGACTGGACAGATTCCTGGAGGAAAAGCCCATCAAAGGTTACAAACAATGATGGAGATGTGTCATCTCCAGTCTTAAAACCGGGGTACTTCAAGGGCCAGATGCCGGGGAGTGATATCACGAAACAGAGATCTAGTCTCGTGGGCTCTCAGAGGCATTTGGTGGGGCCGCTGTGAGATACAGGAAGCTGGACTAGATGGGCCGTTGGCCTGATCCAGCAGGGCTCTTCTTATGTTCTAAATAGATGCAGTATGGCTCTCCTAAAGCCCTTTCCTTTCCTCCATTTTTTTCTGGCCATTTTCTTGAAAGCAGGAGTTGAGTGCTCTGGAGCTGATCAAACAGTAGCTACTATAAACAGGTACCTCATGGTTGCTGGTCAGATTCACAAGGTTGGCCAATCTAGAGCTTGAACAAAAGTAGCATCGCTTGGAGTCACAGTAAGTGCTTGTTGCCCTTGTTTGTAAGATTCTACTGCCGTGAATATAGGGATCTGTTAAAATTCAAAGTTCTAGGAGCACAGTCTGCTGCTTAATTGTAAGTGTTCCCTCTGACCAGCCATTTCCAGTTAACTCCCAAACAATATTTTTAAACTCACTACTTCGTATTGTTCCATTCTCACCGCAGACAATTCTAAAACTGAGATTTAAAAAAAAAATCTGTGAAGTAAGAAACAATTGGAGAGACTTCATTTTCTTCAGACCATTGACTATGATTTACAACACTGATGGGAAAAAATGAAGGACAGTCAGAAATAATGATACAAGAAAAATACTTGCCTGTCCGTGTTAGAAATATTTTTGGCATCAAGTTTGAAGGCTGAAATGTTGTAGCATTGTTTAACAATTCCTGAGTAAATATGCTTTGGTAATAACTCAGTCTGTAATATTTGTAATATCTACAGATATAAAGGTTACCACTGGTCCTTCAGCTCTTATTTATTTTTAGACCAGATGTGTGTGATCAGTCATTGGACCTTTATATTCTTGATACCCTCTAGGCTGAATGAATAGTAACTGTGGGGTGATTATAGGAGAAAGTACTATCACAACATACAGTAAAACCCTGCCTATCGCAGGGGTTAGGGACCTGACCTGACCCGCAATAATTGAAAATCCACAATATGTGGATGCTGGTTCGGGTCGAGGCTTGGGGGAGGCTCTGTGGAGGCTCTTGTACGTACCCCAGACCCCCGGAGGCCCCCAAAGTGCTTTCTAGTGACCCGGAGGTCACTTCTGGTTTACCAAAAGTCACTTCCGGTTTGTGGGGAAGCCCTTTTGGGGCCTCTGACAGGCCTGGGAAGGCCTTTCCTCCTTACCTCAGGGGGCCTTTTTTCATATATAACATAAAATCTGTACAACATAAAAAAATTCTGGAGATAGGAGAAATTTGCTTAACATAATTGCCTATGGGGGAAATCTGTACAACAGAAAAATGGGATTACTCCATTTTCAATGCATTCCTATGGGAATTTGTATAAAGGAAAAATTGCTTAACATAATTTCATTTGGAAAGAGATAATTCCTTTATACAAGGTACCACTGTACTGCGGACCCGTGATATACTGGGACTGCCGTATATGAACCGTGAAAGGATGGGAGACAACTGTACCATCTTCCTGGGGGCCTGGGTTTCCTCCACCTCCAAAGCCTGGATTTGGGATCCGTCCTTCCTTCTGTACAGAAATATTCTGAAGGGTGGGCTTTGGAGAGTTGTTTTGGGGGATGAGGGTCCCATCCAGTTCTGCAATTCAAAGGTGGTGGTGGTTCTATTTACCAAATGCAGTACTTCTGCGTCATAGCGCTCAAGGGTAATGGGTGGAGCTTCAGTGCTTTTGATTGTTTCAGGAAATGCAGATTTTAAGTAAACTAGCCCAATACTAAAGTGTAATGTTGGATGGACATTCTCCACAGGCCCAGAAGCTCCAAGTGCCCCACACTTTCCCCACCCCTGACTTAATGCCAGTTTCATCTATCCAAAATAAGATTACTGTATCTACTCGAATATAAGCCTAGTTTTTCAGCCCTAATTTTGGGCTGAAAAAAAAGGTGTCCTCGGCTTATATTCGGGTCAATACTTTTAGCCACTGAGGCAAGTTTGGGTCAGTGGCTAAAAGTCATTTTAAACATTGTGTGCCTTTTCTTCTGACCCCCCCCCCATGTTTAAAATGACTTTTTAAAAGGTTATTTTAAAACAATGTTTAAAATGACTTTTAGCCACCAACTCAAGCACTTGCCTCAGTGGCTAAAAGTCATTTTAAACATCACACACACACCCAGCTCACAAAGGAGGAGTTACCAGGCCCTGCTGCATTTCCCGCCCTAGGCTTATACTTGAGTCAATAAATTTTCCCAGTTTTTTTGGGTTTAAATTAGGGGCCCCAACTTATACTCGGGTCGACTTATACTCGAGTATATACGGTAATTGAAGAGAGTCCCATAAGTATCTCATTTGGAGAGTTTAGACCAAGGTCTGTTGTCGTGGGAGAATTGAGTGCCTGCAAGCCTTTGAAATGTAAGATGGACAAAAATAAGTCTGCCAGCGGTCATGTGACTTCCTCATGGCATCAGTTGGCAGTGAATTTACCCCACTAACGTATACTTGCACAAATATTTAGCACTATACAAAGAAAGGAATTTATGCAAGCACACAACCCTTTTGTGGTTAAATTTGCCAACTTTTGTTTCTGTGTACAGCAGTTGTAAATATTAGGAACGGTTCTGTCTCTTACTGTAAAGTACAGCCTTGGGAAGAAAAAAATAAAGCAGTTTTTGAGGTTGCAGAGATACTGTAAATAGGAAATGTGTAGATTTTGGGTTTCAGTTTTGTTACTTTTCACTTCAAATTGTCATTTGGGGAACATTCTATTAAGAAAATGCTAAGCCCTGTGGCAGGTTTGTGCGTCTGGAACTTACTGTGACAAAGGTTTGTTTTTGTGTACAGTGGAACCTTGACTTACGTCATTAATCCGTTCCAGTGGTCTAGACTTAAGTCAAACACGACTTAAGTCAAACGAACGTTTCCCATAGAAAGTAATGGGAAAGCGGATTAATCCGTTCCAGATGATGAAAAAGACCCCCGAAAACAGCAATTTAACACACATTTCTTCTGGGGATGTAAATGAAATGTCTCTTCAAAGAGAGGAGGAGGCAGTGGAATTATAGTCCACAAGTTATATGCCTCCACTTTTTAATGTTCATAGCAACAATGTCTAACATTTAAGTTTTACTGATTTTTAACCTGATGTTCCAAGTTCTGAACAACTCTATGCTTACCATTAGAGTCCCACAACTGTACAGCTCCCCAACTAAAATGCTTCCATTGTGGACCAGACTTCTGCAGCCAGATTTTTTACAAGACTGAGCTGACTGTCTAACCAGCGAGGCCAGCCCCGAGCTCCCGGCCCTTCTTCTCCTCCGGCAGCAGCGGTGGCTTCGGTGAGGCCGAGGACCAGCTCCTGGTGCTCGGAGCTGGCCTCGCCGAAGCCGCCGCTGCCGGAAGAGAGGAAGAAGGCAGGAGCAGTTTGGAAGCGGCAGTCGCGATGCTGGGTTGTGGCTGCCGCCCGATTCCGGTGCCTTGCGCCGGGGCTCCGAGATGCAAGTCAAAGCCTGCGACTCAAGTCAAACAGGCCCCTTCTTGCTGCAAGTCAAATATGCTGCAAGTCAAGCAGCATGTAAGTCAAGGTTCCACTGTAGTTCTCTCTTTCGCTAAGTTGGTAATCTCAAGATCTAAGGTGTGTGTGTGTGTGTCCCTTTTCATTACTTTTCTCCGGTGATAATAATTTTTAGAAATGTAACCTACTTTCCCATGCTTTCTATAGAGTGTCTGTGTGATTTCGTGTAAAGCAGGTTTTACAGTAAATTGGAATGTTTAAAAAACATACTGCTTTAGTACCTGAAGAGAATAGAGCCTCCCTGGTACTAAATCTTGATAACAATGGGGCTTGTTTCTGACCCAGAGGTACTGAAGCTGCACAATGAAGCATGGACACATAAATTATGGCTGTACATTAGTGTTTATATATTGATTACAGAGTTCTAAGAGTAGGTACTAGTTACTGATCTTTTTAACCCATCATCTGGTTTATTAAAATACAGGAGTGTAATCCTGGCCCCATTTTTGACTGACTATGGGATGTGAGTTACACCTTTGGAAATGAAATTGTAATACAGTTGTACCTCAACTTCCGAACTTAATCCATTCCAAATGCATGCTCTTAAGTCGAACTACTCTTAAGTCAGGGTACCTATCTAAAAAATTGGAAAAACAAGTTAAATAATTTTTAAAAATGAAAAAAAATATATTTGTAAGTCGAGCAGACCATATCTAAAATTTGTAAGACGGCAGTTAAAACACCAACAGTTTTCAGCTCTTAAGTCGAGCTGCTCTTAAGTCGGGGTACCACTGTATATTGTATACTTCTTGGTGGCTGTTATTCGGGTTGGGGAGAGTGAAAAAGATCCTAAAACAAGTTTTTTTAGGTTCCATTGTGAGTATAGCCCTGTTTATAAGATTTTAAATTAGAACATTATCCTTTCAGTGGTCTGTCGTAAAGAAGTGGAGTGCCGTTCTTTACCCTCAGATAGCAAATGACTTAAACCACAGGTGTGGGGTTGCGTTCTTTGTGGGGAAAGCATAGGAAGGAATATGATTGCTCTTCCAGGCAGAGGTCTTAAGACTCTATTGGTACTTGCAAACACATTCAAGACATCTCTTTCCGGGTATAACCTTGAACATGAAATGAGTTTCTTAAATATGAGCCTAAAGAAAATTTAGAGCCCTGTTTTTAACACAAGTGTCCTTGGTTTTGCATACACTTTGAAAACTGCATTCACTTGAAAAAAATATTTTAACTTTGTATTAAACATAGATTCCGTTGTGTCTGGAATTGTACTACAATTTATTTCTTGCCATTTTTGTGTAAAATTTACAGAAACAGTGTTACATCGTGCGCTCCAAAGGTAATGTCTCATTCCTCTAAGGCTGTGTTTTTTCTCTTTTCTCTTTTCTTTCTGTCTTTCTTGTCCTTTTCTGCTCATATATGCATTAAATCTTGTGGTGTTGAAGTTCTTTAGGAGGGGGAGTGTAGTGCCAACTTGGAGAGAGACGGGGTCTATTTATGAAAATACTCAGAGGTAGGAAGATGGGTTGGCTTCATTCAAGATTTTGTTCCAAGGTGAATTTATCAGTGCTTTGTAGAAGACTAGTCATTTCCTGGAAAAAAAAGAACTCTGGAATGCAACATTTTCTAAGAAACTCTTCCTTAGGAGGAGAATATACCTTCAGCTCTGAAAAAAAATGCAAGAAATGGGGCAGTGACCAGCTTGTCTTCTTAACTATAGCTGTGCAATAAACATCCTGCGGAAATAACATTGATGAAAAATGGTTGTCCAGAAATATATCATAAAAATGTCCATGATTTTGGATGTGTAAAACACAGGAGGGGTGGGGAGTGTATTTTGATAATACTTACTATTCCAGCTGCTCAAAGGCACAGCTCAGTTTTGTCTCCCACTCTCTTTTTG
This sequence comes from Phrynocephalus versicolor, assembly GCA_023846285.1. Lineage (NCBI taxonomy): Eukaryota > Metazoa > Chordata > Lepidosauria > Squamata > Agamidae > Phrynocephalus > Phrynocephalus versicolor. The sequence goes on from JAHTLZ010003542.1 coordinate 81,334,441, forward strand.
AAAATGAATTTATATGTCTTTGGCTAAATAATAATAGGACACAGAATTAATTCTCTTGACTATGAAATTAAGAGTGACCTTTTGGCCAGATGGGTGGGAGAAAAATGTAATAAATAAACAAGTAGAAATGTTACAGTGACTCTTAATGGGCAATCAGCTTTCAGACTAAGGTTGGTACCTGGTAGCATTTTTTTTCTTTTTGAGTTAATGTACTCCCTGGTAACTTTTTTAGGACTTGAAATCAAAATTTTCTTTTCATTAACATATGCTGTAGTTCCTAGTGTGCAAATCGCTTTGCAATGTTATGTCTTATCCATCTTAAGAGCCTCTTTGCTGGATGGGTCCCATTTTATAGTTATGGGAATTGAGGCCAAGGGGACATGCCAGTAACTACTCAGGACACGCCACGGTTGGAATAACATTTGAGCTTGTGCGTCCACCTCCTGTAGGATTGCCTGGCAAGCTTAATTATTTCACCGAAAGCCAGCTCATAACATGACCTGTGTGGGAAGCTGGAAGTGCAGGGTTAGACCTAATTGTAACTACAGCAGAACAGTGTATGAGCCAAATCTAAGAAGCAACTATTACTGCCAGGTAACATGTGGTGACCCATTCTGTCCCTTGTCTGTTGAACATTCAGTGGTACCTGAGATGCTTAAGTATATGTTCAGTCTTCACTGTTTTTCCTGTGCAAGCTGAGCATACTAGTGTCAAGTGTGAAATTGCCTGATCTTTTAGGACACCTATCAGATACAGCCGTTGTCTTCCCAAGCTTCACTTTGAGCAATGCAAACCTTTCTCTCTTTATTTCAGTGAGACCGTAACAAATACGCATGCAGATTTCTCCTCTCAGTTTCAAATATGCCACTGCAATCTAGCTTGTGGATCAGGCCAGTGGGGTTTTTTTCTTCTTCTGGTCTTGGAATATCTAGAGCTAGATGGACAAATTCCACATCTTCTTTTCTTGTAAGAAAAGAAGGCAGGGGCTTGTTTCACCATCACACACACACACACACACACACACTGTGTTTTCAAATCAACAGTGCTTTTTTGATTAGGCTGCCAAAACCAGCCAAGAAGTGCCAATCCTTTAGTAATTTATAGGAGATACAATCACAGGAATATACCATTTACCTACAGTAACGGACCACATGTTTAATAGGCTCCTCACAATTATGAAGTCTGCTGTGCTCCTTGTTTCTTATTTTGGCTACAGAAATACTCTGTGTGATACAGAGGAGGAAAAAACCAGTATTGCACCTGGAGTGTAATTGTGTCTCTGAAGCTGGCGGTTCCTTCCTTTTTAAAAACTCAACTATAACTTCCCTTTATACAGATGGGGAACACAGCTCCCTGTATAACTGTTGGATTGTATGAGTGAAGAGGGCTAAATAACAACTGGTGCCATGTTTAGATGAATTAAATTTCAAGCATACTTGCTTCCAGTTGCCATCATTTTAAAACCTCCGTAAACTATGGCAGATTACATGACTAAGTTGAAACAGATGACATTTTAGAAGCGAAGTACATTTTTTAAATGTTTGGGATGCAATAGACTGATTGGATCTCCCTTTAGTTTCTCTTGGGATTTTGGCACAGTCTGTCTAGAAATCATTTTGAAAGTGCTTCTTATGTGTCTCCCCCCACCCCCCGAAATATCCTATTCCTTCTCTGCAAAGCAGAAATATGTTGAAGACACTCCAAGTCTTTCCGAGAGTGACTTTCATTCTTTTTAAGATGCTAGAAGCATTTCAATAAAAACTGGTACATAATCCAGAATTCTAGAGATTTAAATTTATCTGGTGCACGTGACCACTGAATAGCAGCATACTATCACATCATGCAAATAAATGGCATTTCAATACATGCTAGTCTGGGAATATGGCCCAGTGAACTGTGTTGGACTTCCTGAATGATTAGCCATTTAAAGATTTCCATTGTAAGCTTGAGACCATTTGCAAAAACTGATTTTATGCCTCTCTTATGTCTAAAATATCTGACAGCTAAGAGCTGTAGCATACAGCGATATTAGTATTGTCAGTACATAATGTATTGTTGTGATGTGTAAGTTTTATTGCCAAGAAAGAAATTTTAGTCTCACATAGGACAATGCAAATGTGACTGCCGTAGTTAAAATATATGCATACCCAATTAAAACTGGTCTAATTCCAGCCATGGTGAAATTGAAACAATGATTAGTTTATATGCACTGCATGCATTTCATCTTAATCAGACAAAAAAACCACTGAAGTGTGGTTTTACGTTGTAATGTTAATCTCTACTAAACATATAATCTAGTCCCTATGTTTAGAATGCATCCAAGGGTTATGTACAAAATTAACTGTTCTACTTTGTCTTTCTTTACTTTTTCGTTATATGTACCGTTCTGCCTTTTACCTCTTCATCTGAACACCTGGTTTTTTCCCACACACACAAACAAAATCATCTCATGTATATTGATGTTAATCAGAACTACAAAGCCTGCTCCTCATCTTGATGGGTAAGAAATAGATCTTTATTTATAATTTTGCACATAAAATCAATTATGTTCAGTCATCTGGAAGCCTCTCCAGCGCATGTACCCAGTTGAAACTGAGTGTAGCATCATACTGAATTTTAATCAGGAAGTGCAGGTGTAAATCCTTGGCCTGTTTTAAAGAGTCCTAGGCTTTGACCAAGCACATCCTCTCTAAGTCATGTCATAGGGCAGGGCTGTCCAACTTTGAATAGGCCGAGGTCTACTTTTTCCAGATGAAAGTGCCTGAGGGCTACTACACTAAAACCTCTACTTATGAATTTTATCTGTTCTGACCATATGCTCATTAAGTAGAGCGGCCCTTGAACAGCTCCACTCGGCTGAGACAATGGGCTGGCAGACCCAGAGCTTTGCTGTGGCAGTGGTGGTCCTTGGGGTAGGGGAGGTAGAGGTGGAGAACTTACCCCTCACTTTTGTTATGTTGATGGCTGGCGGGCTACTTTTGAACCCTTCACGGGCTACTGGTAGCCCCCGGTCTACCTGTTGGACAGGCCTGTCATAGGGCAATGTTGGCGAACCTATGGCACGGGTGCCAAAGGTGGCACTCGGATCCCTTTCTCTGGGCACCCGACTTCGCCCCTTCAGAGCCACCTGCATCCTGGTTAAACTGCTGTATTGGCACTCCGTAAATAATTACTGGGTTTTGAATCGCAGTTTGGGCACTCGGTCTCTAAAAGGTTCGCCATCACTGTCATAGGGGGATTGGGCACATAAAAGCAGGATAGAGAAGCAGGACTAGACATTGTGAAAAATATTGTTATGTATGTGCAGAACGAGCATTTAAATGAAGAAAGCAAACGGAAGGATCATTCTTGTCCTCTCAATTTTAGATGAATGTGTACAGTAGACATTTTATGTGGCTTTTCATATGGTGCACACAGGAAACGTAGTGAAAATAATATTAATAATAAAAGCCTTGGACTCTGAAACGTTTTGAATGTCATTTTCTTGAAAGTTTCTGAAACAAACTCAATTTATAAATAATTTATTTAAAAAAATTCTTTCCCAAAGGCCTGGAGTCTTTCCCTGGTACAGTAACCCCCCCCCGATCGCGAGGGTTAGGAACCCACCCCATCCGTGATCCACGAAAATCTGCAATATGCAGAAGCGGGTGGGGGTCCTGGGGGCGGGGGGGAATTGCGCCTGTCCCAAAAGCCTTGGAGGAGCGTGGGGGGGCGGCAGGAACGACCCGATCGCCCCCCCCGCGGCTCCGAGGCCTTTCGGAGCCACCGGGGGGGGCACGGAGAGCGACCTGATCGCCCTGCGCAGCCCTCCCGGGCAGCTCCGAAGCCTTTCAGAGGCGCGGGGGGGGGTGGCCCGAGAGCGACGCGTTCGCTCTGCACAGCCCCCCTCACGGCTTCTTGGAGGTGTGGGGGGGCGGAGCTACCAGATTGCCCCCCGCCCCCACCCGCGGTGCAGGTACCGCGATCCCGCGATATAGCGGGACCGCGGGACCTGTACCGCGAAATGGCGGGGCGGTCACTGTACAATCCATCATTGTAATTAAAATCAGGCGACGTGTGACTCCTATCTGTGTCTTAGGTAAAACATGATCAGCTGTACCAGAATATGAAATGTTGACTTTGCATTTCATACCAGATTATGACAATATTCTTAACACCTTCATTTTAAAAGGCTGAATTTTCCTTTGTGGGAATAACATCAGCTACAGAAAGAAGTCAGTCCTGTACATGCCTTCTTTTATATAAACCAGCATACTTTTTGCGTCTTGTATTTCTGCAGTGTACATGTTGTCTTTGGATTAGTTATTTCCGGTTTTGAAGTGATAGAACAAATAGAAAATCTGAAAACGGATACCGCCAGTAGGCCGTATGCTGACGTACGAGTTATTGACTGTGGAGTGCTGGTTACAAAATCTGCCAAAGATGGTGAGCCTTTAGATTCTTGATCTGAATGGTGGGGAAGAGAAGTAATTCATACCAGATCTATAGATTTTACAGGTTGCAGTTTGCATTAGAATTTTAAAATGAACTTTTAAAATATGCTTTGATCGTATATCTGTTTAAAATAGTGTTTTGCAGAGTTTAGCAAAAAAAATTACTTTTTTGTGTGGGAGTACATGATTTGATCCTTAGTACTGTACTGAATTGAATAAATTTGTGGCAGACCTTTGATTCCTTCATTCATTAAAATAAGAACATTAATGGTTCATTTAAGTGCTTCATTGACAATGCTTTGATGACAAAAAAAAGGATTGAATGATTACTCTTCATTTTACTGTGTTTAAATGCCTATAAAAATAGGACATTTTCATGATGTCGCTGTATACATGGAATTTGTTAGCTCTATAAAACAGTGTAGCTTTCTTACTCGTGTGCCCTCCAGATAATTATGAACTACAGCTGCCATCATTCCTGGCTATTGGACGTGCAGGCTTGTGTAACTCTTGCTTGTTATTTCTGTGCTGAATATGAATCTAAACCAGCAAGCCCCATGGCTTGGTAGTTAAGCAGCAGTACTGCAGTTAAGCTTCTGTTCACAAGTTGCACTTGATCCTAGCAGCCGGTTCATCCTTTTGAGGACAATACAGTGAGTGTTCAGCCCACTGAGAGGGGGTGCAATACATTTTAAACTGCCCAGTGAATGCTCCGAGCTCTATGGGGTGGTGTATAACTCAAAACAATAAACAAGACTATTTTTGGAAGCAATAATAAAAATCTATTTGTCATCTTAAGTGCTGGAGAAGAAGAGAAGGGTCTCTACTCACTCAGAAGCATCAGATAGCTCGACCAGCAGTTCCTCTACTTCGTCAGAATCCTCCTCTGAAAGTGAATCTGAAAATGAGAGAAGCCGGAGGAGAAAACGCAAGAGAAGAACCAAAATTAAACAGTCACGGAAGCGAAGGAGGGAGGAAAGGAAGAAAGAGGAGACCAAGAACAAGCGGGCGTCAAGCCAAAGAAGGTACAGTGGAGCCTTGTATAACAAACGGTTTCTATAACATAAAATCTGTACAACATAAAAAAATTCGGAGACAAGGGAAATTTGCTTAACAGAATCGTCTGTGGGGCGAATCCGTGCAACATAAAAATGGTCGCGTTTAGGGATTACTTTGTTTTCAATGCATTCCTATTGGAAATTTGTATAAAGGAAAATTTGCTTAACATAATTTCATTTGGAACAAATTAATTCCTTTATACAAGGTACCACTGTACTTAAGACATGTTCATTAGAAGCACTAGGGAAGTTTCTTTATCACTACTAGATTTAGAGATAGGTTTTTGAAGTGCCAAGCCAATTAAACCAACACAAATTATAGTGAAAAGGGTTCCCCCAACTCAGTGGAACCTCCAGGTAGGCATTTTGAAAACTGTAGAAGTGTCAGCGGTCTTGAAGTATCGTTGTTGCCTCTGATGCGTCTCCGTAGCGGAAGAGTTATTTGGAGAAGTGAATTGTGTAGACTTTGCAACCTTTAGGAGGTGAACTGGGAATCAACGGAAGTGTTGGGAATTCGCCAGTTGCTTATTTAATGTGAAGCTGGGGGTGGGGTGGGGGTGAATGTTGAGAGGCTAAGAGCATTTAAACTCAAAAGCGGCCATGCACAGGGATATGTTTCACCAGATACACATTCCCATTTAGATGTTCAGAACATTGACAAGTTCTACTGCCCGGGGATGTGAACGGTTGTTCTCTTTCCACCCAGCAACTCCGAGAGGAATGAAGCCAATGAAAAAACCGTGGATTTGAATGGGAAGAGAGACAAACCTGTGGTTCGTCCTGAAGAAATTCCTCCAGTGCCTGAAAACAGATTTTTGCTGAGAAGAGATGCACCCACTACAAATTCAGAGCCTGAGACGTACGCAGCAAAGTTTTCTTAATTTGCTTGTGTTCCCCCTTAGTGGAAATGTTCATATTCAATACTCCTTGACCTGCAGGTGTGTTTTCTGGTCAGCTGTGGATCCCCTTTATTTGAAGTGTAGGCATCACAGGGATTCAATGTGCACATGCCTGTATCTCTGAGGGGATGCTTGCTGATAATATTCAGTGGCGGGAAAACTGTATTTTACATTTAGGAGCGGCCGTCTTTTGTTCTTTACTAAAAGAAAAGCCTGTTTCTAGCCAGGAATCCAGCCTCCACAAGGTGCCATTCAGAGAAACAATCATGAAGTAGAACACAGGCCAGTCCTAAAGTGTTCTATTCTGCTGTCAGGGTTTTTGTATTCTTCCGTTGTGTTCTGTTTCTAAATCAGGGGTATTGTCAGATGTGGAGATGCCCTCCGCATGAACTGTGTGTATGCTGGGCATCATAACCTCTTCAAGTATCGGCCCATGGGGAATCTCATTGGCTCTTGAGATCGTAGAACACCGGTATGGATTAGCTTTTGGTTTGATTTGGCTCAGCTCAGTTTAAGTACTTCATTTACCGCATAACAAAGTTAACCCTAGATGCACACAGGCAGATGTAAACGTAATGTGAAGAAGCCCCGATGCCTTCAGTTCTTGGGATGCCTAGCCTACATCTTTGGGGAAACGAGCTTTGCATTAGTTGTGGTGACTCTGTCCTTTTGTTGCCTTTACATGCCATCAAATCTCTTCAGATGTGCAGCAACCTTAATAGGGTGTTCCTGGAGTTGTCAACTGTTTTTACCTCCCAGTGAGTTTTGATGGCTGAAGAAAGATTTGAACTCAGCGGTCCTCAATATTAATCTGAAACTATCCAGTGCATCACAATAGTTCCCCACCTTGATCCTTATGGCGTACGAAATGTGCACATCCCTAATTTCATGTCTCGATCCTTAACTTTGGGGTGGATGCTTCATTAATTCTGCCGAGGTATCACTGTAATTCTAAGCAGTCTTATCCCCAGGTTTATATTGCATGTTGTACACCCAGAGGATACCCTCCACCCAGGTGGTTCTAACACCAGTGGTTGTTGTCCAGTGCGTCTGTTTCGAATAATGAACAGTCCTACCAAGCAGGGCAAGAGGAAGCCCTGAAGCAGGTGCCGCGGACATGAGTCCAGTTCAGGGAACGTCCCCTGATCTGTGTTGGAAAGTTTCCCTTTGGCCCTCAGGGAGTGCTGCTGCCCCGGGGAATGTTAGCAGCCACTCTTCATGAGGAACTCATTTACTAACTAGCCTCTTTAACTTGGGAATTATGTCAGGAAGAAGACAGTCAGTTCCCACAAAGCAGGGCTGTTCAACTTTGAACAGGCCAGGGTCTACTTTTTCCAGCCCAGAGTGCCTGAGCGCTACTAAACTAAAACCTCTACTTATGAATTTTATCCGTTCCGAGCACATGCTCATAAGTAAAAACTTTTGTAAGTAGAGCAGCGGTTTCCCATAGGAATGCATTGAAAACCCATTAATCTCTCCTGAAGGGAACAGATTTCAATGCGCCATGGCCCTTGAACTGTCCTGCTCAGCTGAGGCAGTGGGCTGACAGACCCAAAACTTTGCTGGGGCAGTGGTGTTCCTTGGGATGGGGGAGGGAGGGGTGGAGAGCTTATCCCCTCACTTTTTTAATTGCAGGCCGGGGGGCTACTTTTGAACCCTTCACGGGCTACCAGTAGCCCGCGGTCTACCTGTTGGCCAGGCCTGCCATAAAGAGATTTTCTGGCTTGGAAAAGAGAGCAGCCAAGCCTTTAGGGTCCGTCCCATTCATTCGGTGGCCACGTGACAGAATGGGTCCGCATCCAAATCAGAGCTGTAGAAGCTTTTTTTAAAAATCTTGAGTGAACATCTCATAATTCTTGGGAAGAGAAAAGGCTGCTTATTTGAAGCTCCCCCATCATAAATGGGCTGTGTGCTCACCTGTGTTTGTGACTAAGCAGGAGATCATTTGGATACCAGCAGAGAGGCAGTTGTGTATGGTTGCTGGAGTCACATGGTCAGGCTTGGCCTTGTGCTTATAAAAAAAGGATTGATATTTGTTTTCAGTGCTGCTTTCCTTACATCTGCATCGTTCTTAATATTTAAGGAAGCCCCTTGATGTAGCCCCTGTTTTGACTGACCAGAAGCCCTCAGTGTCAAAATCTGGAAGAAAAATCAGAGGGAGAGGCACAATAGTAGGTTTTCTTTTCTTATTTCTTTTCAGTTCACATTTTGTAACTTTTCCAAGGGTTTTACTTAAGCCAGGCATGTCCAGACTTCAGCCCTCCTGATGTTTTGGACCACAGCTCCCAGAATTCTAAGCTTAGATTGCCAATGGCAAAGGACTGGGGGAGTTGTGGTCCAAAACATCTGGAGGGCTGACGTTTGGACATGCCTGACTTAAGCCAACCTGCTTGTTGTCTTGTCTCTTTGGCTCATTAACAATTACCTTTAGTAGGATTCCTGCTTCTCGGAGTCAGGGAAGGTACAGTATAGTATAGTCAACTTGCCAAAAAGGTGGAGAAGATTTTGTGTGCCTCTGGTGAGGTTTGAGTCAGGTCAGCTTAATGAAGAAAATGCTGATTACAGTAAGTGTCAATCCTGATTGCCTATCAGATAGATAGAAAGCCAGGACAGAATTAAGAACTGGAAATGTTTGATCCTAGAAATAAAGTCTGTATGTAGAAAATCTCTATTATTATTTTTTTGAGTCTATAAGACCTCATGTAAGTTGATGGGAGGTAGTGTTGGTTTGTATGCCAGAAAATTATACCAAAAGGAAGCCTTTTATTGGCTCAGCTGGTTAAAGATACACAGGCAAGCTGTTCAGCTAAACACTGCTCGTTAGCTGGGCCATTCAGAGGAAAATTAAAAAATAAACTAAAATTAAATGATGTTAAATGAATGTCATGTTTTTATGAGAAGATGGGCTTCTTGTAACGGAAAGAATAGTATGCAAAAAAAAAAAACTGGGTAGAGAACTAATATAGGACCAAGAGAAAAAGCAGACTTAAGTTTTTTTAAATGCAATAGATAAAAAGTGCAATATTGAGCATTATTCAACTCAGCCTTTTGTTGAGCTATATGTTCTCCTATATAAAAGTAAATCTTCTGAGTTCTGCAGGGTTCCCTCTGACCCTATAATAGAATTTTCTGTCCCTGAAGAATTATAATTTTGGAGTGTGAAGTTGGCTTTTCCACATTTCATACATGTAAATAAACAGCTATGTTCAGGGGATAATGTATATTCAGCATGTATTCCCTCTTGCACGCACAGATACACTCATACACATGTGGCTTTTCACAAACCTGAAAGTTGCTAGATAATTGCCTGTCTTGTGGGTTTTACATAACGCCACTTTGTTGTATTTTCCCAGCGATATCATACACCACCTCATTCTCGCTCATGTTCAGAATCTGATAATGAGGGGAGCAGTGAAACTCCCCCGCACTGGAAAGAAGAAATGCAGCGGTTAAGAGCCTACAGGCCACCCAGTGGAGAAAAATGGAGTAAAGGGGACAAGTAAGCTTTTTTTCTGAAAATCTATAATGCTATACAGTGGACCCTTGTATAACAGACAGCTTGTATAACATAAAATTTGTACAACATCAAAAATTCCGGAGATAGGGGAAATTTGCTTAACATAATTGCCTATGGGGAGAATCCGTACAACATAAAAATGGGATTACTCCATTTTCAATGCATTCCTATGGGAATTTGTATAAAGGAAAATTTGCTTAACATAATTTCATTTGGAACAAATTAATTCCTTTATACAAGGTACCACTGTATAAATATCTTGTATAACAGGCATGTCCAAACTTCAGCTCTCGTGGTATTTTGGACCACAATTCCCAGAATTCCAAGCCTGTATTTCCAATTACAAAGGACTGTGGGAGTTGTGACCAAAAACTTCTGGAGGGCCGGAGTTTGGACATGCCTGTTGTATAAATGTATACACCTGCCTTTGAAGATGACTATGTTATTTTTAAAAAGCACAGCATAAATAAATTAAGTACCGTCAACTACAGACAGTGTAAGAGAGGGTGGGCTAAATGTGATCCATGGGCCACATACAGCCAGCTGCCCATGGGTTGCCCAATGTGTATTTTTTTTCCTCTCCTCTTTTTGTGGGAAAATGACCTACTTTTGCTGCTGGGAGTTTCCATGATTGGTGGTTTTCACTTGGTGTTTTTGGGTTCCCTAAGGATCTCCAGACACATACCCCCAGAATGGGGTGGGCTAAGGATAGAAAGGACTGTATGAATGCTCCTGTTTACATTTAACAGAAATAAGGTGAAAATGGCCATCGCTGAGGCCGATGCCTTGGGAAAGCCCCTTGAGTTGACCCACCCTGTTATAAATGTACTGTATTTATTTAAAATATTTTAACCCGCCTGTCTCCTTGGAAAGGAACCAAGGCAGCTTTCAACACTGAAGGACATAAAGCATCTGTTGCAACTGCCATCTGGGCAGGTTTGGTTGTACATGTTTGTTTCATTTTTTAATAGTACAAGTGAGGCATTAAAAGCTGGATGGGTAGGAAAGCCTTCCTTGAAAGTTTTGCATTACGGTTTACATCCTCTTGTGATCAGGCTTACCAAGCGCAAAACTATTATAAACGGTTTTGTGAATTTTTGTTTCTCCAAATTATCCTTGCGCTTGGGAGCGTTGTTGTAAAACCACCCCTGAACTGCTTCAAAGCTGTTTTAAAACAGGATAAAAAAATACAGCTGTTTCTGAAGCATCCATTGACACCCCTCACTCCATTTCGATCTCTTCATATAAAGCATCTGGCAATTGAGATATACCTGTAAGGTGGGTTTCTGGAATTGTTTCCATGGGCACCTGTTCATGCAAAGACTTGAATCTGAATGGTCATCCATGTAATTTGCTCAGAGGATAGACTTCTAAATACTGAAAACAGATACAGTGGTACCTTGTATAAAGGAATTAATTCGTTCCAAATGAAATTATGTTAAGCAAATTTTTCCTTTATACAGATTCCCATAGGAATGCATTGAAAACGGGGTGATCCCATTTTTATGTTGTACGGATTTTCCCCATAGGCGATTATGTTAAGCAAATTTCCCCTGTCTCCGGAATTTTTTATGTTGTACAGATTTTATGTTATACAAGCTGTTTGTTATACAAGGGTCCACTGTACTCTGTGAGGGGAAAGAAGTATGTATGTTCATAGCCATTGGCACGTAACGTTATATTTAAGGCATGTAGACAATCCATGTAACCTCTGTTTATTGTCTTATCTAGTGGTATTCTGTTCCTTGATTTCTCCATTCTGGGTGGGGGAAAAACCTCATTACCTGTGCTCTGAGTGCTATGGAACTTGTAATCCCGCAAATCCAATAGTAACGATATCCACTTACTTTATCTGTAGGCTGAGCGACCCAGGAAGGTGGGATGAAAGGAGCCGGTCGCAGAGATCAGGGTCTTGGTCCCACAATGGTTACTCAGATCTAAGTAGTGCTAAATATGGTGGGCTCCAGAAAAGACATCGGAAAGAGAAGAAGGCAAAACACAAAAAGAAGGCGAAGAAGCAAAAACATTTGAAGAGACACAAACAAATTAAAAAGAAGAGACTGTCGCCTTCAACAGAGATGGACTCCTCGCCTACCTCTGCTAGAAGGACAAAATCGCCTTGTGAGCCTGAGCTGGTGTCTCATTCTTCCTCACTGACTTCTAAGGACAACTCTTCTAGAAGAGCCTGGTCTAAATCAGAGAGAGATAAGCAAAGTTCATTGTCTTTGTCCAGCCGAGATTCCCGATCCTACTCCAGGTCCAGGTCCCGGTCCCAGTCTAGGTCTGGCTCCAGGTCCAGATCTTATTCCAGAAAAAGCTCTAGGTCAAGAAATGCTTGTAAATCATCTCGGTCTAGGAGCAGGTCTAAATCCAGATCTAGTTCAGCTTCCAAGCCTCTGAAGGCGGTGCCCACTTCGCCCAAAAAGGTTACAACTCATCTCAATGAATGTAAGCCAGTTAAGGTTGAGCCTGTCAGAACCGCCTTGCCACAGAATGACAAAGTTGCGATACAACCCGTTGTTACGGAAAGCATTCCCGTCATCCCCCTCAGTGACAGCCCTCCACCTTCGAGATGGAAACCTGGGCAAAAGCCATGGAAACCTTCCTACGAGCGAATTCAGGAAATGAAAGCAAAGACCACCCGTGTGATACCTGCTCAAACTGCCTACGTCGTAGAAACTGTCCAAGCCGCGGGCTCCACCTCTTCCTACCCTAAGCGACAGAAGAGTCCAGATAGCGGCCGGAGCGATGATTCCAAAAAGCGGAGTGACAGAAGTTCACGTAGTTGGCGAAGGTCGAGAAGCAGAACGTCTCAAAGCAGGTCCTACTCCAAGTCTTCCTCAAGGTCGAGAAGTCCATCCAGTTCTCGGTCACGGTCAACAGTTAGATCCCGTTCGAGGAACAAATACCCCAGTGACCGCTCATGCTACAGTGGGTCATCCTCTTACTTCTCTTTAAGCGAGGATGACCGACAGAAGAGCAAAACGAAATCTGATTACAAAGAGAAACACGCAGAGCTGTCGAAGAAAAGGCAGAGCAGTTCTGAAAGCACTTTGCCTTATGCAAAAGACACGGCGTCTCAGAGACCGAGAGAGAGTACAAGCCGGTCATCCTCGGTGTTCTCCACCGATAGCGAGCCGCCAGCCAAACCACAGCCAGCCCAAACAAAAGAGCAGGCACGGCCAGAAAAACGTCATCGGAAACGTAAGAAAAACAGCTCGGCTTTCGACGGGCAGGAGGAAAAATCTCTGTCTGAGCAAGGCAGTGACCGCTCCAAAAAAAGAAATCTAAGGGAGAAACCGGAGTCTCCAAAAAGGGCGCGGAAAGCCAGAAGGAAAACCCGAGCTGGCAGTAAGTGGGATTCGGAATCGCATTCAGAAAGAGGCGTCAGCAAAAACAGTGAGGAAGAGTCAAGGTTGCCTTCGAGTAAGGAGGAAGGCGAGGCCACGTCGGACTCGGATGCAGATCCTGAACTTGTCAAAGGCAAGGCACAGTTGGATTCCTCCTCCGGGGTGCTGAAGGCAGGCGAGCAGACTTCCCTTTCCGAAACAGAGAGCTCTCGTTCCCGTTCCGGCGCAAGGGGGAAACCCCGGAAGCAAAAGCACGGTTCCAAAAGGAGCCTCAAAAAAGGCCGTTCCAAAAAATCTAAAGAGAAGTCCAAGGGTAAAAAAGAGAAGAAGAAGCAGAAGGTTCCAAAACAGAAAGAGACATTTCATTGGCAGCCTCCGCTGGAGTTTGGCGAAGAGGAAGAAGAGGAAGAAGACCCGGCGGTGAAGGCAGAAGCAAAGCGGGACAGCAAGAAGCAAGCGGCCGCCGAGGTTAAAGATAAAAATCAAGAGCAGAAGGTGGACGGCGGTCAAGCGGTCCAAAAGAAGGACGAGGAAAAGCTGCATAAACAGAAGGCGGTCTCGGAAAAAGCAGCAGGTCCTGCGTCACCTGCTAGCCAACGTAGTAAAGATGATGCCAGACCGTCCTCTTCATCCCACGATCCAAAACTGGATAAAAACGTGGGCACTTCTGAAAGCGTTGGTGCTGCCGAGGGGAAGAACGACAGCGAAGGAGAAGTTAACCAGATGGATGACATGGACATTTGTACCCCAGATCATAATTCCCCTGTCAAGGCCGACGTGGAAGTGTCTCCAGTAAGTGTGAAGGTGAACGTCCAGGAGATCAAAATTAATAAGAACGCAAAGGTCCATCATACTTCTGAAATGGAACACACCAAACCAGGCAATGAGGTTAAGGAAGGTACTGATGTGAAAGAAAGCAGCAGAGAAAAAGAGAGAACTCAACCTCCCACCATAGCTGCTGCGGTAGTAGAAGGTGTGCTCAAAAGTGAAACGGCTGGCCATGCCCAAGGCAGCACCGTGGATCATAAGTGGAAGCCGTTGCAGGGTGCAGGGAACCTTCACGTGGCCGCCACAGCCGGCCCGAGCAGCGCTGTGGAACCCAGAAATCCAGCCTCATCATCTGAGTCGAAGCCACCAGGCTTGAGGATAGAAATCAAAAGCAAGAACAAAATCCGACCAGGTTCTCTGTTTGACGAAGTCAGAAAGACGGCCCGGCTCAATCGGAGGCCCAGGAATCGCGAGAGCTCGTCCGAGGAGGATTCTCCCACCCCAGAAAATAGCCCGTCAAGGAGCCGCACCCGATCGCGGAGCAAGTCTGAGCCCAAATCCAGGCACAGGACCAGATCCATTTCCTATAGTCGCTCCAGGAGTCACTCCAGAAGCTCCACTTACTCATACAGGTGAGGGTGTTGGGCGTAACTCTTTCAAGACAGCATTGCTCCGTTGATAATTTTATCTTTAACACATGTCTGGGGCTTTGTTTCTAGCACTTTTGGAAAGTGTCTGTCTGACCCTTCCCCTGACCCATCTACTATCCGTCTCATTTATACGGGGCCTTTTTTCCCAACACACGGACTTGAAATGGTTTTCATTTTGGCCTAGCTTTTCATGGCATGCCCTTGACATTTGCAGGTCACGAAGCTACACACGAAGCCGGAGCAGAGGATGGTACAGCAGAGGGCACTCGAGAAGTCGGAGTAGTTCCTACAACAGCGGCAGGAGTCACAGGCAAGTAGCCATGAAAAGGAAGGAAAGGAAGAGTAGCAGGGAAAAGAGAATTATGGCAAAATTTAGTACATGGGGTTGAAATCAGCTAGAAACCACATTTTTCTTCCTCCCAAACAGTGCGCAGGTTTACTGGCAAACTTTCAAAAAAGACAGTTTGTTTCAAGTTGAAGGGCTGTTCATAATTGCCTCTAACAGAAAATAAATAAAAGACTAGGGTTGCATTTTTTTCTGATTAGAACGGCTGAATTTTCAGCATAACTGTAGGGATTATAATGCCATTCTTTTCCTGTTTATTAGCCGAACCTATAGCAGAAGTCGATCAAGAAGCAGCTCATATGATCACCGTAGTAGATCAAGGTAAGCTATGACATATATCGCTATTTAAAATGAATGCGTGATTTACAATGTATTGGTAAAAGAACACTGGTAGCATAACATAACACTGGTAAGATGGTTTTGAGGCTACTACATTTTCAGCCAATGAGGAATTAAATAGTATGTCTACATTGGTAGAGTGAGATAAACAGTAGAAATGTAAGAGAATGTAATGTCTTTTTTTCTTTCTTCCTGAATGCCCTGTTTTAAAACATTCTAAAATCCAAATGTGCAGCGTTTTCAGTTAAGTAAATCAAGCTGTGATGCTTGTTACATTACAAAGGGACTGAGAACGTAACGTATATTTGTTAAGTTTTCTCATAAGAAAGTTGGTTAGCAAGTATAAGAGTATGAAAACATAGTTTCTATGCAACCTTGAATTTTAACAGCATATGTAGTGAAATAAGAGGTGGCGTTAAAAACATTGTTTTCACTCATAAAAGCAGGTCTTACACCTACGACAGTTATTACAGCAGGAGTCGGAGTCGAAGCAGAAGCCCAAGGAGTGACCGTTACCGCAGATCCCGCAGTTACAACAGGCGGTCCAGGTATGTGTGTGTTTCCATTGCTAGTTTGAAAACCAGACAAGGCTTCCTTATAGACACATGCAAACATATCACTGGTTTCCAGTTTGGATTCAGCAGCTGTACTACCTCACATTTTGATTTCTGTTTGGCAAACTAGAATTTGGAGTGATGCTGTGTGGGTTCATTGATCGCAGATATATGCAACCTGCTCTTCTTGGGATCTCTCTCTCTCTCTCTCTCTCTCTTTTTAAACTGGGAGGGAAGTTTCTATGAAAATCAGCATGAATCATCCTGGATTTTTTTCCCTCCCAAGCTTTATGATTTTTTTTTTTCAGCAAGCCATTAAAAGGAAAAGAAAGAGAGTAGGAAGGGAAGGATGTTAACCCATGTACCAGATGTGGAGAAGAGAGGAATCAAATATTTAACAAGCTGCAAACAAGGCTGATGTCCTCTCCTCTCCCTGCTGAGTTCTGTGTGGTTGGCTAAAGCAAATGAGAAGAAAGAGTGCCTTCTCTGTGATTGTTTTCCCCCTTCCTTTGTAAGTTTTTTTTTATTTCTTTGATAATCTTAAAAATCACAAAAGGCACCAGCTAACTCTGGTGAGGAAGGAAGTTTTCGTGACCAGCACTAGTTTCTTTTGTACTCAGTGTTTGCTCCTAAAAATGCATTTAACATTTTGACTGTCGTATGAGAAAGGGAGCTGTTCTGCTTCACGTAATATCTGTTCGGGGAAAAAGCCTGTGCAAACAGAAATGTTCCAGCAGTTTTCACCTTCGCCTCTCCTCTCCTTCTAGATCCTACGGTTCTGACAGTGAAACCGACCGCAGTTATTCCAACAACCGAAGCCCCAGTGAAAGCAGCCGATACAGCTGAAAGGATTTTGCTGCTATTATTGGTTGTATTTAATAGAAGCCTATGTTTTTGTATTGTTGTTATTGTTATTATTATTAAGATCAGTGTTTTTTTTTTTTTGTGCGTGTGTGAAATTTCTCCTCTGTGCTCCCCATATAAAACTGACAGATGCCTAATAAAGTGAGAGGCCTTATCTCCTTTCAGCACAACTGTTCAGACACTTTCCCTCGTTCTGGAGTTAGCTCGAAAACCATGAGATCGTGTTCATGAGGATTTGGATTTGCAGGTAACCTTATTTCTGGAGATAAATCTGCTCTAATCTCTTAGAATAATCTCTTAGCCTGTTCTGAAAAACATACTGGCCACCATGAAACTGTGAAGACTAATACTATTAGATGTCTACCGTATCTTCTTGGCAGTTGCTCAAAAGGCTTATCTTAAACACTTAAACTGATATATCAGTTCTGTGTGTCCTGTATAGACACAGTATAAGCCTGTACACTTTTCTAGCTGGATTAAGAGAATTTGAGGCAGGCCTTCTCCTTTCTCATTATTGCTGGATACTGCAGAGACAGTGCAATGGGAACTGCTTAAAATATATACAAAAGGCAATGTATAATAGTAAGTTGAGGTGCTAGCCTTGTAGCTCTTTCTTCAAAACTTTGAAACATGACGTACGTGTGTGAACTCCCAAGATAATGCTAGACCGTTTTCTTTCAATTCCGTATCCATGTTTAAGAATGCTCCGGTAACGTCCTGGTTGCCTCCTTTATTTGTAGAAGGAAACATCACTAAGCCTGGCGACACACAGAGACCTTGTCATCCACACTGCAGGGAATGAAACTTGTACCAAAGCAGTTGCTGTTTAATTTTGCTCATTGTCTCCGGTAGAGATTGGCACGCATGAACTGCCGATGCGTCGGTTTTTGTGCCGGTTTGTTTTTCGGTCGAAGAAATGCTTGCCACTTTCCCAGGCCTGGCAACTCCTGCCCGCACCCACTCAGAGGCATTGCCCCAGCTTCTCTGCACCACCGCCTGCTCTGGGCATGGCCTCTTGAGTGGGCACTCGCTCTTTGCCCGGGAAGCACCCTGGAACATGCTGCTGGTTTGCAGCCGTTCATGCCGATCAGTAGTCTGTGGCACTGGGTTCCATCATGTCTCGATGTGCTAATACAGTAAGAGTTATATTCAAGTTATAAAACAAAGGAGGGTGAGTTCATTTTTGGAGTTTAATACCAAAAAGAGTCTCAAAACTGTCTCTAAAACGGTTTACAAAAAAGTGTTTTCCATTCAGGAACACTGACTTGCGTTGTAGTACTTTGACCTAGCAGATAACAACCCATTTGTACATCAGAATTTCAGAATACACAAACATTTTGTATTAAAAATGATTCTTTTTTTTTAAGCAACAGAAATAGCCCTTTAATAACTGGGTAACATAAAGCCTGTATGTCTAGTGATAATACTGAATTTTTATATACTTTCTATAATTTAGAGGTTCTGTACATTTCTGAATGTTAAAAATAGGTATGTTTTTGTTAGGGAGCCTAGCCTGTACATTTGAAAATGATTTCCCCCTTCTTTCAATGCAATAAAGATATGAATCACTTAACGTTGGCCCTTCTGCATTTCTTCCATTAACTCAGGAGTAAACCTGGGAAGATGGAACTCGCTTTTTTTTTTAATGCTGTGTGGTTAATTCTTTTAAACAGGCAAGACTTGAATTATAATTGAAATGTAAAAGTATTTTTATTAGTGACCTGCGTATCTTACTGCCTGCATTATGTTCCCATCACGAGGCTGCAGCCCAAGAGGTGGGCGTTTGCTTCCAATCAAACAAAAGTACCACAGCCTTTGGACTACTACAGGATGCCCCATCTCTCATGACAGCACAAAGCTCATACCCTTCATTTCTCGTTGGTCCTGCAGGGCTTTTCTATATCAGAGCCACAGCAGCAGTCACCGCTCTGTGATCGTCTCCGTTTACATTTCCCCCAGGTTGCTGCTTTCCGTTCCCTTGCCATATCTGGAAAGAACTGGGCATGTTTAGACTTGGCAATAGGAGACCGAGAAGGGATGAGATAGTACTTGTCAACTACAGCTGTTCAGAGGAGGGGCTGGATCTGTTCTGGATCATCTCAGAATACAGGACAGACAACTATGAGATCAAGCTAAAACAGGCCTGCCCAACAGGTAGACCGCGGGCTACTGGTAGCCCGTGAAGGGTTCAAAAGTAGCCCACCAGCCATCAGTGAAAAAGGTGAGGGGGTAAGTTCTCCACCCCTCCCTCCCCCACCCTAAGGACCATCACTGTCCCAGCAAAGTTCTGGGTCTGCCAGCCCACTGTCTCAGCCGAGCGGGGGAGTTCAAGGGTCATGGCACATTGAAATCTGTTCCCTCCAGAACAGATTAATTGGGTTTCAATGCATCCCTATGGAAAAACCACTGCTCTACTTACAAAGGTTTTTAGTTATGAGCACGTGCTCAGAACAGATAAAATTCGTAAGTAGAGGTTTTAGTGTAGTAGCCCTCAGGCACGTTGGGCCGGAAAAAGTAGACCTCAGCCTGTTCAAAGTTGAGCAGCCCTGAGCTAAAAAGAAGCCAGAATTTGATTAAATATCAAGAAAAACATCCTAACTGTTAGAGCAGTATAACAATGGAACTGCTGAGCTCGGGGGGAGGTGGAGAGTGCTGCTGATCATAATTGAAGAGAAGCATAGAAGAGAAATTTGAACAACTCAGATGATGTGCTTTGACTTGGATTCCTGCACTGAGCAGAGGGTTTGGACTTGATGGCCTGAGAGACCCCCTTCCAATTTTCCTTATTCTAGGTTAATCTCTCTCCCTCTGTCTCATCCACCTGCAGCTACAAGGATTTCATCTCCGCCCAAAAAAATGACATTTCCACTTTAGTGCATCAAGGCTGACTATTCTGCTCTGGTTCCCTGAGCAGTTGGGGTCTTGGCAGACATTCCATACCCTCAGTTCGGCAAAAAATGGAATGAACCCGTTCCTTTCCTTACAGCCCATAAATGGAAAATCTTTAACACCAAAACATCTTGATGATGTTATAGCATGAGGCAGACTCGGGAGATCTCTGGGTGGACCTATCCAAGGCTTCAAGTCATCTGGGTAGAAAACCCATTACACTTTCAGGAAGGCAGTTTCCAATCATCTTTTTCCTTCCTGCATGTGTCAGCTATCAGTTCCCAACGTCCCACCCCCTGGGGTTGAGAGGCAAGGGGGGGCAAACGGGGCATGTTCCCCAAACACCCTAAGTTGTGGCTCCACATCATCAACACAACCCCAGACTTCTGCAAGGCACCAGGTTGGTTGAGTCTGCAGGAAAGTAGCCCACCAATTTATGTCAAGAGTCATTTTTGTGTGTGTGTGTGAAATTTCCCTCCTGATTCAGAAAGGCCTAGTTTCCCAGGAGTGGCATGAGAAGAGCCATCTTGACATTCACGGCTCTGATGTAGCCTACGTCAGGCCTAGTAGGCCCTTTTCACATTTTCTTCCTGAGCCTTTTTGATGGATGTCACACGTGATGAGACAGCTCAGCAGGGATTCAGTGGCAGGCAGGAAGAAGGCCTGTTTGTTTTGCTTGCTTGCTTGTTTATATACCTCACATCTAGCTGTTTGGCTACTCTGGGCAGTGTACCACAAAAATACCAGAAATATTACATAAACGATAGTAAATAAATGTAATATGAACTAATACAATAATATGGCATAACAACACCTAACAACCTGTGGGTCCCCAGATGTTCATGAACTGCAACTCCCAGAAATCCCTTCCAGCACAGCGAGTGGTGGAGGCTTCTGGGAGCTGCAGTCCAGGAACATCTGGGGACCCACAGGTTGAGAACCCTTGACCTAAACCAGTGGTGGCCAAACTTTGGCCCTCCAGATGTTTTGGACCACAACTCCCAGAATTCCAAGCCTGTACTGCCAATGACAAAGGACTGTGGGAGTTGTGGTCCAAAACATCTGGAGGGCCAAAGTATGGCCACCACTGACCTAAACCATCAACAACAACCCACACAATCACTTCATAATAAAGGATACTATAAAAACTAACCAAATAAAAGGTGGTTGGCGGCAGAGGCAGGTTAAATGGGGTAACATGAAGCGTCCCAGATGAGGTCCTCAAAACTCAAGGAAAGCTTGTTTAAAAAGCCAGGTTCGCAAATAGGTGTTTACAGTACATTTTGGGGGATCAGAAGTGTTTGCTTTGGTTCTTTTTATTCCGACAGCTGTTCCAAAAAGCTGATGATGCTTTCCAAAGCCTCAGGGGGACTTGAAAGACGATATGGGCCTTCTCTCTCTTCTCTCCTTACAAAGAAAAGAGATTGGAGGGCTTAAAGCAAAAGCAAAATATCATGATAATATCTGCTGAGTTTGCAAAGAGCACTGATTCTTGCACAAGGAAGCCCCAGTGAGCATCACAGCCTGGTGTGTCAGGGAAAAAATAAAACTAAAGAAGAAGTCAAAAAGTAACGTCTAGGGCCTGAAAGCAGGAAGTTGTGGGCTTTGCAGTCCAGAAAGTAACTTTTTCAAACACTCATGCTGGGCTATTCCAGAGAGAGGCACCTTGCCAAAAAAGGATCTTGGTCAGACCTTCAACCCGGAAGATTTCTGGGCGAGAGGAACGCCAAAAAGGAACTTTTTCCAAGCCAAGGTGTGTGTGTGTGGGGGGGGGAGCCAACCCAATGCTCCGAATCAGGCTGGAAAGGTGGGCAACGGGTTGGGCCTCCCCGGGCTTGGAGAAGTAACTTGTCAAAAAAGTAACTTCTCCCCGCATGCAGAGGCCAGCCAGCAGCAGCTCAAGGGCCCTCGAGCCACCCACAAATAATCGCGAAGGGGCAACCCGTTCCCAAACGCTGCCGCCGTCCCTTTTCACCCCGACCCCCCTCCCCAAAAAAGTAACTTTTCCCAGCGCCTGGGGGGGGGAGGAGGTGTGTGTGAGAGAGAGAGCAGCAGCCCTGGCGCTTGCAAAGGCTCCCGCGCGCAGGCGCATTGGAGCCGCTCCGCTGGGCCTGGCTGGTGGCATTCGGTGCCCCCCCCCCACAACAACAACCTCCCCTTGGCTCTCCCTTTCTGTGGGGCGAGCGAGCTCCGGGGGGGGGCGGCTGGCCCCAAAGCCAGGAATCCCCGCCACTTTGCCCAGAGAAGAGATTTGCAAGATCTGCAGGAGAAGCAAGCAAGCAAGCAAGCAATTGCAAAAACCTCTTTTGCAAAAATCAGGAGTGTGGGTTGGTTTTTTTTGGGGTGGGGTGGGGGTTGGGGGGTGGGAGGGAGGGGTTCCGATGCACTTACCCGAAAGGACAGCCTAAATCTTTTTCATGGAGATCATCACAACCCCCCTGCAAGGAGAAGCGCAACGGGGCTCAGCTGGCCGGAGACTGGCGCATCAAAATGGTAGGGGCTGCTGGAGAGACTTCCTATTCCCCCCCCCCCAGACACACACACACTTCCCTCTCCTTCTCTTATTCATCTGTTCCTCTTGCTCCTCTCTCTGCTCCTTTCCCTGCTCCTGCCAAGGGGCGCTCCCCACCACCCCACCCCCTTTCCCCACCCCAAATAAAAGGGGTCGGGGAGGGAAACTTCCCCCGGGCCCTTCCTTGCCAGGGGAAGGGGCTCCCACTGGCTTCCTTGCATGACTTCCAAGATTTTTGATCTTGGGGGGGGGGAGGCTTACTTGGAACCCAGATGTAGTGAGGGGGCTTGGGAGGGAGGGTTTGGGGGGGGTCGTGGACGCGCAGCATGGCCGGGCGCCCAGGACGATTTCCACCTAATCCACGGGTTTTTCCTTCGGCAAAAGGTGCAGCCAGCGATGTCTGACCAGGACAGCTGCCTCGTTGGCCTGGAAAGGGTTAAAAAAATTCCTTCCCAGCTGGGATGATGCCATGGCCCTGCGATGAGCTCACCCAGTGCCATCATCTTTACCAGTTGACCAGGATGGGGCTGGCAGTTCCTGGGATACTCCGTTGACATTTATTTATTTGATTTATTCACCAAAAAATAAAATTTAGCCGCTGGGAAAAGGGGTTTTGCCAACATCTGGGGTCGGTGAGTGATGGGGCTGTAGGTCTATAAGATAGATTTTCCAATGAGGCATTGTGGCAGGTTTTTTTTTTTTTTTTTAGGGGGGGAAGCATGCCTGCATCACCCCTGGACCCACCGTGGAGACTTGGCACGGGATAGAACCTGAGATCTGGAGAAGGCCTTTTTTTGTGGATTTATTTTTCCCAGGGGGTTGACAGGTACGGCAGTTTTTTTTTCCTCCTTGGAAGGGGGTGGGTTCTCTTCTCCCTTCCTGGAGACCCTCCAAAGCTGAAGAAGCTTGTAATGCAGATGTGAGGATCCCTGGAGATTAATGGAGGGGGTCCTGGATGTGTCTCTGCAGGGAAGATCAAAGGGCGGGGGGAGGAGGAGGTCCGCAAACATGTGATTTCTCCCCACACCGCCACAAGGAATAGGAGTGGAAAGTCTTGCTCAGGCCGGGCTAAGGTGAGAATGCAAAGGATACCTCCATTGGGCAGTTGATAGGTTAGCTTTTGGTAAGTGCGAGGCCTACACCTGATTCTTTGGTGCAAATATATTTTGCACCAAAGATCGCACTTGAATATAAGAACATAAGAAGAGCCATGCTGGATCAGGCCAAAGGCCCATCTAGTCCAGCTTCCTGGATCTCACAGTGGCCCCACCAGATGCCTCTGGGAGCACACGAGACTAGATCTCTGTCTCCTGATACCACTCCCCTGCATTTGGCCCTCGAAGTACCCCGGGTTTAAGCCTGGAGATGACACATCTCCCTCATGGTTTGTAACCTGTGATGGACTTTTCCTCCAGGAATCTGTCCCATCCCCTTTTGAAGGCATCCAGGCCTGATGCCATCACCACCTCCTGTGGCAGGGAGTTCCACAGAGTAACAAGACGCTGGGTAACAAGATATTTTCTTTTGTCTGTTCTCACTCTCCCAGTCCTCATAAGGGAGGTCCCCCAGCCCAGTAGGGTTAGGGTTAAGGCCAAAACATTTGGGATTCTTTAGTCTGGAAAAAAGGCCCCTGAGGGGGGGGATATGATTAAGATGTACAAAATAATGCAGGGCATGAGTAAAGTGGATAGATAAATACCAGAACTAGGGGACAGCCACTCAAAATGAGGGTTGGGAGAATGAGAACAGACAAAATATATTTTTTTTTACCCAGTGTGTTCTTAGTCTTTGGAACTCCCTGCCACAGGACGTGGTGATACGGTCTGGCCTGGATGCTTTCAAAGGGGGATTCGACAGATTCCTGGAGGAAAAGTCCATCACAGGTGACAAACCATGATGGAGATGTGTCCCCTCCAGGCTTAAAACCGGGGTACTTCAAGGGCCAGAGGCAGGGGAGTGGTATCAGGAGACAGAGATCTAGTCTTGTGCGCTCTAGCTGGACTAGATGGGCCTTTGGCCTGATCCAGCAGGGCTCTTCTTATTTTCTTTTGTTCAGAATTGGAGCACTCGCCACCTCCCAAGATCATTGCTTCCAGTGTTGTACTGCTTTAACAGTCAATAAGTTTTTTTCCCTAGTATTCAGCCTCAATCGGGCTTCCTTTTACGTTGCGTGTCCTGCACCCTGGGATGACTGAGAACAAATCCTATCCTTCCTCTGCATGGCAGCCTTTCAAATATATGAAAAGTGCCACCCTATCTCCCCTTGGTATCCTTTTCTCCTTAAGTTAGGAAAGACCAGCTTGGGGAACAATGAGAAAAAATGCCCACTTGTTTTCCAGCAGGGAAAGATGAGTTACTCCGTTGTTCCAGAGAAATGAGGTTCTTTGGAAACTTTCTTTTTTCCAGCTTTTGGGAGTGGGGAAAAAAAAGAATTGTCAACAGTTATGTATATTCCTTCCTCTTGCAAGAGTGACTCTTTGAGTCTTCAGCTTCTATAGTTGTTTTACAGCTGATGTTTTTGACAATGGCTTGTTTTGCAGCTGCTGAATTATTTATTTAATTTTTTTTCCTCTGCCAATTGTGGATAACTGAATCAGTGGTTAATGAATCAGTGGATACGGGGGTCCTGCTGTACTCCAGACCTAATGCTGGCTTTGGCATCCAACCTGTAGGAGTGTGGAGGGTTTGCCATGCACAGCAAACCCAGGCTGTGTCCGGATAACAAGATGCTTTTCTAGATTAGCAAAAATTTACCCAAATATGTCCAATAAATGTTGGAAATGTAAGAGCCGTGATGCAACTTATTATCACGTATGGTGGTCTTGTGCAAAGGCAAAGAAATGTTGGGTTAAAATACATAGTTGGCTTAAAGAAATAATAAAGCGGAATATAGAATTTAAACCAGAAATGTTTTTATTAGGTATTATGCCAGAAAGTGTTAATGTGCGAGATAGATATATTACATGTCCTGACTGCTACCAGAATAGCTTGGGCCCAAATGTGGGGAAATGAAAATACGCCTAAGGAAGAGGTAATTATACAAAAAAAAAATTAGACTCTGCTGAGATGGATAGAATGACTAAGAGAATTAAAGAAAAAGAGGGTTCTGAGTACTGTCAGACATGGAACAGATTTTATGATAGGTTTGAGAGAAAAAATAGAATACGGTACATGGCAGAAATGAGATATAATGTACAGTAGTTAATATCATTTACACTCAGAGAATATGATGAATTATAATTGGAATTTTATTTTAGTTTTATTTGATGCTTGCGTGATGCTTGCATTATGTAGTGATGCAGTGATGATTGAAATAAATAAAAGTTATTTTATATAAAAAAGGTGCTTTTCTAGGCAGGCCATAGGATTCACCACACAAGTAGAATGTGGGCCCTTTCAGCTGCATTATTGGTCTGTGCAAATTGCCACCTGCAAAGTCCTGTTAAATTAACAAGGAAGGGGAGAAAAAAATGGGGGAAAGTTAATTTTAAAATGATCACCTAGCGAAGGGGCTGGGAGGGGGGCATGCCAATCCAAGGATCTAATGATGCTGCCCCACCCCCAGGTCCTCCATCACTCCTTGCACCTTCCCTCCTGCTTTTCCTTAAATAAAAACAGTGCCATTATGTGATTGCCAGAGATGTGGCATTATGCCCTTAATAGCACAGCTGGTAATTGGAGCCCCTTTCAGAAAATGGCAGTCGAGTGCCAGCTTTTGGAAAAAGGGAAGCGCAATCGTCGTTATGCTTGAATTAACACGGCGCTGAGCTGGGGCCGGCAAGACGGCGGCTGCCAGGGACGGGCTAGAAGGCTGCCAAGACAGAAACCGACGGTAGGACCGGCCTGCCCAGGTCTCCAGAAAAGTATGGTGCTACCTCATGCTGAATTAGAACCACTGTCTTTGCAACTTAGGGTATTTGTACACGACCCCTAAACTCCGCCGCAGATGGCTCCCAGCTCCGGGGATTAAAATTGTTTCCCCACCAGCTCCGGAGTTTACAGAAAATTAAGTGCAACCACGCCCACCTAAGCGCGTCCCAGCGCACTTTTCAGGTACCTGCTCTCCGGAGGTGAAAATTCCTGATGCGGATATAACGTAGTGACTGCCTTTCAGATTCTCGTAGCAATTAGAGTGTCTTAGGATTTATCACCCCAGTCTTAATGGAAGCTCTTTTTAAAAACCAACCAGGTCTGTAGGCAACATAGCTCCGTGGTGATGGTGGTGGTGGTGGGGTGTCAGGAGGAAGGAGTAGAAAGCATGATGATGAAGAAGCAGACTCGGAAGATCTGGGTTTATATCCTCCCTTAAGTTGTGAAATTTGAACCTACCTCAGACGACTGTTGTGAAGCTACGGTGGGCCCACGTTTAAAAACTAGAGTTTATTGTTGGAAAAGTAGGATTGTACCCTCCACCCGCACACCCCAACAGTGACCTCCAGATTTGAGGGGGGGTTGCCACCCCTTTTGGTACAAGACAAGACAGATGAAGGCTGAGGATGATGGGAAACCAATTAATCCATTCCGGAGCCTAGGAAAAAGCCACAGACATATGTTTTTTTGCTCAAAACTGTAAAGTGCACTTTAAAGGTACAGATGTGATGCAGCTCGGGATAACTCTTTTTTACTGATGCATGCTGGAAATTTGTTATCCGAGGCAGCCCATAGCAAAAATTCATTATTCGAGGCAGCCCTATAGCTAGAGATTGTGATTTGTTATCCGAGGCAGCTCGTATGGAAAATTCGTTATCCAAGGCATCCCTATACCTGGAAATAGCTTGTCGTTATCCAAAAAAATTGTTATCAGGGCCATTCATTATCCAAGGTATTGCTGTACTTATAACCTTGTAGCTTTTATGTAATGTTGTCTATTAATGCTGCGTAAGATGTCCCTCAATTCCTTGTTCTCAATACTTGAACATGTCTTAATTGTACTGGACTATATATTACTGTATCCCTCATTACTGTAAGCATTCTGGGTGTACCTTCTGAATAAGAATTAGAAACAGGCTGCTGGAAATATTGCAGGCAAAGAGAAGGCAAGGACCACCATCTGATGGTGCAGAGAGGGTGATGTAGCCATGCGCTTGCAGCTAGCACATCGGTTAGTGGCGCTTGCCCTTATGTCACTCTGGACAGCTGGTTGGCAGGACTGTGGCTTTCTCCGGCGCTGAAGGGGGGGCCGACCAAATATCCCCGGGGGGGGGGGAGGTGAATGACCTTGAATGCCTCCCCAGAGCAGTGCAAGGCAGCCCGGCTAGAACTGAGCATCCCACTGTTGTGAGATGTCTGCTCGTAAGGAATGGAAAGCTTTGATCAGCTAAAGATTATTCTCAGTGCTCTTTGGCGAGAGACCTGGCAGAACCAGGGGTGCATGTGAAGATGCAACCCAAGGATTATCCAAGCCTCTCTTGTAGTAGTAGTAGTAGTAGTAGTAGTAGTAGTAGTAGTAGTAGTAGTAGTAGTAGTAGTAGTAGTTCCATTTTAACCTGAAATAACTGCATTGACTTTCACTGGAGACTGGAATCCATTTAAAAGTTCAGAATTAAAATGTGGAACAAGCCAAAATGAAAGGTACAGTAAACCCCCCCCCGCCTATCGCGGGGGTTAGGGACCCACCCGACCTGCGATACATGAAAATCCACGATATGCGGAAGCAGGTCGGGTGGGGGCGGGGGCGATCAAATGGGGGGCAGGGAGCAATCGGATCGCTCCCTCCCCTCCCCCCCCGCGCGTGGCTCCGAAGCCCCTCGGACGGGCCTGGGGGGTGGCGGGGAGCGATCGGATCACTCCCCGTCATCCCCCCACGCAGCTCCAAGGCATCCCAGGGGGCGGCAGTGGCGGGGAGTGATAGGATCGCTTCCCGCCGCCCCCTCCCCCCACGGCTCCGAGACCTCCTGGAGGGGTGGTGGTGGCGGGGGGGCCGATCAGATCGCTCCCTGCCGCCCCCCCAGGTACTGTGATCCCGCAATATAGTGGGACTGCAGTACCTGAACCGCGAAATGGAGGGGGGTAACTGTAAACCCGAGTTTCATTGGCAAATCGGGTTGCTCATTTGTGAGGATATGGATTGCTGATGTGATTTCAGCATCTAATGCCCTGTGTTATTATTGGTGCTTTTGTTACTACAGTTCACACACAAGACACCCCTGCTTTGTGTTTGGATGACGAGCAATGTGGGGAAAGGAGTCAGCTTCTGTGATTTTCCCTTGCATGATTATCACTTTGTGAATGGTAGCGAGAGCAAGAGGGGATTGTGTAGACCAGTGGCTCTCAACCGGTGGGTCCCCAGATGTTCCTGGACTGCAACTCCCAGAAATCCCGGCCAGCTCAGCTAGTGATGAAGACTTCTGGAAGCTGCAGTCCAGGAACATCTGGATTGCTGCCGTTGGTGTCGTCAACATTTGCTACTTATAGCTTGGCTTCCTTTTCCCTGCTGGCAACGCAGGCACGATATGGTGCTGCCATGTTGGGCCATATCCTGGCTTTTTGAATCGTGGGCCCAGAAGCACGATACCCCACATTCATAAACCAGAGGGTTTTCATGAAGAATTGACTCCATCATAGCAGGTATCTCTTCAGCCGTACCGCAGATCCAGGACCCTCTTGGTGCAATGGTTGTCTGGAGCCGTGTGGGTTCCCTCGATTCCTGCTTTCTCCTCCTCCTCCTCTTCCTTCGGAGGCGTTTCGTTTTGGCGACAAACTTTTTTTCGTGCATCGACGGGTCACTGCAGTTGCCCTCCTATGAACGTGGCTGGTTTCATAATAACACGCTGGCTGCCACCTGCATTGTCAGCAGATGGCTTTAATAACTTCCACCTCTCTCTGGGCGCTTTTACATGACCCCTAAGATCTGCTGGCCACTTAAATTTGGACCAAAGATCTTGAGGGTTTGTTGCTCTTCCTGTGTCCCCACCCCTCCGCACTTCCTTGCTCCTGTCTGCGTGAGGGGAGGGAGGGAAAAAAAGGAAGAAAAGAACGTGGCTCACCTCCGTTCTGCCTCTCGCTCTTGCCGCGGGAACATTCCAGTCTCTTAAGTAGCTCTTAAAGGGGCAGGAGCCAAAAAACAACAAACAGAAGCAAGTAGAGCCCCACGCTCACTATCGTTACACCACATCAAGCAATTTTCACCTCCAGAGAGCAGGTACTTGAAAGGTGCGCTGGGATGCGCTTAAGTGGGCGTGGTCGCACTTAATGTCCTGTAAACTCCGGAGCTGGTGGGGAAACATTTTAAAGCTCCGGAGCTGGGAGCCATTTGCCTCGTGTATAAACACAGAAATCTCTTTCCCTTCCACTTCGGCCTGCCTTTCTCCGATCTGGTCTACCACTCACCCCTTCCCCTCCTTCGTGTTCCCACTCCCTCTGAAGGTACATCTGGTCGCCTGGTGTTGGATTGGGTTGTTAGCAAAGCCTCAGCAGAAGAGATGTGGGGGAATGGAAAAGGAATGAACTCGATTTCTCTCTAGTTCCAAAAAGGGAGGAAAGAAGGGAGCGCATTTGGATCAGCCTCGGATTATGCGACAGAAGCCTGAGGCCAAGAAAACCGACCCGCTCCGTTTTGTGGTCCGAAGAACTCCTGAGCGCTTCTATGTGGAGGAAGCTGCCCACACGGCTTAAAGGATTCATCATCATTCGTCATTTATTTATTGGCATTAGCCGTGGCCTTAGTGAAAGGAGATAACATTTGCATAGATATAAAATTGGCATACTAAAATCAAGATAATACATAAATACAAATACCTGCAATATATCTATACCAGATTTGGGCAAGTAAATCAAAAAATGATTATTGTTTTAAAATCACATTTGGCCTCGGTTTTAATTGCTGCTCCTAAAAATTTAGCGGTCTGTAGTGTCACCTGTTTGTCCTGGTCTCCAAGGAGTAAAGATATGTAGACATCAGATAAATGACCTGTTTTTTCTTTTTTTTAACTAGCATGGGGAGAAGTAATTCTTGACACAGTTCTCTGTAGAAGGAGCAGAACCGTAGTGCATGAACATGCGTTTCAACGCCTTCACTACATGGGCATGTGCGATTTTGTAGAGGGATTCCTTTAAAAACGGCCCTCAAGTAGAGCTTGAAGGCATGATGTTAAACCATGCACATGAAAAGACCCTTCTATACTTTGGAGCTTTTAGCACATTTAGATATGGTGCCCTTGTTTTGGGATGAATTATCACCGAGCAGTCATCCCAAGGACGTAGTTTATTGGTGGGGGCCAAGAAAACCCACCCGCTCCGTTTTGTTGTCCGAAGAACTCTTGAGTGCTCCTGTGTGGAGGACGCTGAGCACACAGCTTCAGGCTTAACTCTATAATTAAGTATTTCTGGCCTTATTATTCCAGCATTTCTTTCATAGGCCACCACACACAGTGATATTTGTGTGTGTGTGTGTGTGTGTGTAAAAATGTTGAGTTAGGTTGTGGAAGTGAGCTGCTGGATTATTGTCATAGAATCATAGAATCATAGAATCATAGCATTATAGAGTTGGAAGAGACCTCATGGGCCATCGAGTCCAACCCCCTGCCAAGCAGGAACCCCTTCACAATATTTCCGACAGATGGCCATCCAGCCTCTGCTTAAATACCTTCAAAGAAGGAGACTCCACCAGCCTCCTTTGTGGCAGCATATTCCACTGCCGAACAGCTCTAACCGTCATGAAGTTCTTCCGAATGTTCAAATGGAATCTCTTTTCCTGTAGTTTGAAACCATTGCCCCGAGTCCTAGTTTCTGAAGCCATGGAGAACAAACCTGTTCCCTCTTCAATATGACATCCTTTCAAATATTTAAACATAGCTATCATATCCCCTCTCAGTCTTCTTTTTGTCCGAGTTGTCTAATACAGTGGCCACCCAGAGGAGGGTGACCAAGATGATTGAGGGTCCGGAAGAAAATTTTAGCCTTTCAAAAATAAGGTTGAGAGGGGATATGATAGCTATGTTTAAATATTTGAAAGGATGTCACACTAAAGAAGGGACCGGTTTATTTTCCAAGGCTTCAGAGACAAGTATGCAGGGCATTGGTCTCAAACTACAGGAAAAGAGATTCAATTTAAACAGTATGAAGAATTTCATGACATTGACAGCTGTTCGGCAATGGAAGATGCTGCCACAAAGGAGGGTGGTGGAGTCTCCTTCTTTGGAGGTTTTTAAGCAGAGGCTGGGTGGCCATCTGTCAGAAATACTGTGATGGGGGTTCCTGCATGGCACGGGGGTTGGACTGGATGGCCCTCGAGGTCTCTTCCAACTCTATGATTCTATGATTACAACTTGCACATAACATAGGCCTGCCCAAAGTCCGGCCCGGGGGCCAAATCCGGGGGCCCGCGGCTGCCCCTCCCTCCCCCTCCTTCGCCCCCTTAAAAAAAAAAAATCTTCCGCCAACACTGACACCGCCGGGAAGCTTGAGGGGCTGGGCGGGCTGGCCGGCCGGTGAGCAGAAGCTTGTGGGGCTGGGTGGGCGGGTGAGGGGGCAGGCCGCCACCACCAGCACTACCAGGAAGCTTGTGGGGCTGGGCGGGCCGGCTAGCCAGCCATCGCGCAGGCTGCTGCCACCGGCACTGCCAGCAGCCATATGAGGCTGGGCGCACACGCGGGGTTAGCGCGCAGGTGGGGTTGCAAGGGGTCAGTGGGTGGGGCTTGCAGTGGGGTGGCAGGGTCGGGGAGCAACCGGCCCCTGAAACATTCTCAGCCACCAAATCTGGCCCTCCTTACAAAAAGTTTGGGCACCCCTGACATAACAGCATAAGAACAGCCTTGCTGGAACAGGCCACAGCCCATCCAATCCAGCTTTCTGTTTCACACAGCGGCTCACCATTTGCTTCAGGGTATTCCCAAGCAGATGTCTTCACCTGCTTATGATTCCCTGCAAATGGCACTGAGAGATATCCTGCCTATCTCTCCAACCCGGAGGTTGTTCTTGGGCATCCATAATAATAGCCATGGATACCCTTGTTCTCCATAAACTTGTCCAATCCTTTCTTAAAGCTGTCAAGGCTGACTGCTGTCACCACAGGGAGTTCCACAGACCAGTGATCCTTTGGGTGGAAAAGTACTTTCTCTTATTTGTTTGAGATCTAGCACTCAAAAGCTCTGTGGAGTGAAACTTTTGATCGGGATGCTGTTTCTGTGTTCATACAGCCTAGAATTGTATTGGGGAGGCTTGTAACCTGGCAGCTATACTTGCACCCTCAAAACCCGCTAGCAGAATAGGGAGATAAACAGCGCAAAGGTGCCTCAGGCAAGTTCGGGTACACAAGCGGCTTTCACTCCTGTTGGCAGTACAAAGACAGTCCTCACTCCCCCGCACGGCAAATTTCTCTCATTTGCTTCAAAGGATGTTCGTTCCTCTTCATTAAAAATCTTTTCCCCCAGTTTGCTGGCATAAGAATGAAAACGGCTGATCTTTGCCAATGGCAGGTGGTTCCTTAAGCAGCATCTTCCATGGGACTTGGTGAATGTTTAGAGGTGACGCTTTGCCCCCAGCAGTTAAAAAGGACGGGGGGGGGGGAGAGAAAGTAGCAGTAGCTACTCAAGTATGTGCCTTAACTCATCCTAATGAACTCGGTTAAGACAGCAAATGAGTCATCAGTTTTAATGGGTTGTAATTAACTTCTGGAAGATCCTTGGAGTGATAGCTACCCAGAATTTCTCTGTGAAAGTCACTGGTGTTCCTCCTTCCCCCACTTTGTCCTTGCCTCACATCTGAGTCTTTCTCTCCCCAGTCACCACCACCATCAACCCTGCTAGAGCTGTAGAATTTCCAGAAATTTTGAAGCCCCGGAAAAAACCAAAAATGGGGAAAATGTTTCCCCCCAATTTCCTGCCAGGTTTGCAGATACTTTACATCTCTGCCACGCACTGAGTTCTGGTGCCGGGGGGGGGGGGTGTCATGAAAGACAGACTGTATTTCCATAATAAACCCTAATATCTGCATCAACCCTATATGTAGTGCCCCTCTGTATTGAAATAATAATAAGCTCCAAGCTTTGAATGCATTCACACTTCTTGTGCCCTAAACATGACTTGGGTGGCCCTCATTGCATGAGTTGTGCCGGCTCATAAGTGCTACAGTTCAGGTGCTGCGTATTCCTATCCCCACCTCCTGTAACGATCACCCACTCACCAGCCCAGACACACTTCTTTCCTCTACTTCTTCGGCTGATCTTCCAGTCACCCGCAGGAACACAGGCTTCTCTGCCCCTCCCTCTTGTCTGATTGGGCAACCAGCCAGGAGGTACAGCTGGGGAAACCGAGCTATTGCTAGCAAGTGGAAGATCTGCCAAGGAGGCGGAGGACAGAAGCTGAGCGTTGTGCCCATCTGTCCTCTTGGTTGATCTTCCCCTTCATGAAGGGGTTAGGAGAAGGTTGGGCTTTCATGCAATTCTCCTCCATCTTTCTCCCTCTTTTTTCCTTTCTTCCCGGCAGCTGATAGTAGAAAAGACGACTGACTACCCTACGGCGGAGTACTCGCTGGTGGAAGATGTAGCACTACACTTCACCTGTTTGATGGATAAACTGAACGAGCAGCGCCTGTTCCAGCCAGACCTGTGCGACGTGGACATCATCCTGGTCCAACAGAAGAGCATCTTCCCTGCTCACAAGGGGGTCCTGGCTGCCTACAGCCCCTTTTTCCATTCTCTCTTCACCCGGAACAAGCAGCTTCAGCGGGTGGAGCTCTCCCTGCAAGCCCTGACCTGCCGAGGGCTCCAACAGATCCTCAACTTCATCTACACCTCCAAGCTCTTGGTCAATGGGTCCAACCTGCAGGACGTCCTGAACGCCGCCGCCGTCTTGCAGATGACCAACATTGCCTCGTCTTGCCAGGACCTCATCCAGACCTGCTCTCTCAGCTTGGCCATGGCAAGCAATTTGGCACTGGCGCCCGAGAGCTGTGGGACGAACGTCCCGTCTCAGTATTACTGCGACATCAAGCAAGAGATGGACTCTCCTCACCCAAAGATCTACGCCCGGGAAGGGAAGAACCCCTATTCGGTGCGGGTGGAGGACAGCGCGGCTCACGGAGGTGGCCAGAATCTCCCGACCGTAGCCGGCAAGAAGTATTACAAGGAGGAGAAAGGTGGCGGCTTGCCCCCGTGCAAAGTGGAAGGCGAGGAACCGGAGGTGGACGTGGGTGGCCGAAGCTCCTACAACCGGGGCGAGCAGATCATTGTGGAAGTCAACCTCAACAACCAGACGCTCAACGTGTCCAAGGGGATGGAAGGGAAGGCCGTGGCGACCGACTCAACGGCAGCCGTTGCCACCGTGATCGGGAGGCCAGAAGGAGGAGGACCTGCCGTTGCGGAAGATGGAGTGGAAGCAAACGGGGCAAGAGAGGAGGAGGAGGAGGAGGAAGGGGCTGATGGAGGAGAGGAGGAGGAGGAGGAGGAAGAAGAAGAAGAAGAAGAGCACACGGAAGAGGAAGATGTGGAAGAGACCACCGAGGAGGAGGAGGAAGAGGAGGAGGATGGGGAGGCGGTGGCAGTGGAGACTCAACGGGAGAAGTCTGGGGGCCTTCCTGGGCCTGGAGGCAAGCCCCCCATTGCTACCAAGGTGTCCGCCCAGTCCCAGGAGATGCCTGCCGTTGACCCGACATTGGAAGGGGGGGAGGGAGACGGAGAGGAAGAAGGGGAGGAAGGGGACGACCCTCGAGGCCGGAAGAAGACGAAGGACCGGGACAGCCTCGGCCCGAAGGTCAAGCTGGAGGAGAAGCAGCACCACCCTTGCAAGAAGTGCCCCCGGGTTTTCAACAACCGCTGGTACCTGGAGAAGCACATGAACGTCACCCACAGCCGCATGCAGATCTGCGACAAGTGTGGCAAGCGGTTCCTCCTGGAGAGCGAGCTGCTCCTGCACCACCAGACGGACTGTGAGAAGAACATCCAGGTGAGGCTCCCGTCCGCGCGCTCCATGCTTTTTTTTCACCCAGCACGTTGTTAGTCTGTGGAACTCCCTGCCACAGGAGGTGGGGATGGCATCTGGCCTGGATGCCGTCAAAGGGGGATTGGACAGAATCCTAGAGGAAAAGTCCATCCCAGGTTACAAACCATGATGGAGATGTGTCATCTCCAGGCTTAAAACCGGGGTATTTAAGGGCCAGATGCAGGAGGGAGTGGTATTAGGAGACAGATATCTAGTCTCATGCCCTCCCAGAGGCATTTAGTGGGGCCATTGTGAGATACAGGAAGCTGGACTAGATGGGCCTTTGGCCTGATCCAGCATGGCTCTTCTTATGTTGTTATGTTCTTACAGTTCAGGCAGCGTTTTCCACCGGGCCACGTTCTTATGGTGTCTCAGCATTGTGAGCTTGCATGCCATGACCTCGGCCACTCCAGGGAGACCCGCTTCCCTTAGAGACCAGGTGTAGGGGACCTAAGAGACTCTCGTGGTCTGTTTTCTTCTCACTCCTGCCAACAGTGTGCATCCCCGTTGCCAAAACACAGCCACCGTTTAAAGCAAGAATCAGCTCACTTCACAATGATTTGCCCTCTCTTTTACTTAATCGGATGCCAATGAAAGTGAGCAAAATGCTTGCTTTTAAATGTCCAGGAGCAGAGTCGTGGCAACTGGACTTATTTTCTTGTGGGATTGAAACGTTTCATGACTTATCCAAGTAGCTTTGTCAGTCTGAGAAGGATTGGTGGCAGGCCGTTGTCCATCTAACAAGCCTATTCAGACTGCATATGTGTATGTGGCCGAAACCAATGTGAGCTATAATCTGGAAGCTTCCCATCAACTTTCCTCAGACTGAAGAGGCTACTTGGATGAGCAGTGAAACGTTTCAGTCCCACAGGAAAAGACGGCCAGTTGCCAGGACTCATCTCCCAGAGAACCTTGTGTGGATGACTGACAATCTCTACAGGCATCTTGCATTAGATACTTCTCTTCCCCATACGTGATTGCTGCCAAAATTCAGTGGTGTGACTCTTTAGAAGAGAAAGAGTGCTCAATCCCCACATGTGCGCCACTATCCCTCTGGGAGTTGGAAAACAGATCCAGTCATCCCACTTGACTTTTCCCAGGATTTTTGTCCTGGAAATGAGAGAAGCCTGATTCCTTGACTGGTGCTGGCTTACAGTCAGCGTGAGCATCAGCCGTCCTCATTACCAGTTGCCTCGTGTCCCTTTCCCGGGGCCCACACAGCCTCTGTTCCTTACAAACCTGCTCAGAGCGCATGCCAGCGCTATGATCTCAGCGTTGGCATCAACCCAGTCGCTTCTGGTCAGGGGCAGACAAGAGGCCGCTTACAGGCTGCGATTCCAGGGTGCTGGTTTCCCACGGAAATCCCAGTGTCGACAAAGGATGGAAGAGTTTCTAAATTGAGAGGCGTTGTTCAGAGGTATCCTTTCATTGGCCCACATTGGTCCGTGCACTAAGACTTAAGGGCTTCTCCTTGGCGTAATCTGAACACTCTGGGATTCCGTGGAAGGAATGTTTTCCTTGTGGACACCTTGCAAGCAAATCTTGATATGTAGCTGCAGTGCCAGCTGGTGGCCCGACATGAAATGGTGTCTAGGAAACAATGGGTCCCCTCTGTGCTCCAATCCGTGTATTAATTGAGACACGAAGATCGGCATTTGGGATTTGAGATGGGCATGAATTAAAAGAAAAACAGTGGTTCGTGATGGTTTGTGGCTACCCTCGAGCCATGAGCAGGGTTATCTCTTTGGTAAACGTTTCGACGCTTTTAACTGTGGCCAATGAGACCCCAGACCAAACCAGGAACCAACGCAATTCATGTTTGTTTTCTGCTTCATGGTTTGGTTTGTGCCCGTCACTACAGTACTTGGAATCTAACTTTGCAAATGCTACTCCAATGGTGCTGAGTTGAAAAACGTGATCAGTGCCCTTGGCCATCGAAGGAACTTGCTCATTACTTTGATCTTTTTATGTGACGAGTATTTTGTGGCCTCCTTATATAACGTGGCAGGTGCTGTGTTGTGCGGGGTACCCTCTCCATTACTGTAGAGATGGCTTGTGAGGCCACAGTTCATGAAGTATGGGAGAGAGACACCCCACAGGCTGTCTGGATCGTCAATGCTTGTGTCCCCAGAAGTTCCTTGGACTACAGCTCCCAGAAATCCTGGCCTGCACACCTCATGGTGATGGTGTCTGGGATCTGTAGTCCAAGAACGTCTGGGCACCCAACATTAGTAGTCTCATACGTGGATGCTTCCTGTAGGCTGGAAGTTATATCAAGGGTGAAGGGGGAAATACTTTGTACTAGAGATGGGCACGAAACGAACAATTTTTCGTTTCCGTTTTCGTTTTTTCGTTTCGTTATGTAACGAAACGACAAACGAATTTTGTCTCTAAAATGAAACGAAATGAACAGAAACACCAGAAATTTTGTCATGCGTTTCGTTTCCGTTACTGCAATATGAGTGAATTGCTTAAAATCCTAAAAAAAAAATCACAAAAAATTGAAATAAATGGTAACGAAACGAATAGAAACGAAAATGAATTTTTTGCACAAATTCACGAAAAACGGAAACGAACCGAAACGGACCCAACAAACGACAAATGACAAATGAAATGCCTTTTTTTTTTATTCGTGCCCATCTCTACTTTGTACGTGGTAGGAAAGCTGTAGTGCAGTGGATCCCAACCTTCCTAATGCCGTGTCCCTTTAATACAGTTCCTCATGTTGTGGTGACCCCCTTGCCCTGGTTGGAAGAGGCCACAAGGCCCCTTTGGCAGGCCACTGCCGCAGGGGCCATAGAGAACTACCCTCTAGAGCAGGCATGTCCAAACTTCGGCCTTCATGATGTTTTGGACCACAACTCCCAGAATTCTAAGCTTAGTTTGCCAATGACAAAGGACTGTGAGAGTTGTGGTCCAAAACATCTGGAGGGCTGAAGTTTGGACATGCCTGCTCTACAGGCACCTTCAGCCAATCACAGCCTCCGGTGCTGTTGACTGACATCCCCTCCAACCTATCAGTCTGTAACTCACTGTTTCCTTCCCGTCCTCCTCCAGACCCAAGCTATTTGTGCCTTTTTCTTCACTGGCTCATGGCGACCCCTGGGAAATGGTCGTTCGAACCCCCCCACCCCCAAGAGGTCCCAACCCCCAGGTTGGGAACCACTGCTGTAGTGGGACCCAGAGCATAGCTTGAAAAATGTACAAGATGTCATTTCTTAATTAAAATCCCACTGTGTGTTTCACAGATGAATGCTGAAAGAAATGAGTGAGTTTTGTAGCTTAATGGCCCAAATCCTCTTGAATTTGAATGCACCCCCCCAAAAAAAACCCATAAGGTTTTTTTTAATGCACAAGAAATGAACCAAAACCCTAAGACTTTGCTTATGTCAAGCGCTAGAAATTTAGCCATTGTATGCTTGGGGAGGAAAGTACGGTATGCAAGTGCAAGCGGAGGGTGGATCCACATAAGATGCATGTGCCAAAAGGCCTCTCTGGGCGTCCCCAGTCATGCTCTGGCCATTCTCCCTTGCAGTGCATCACTTGCGGGAAAGCCTTCAAGAAGCTCTGGTCCCTCCACGAGCACAACAAGATTGTCCACGGCTATGCGGAGAAGAAGTTCTCCTGCGAGATCTGCGAGAAGAAGTTCTACACCATGGCACATGTGAGGAAGCACATGGTTGGTGAGTGGGGTAACAAACCGGGCGCAGTCGTCATCCTCGCCCCTCCGGATGTTTTGGAATGTAATTCTTGTCAGCCCCAAATAGGATCGTAAGAGTTTCGAGCGGGTTGTAGTCCATCTCACGTGAAGGATGTTGGGGTTCCCTAGCTTGGCTTGACGTAGTTTGGGATACTGGGAACATTTTTACACCACTTTGACAGCCCTGGGGGACTACATGAGGGTTTTTTTTCCAGAAAAAAATCATAAATTTATTTTTGTGAGCCCTTGACCTTGACAAATCCCAAATCAAAATGAATCACCCTCTTTCCGACTCATCCCCATCGCTGAACCTGAGCACCATGCTTCAGACATGTAACTTTTCCTAAGCTCTGGAAACTCGCTGCAGAATTTTGGTAGTCCTTTAAAACTGTACAGCAAGTCGCATGTATCCAGAAATCAAAGATTACTGCCGAATCAAAGTACAAGTGGTACCTTGTATAAAGGAATTAATTTGTTCCAAATGAAATTATGTTAAGCAAATTTTCCTTTATACAAATTTCCCATAGGACTGCATTGAAAACAGAGTAATCCCTAATTATGTTGTACGGATTTGCCCCATAGATGATTCTGTTAAGCAAATTTCCCCTATCTCTGGAATTTTTTATGTTGCACAGATTTTATGTTATACAAACTATTTGTTATACGAGGGTCCTCCACTGTACCTGTGTGTCTTCTCCACGCCTCCCTGGTGGGGACACGGGAGAGAAGGCCTTCTCTGTGGCAGCTCCCAGACTTTGGAACTCCCTCCCAGTGGAGGCCCGCCTGGCCCCGTCTCTGCTGTCTTTCCGCAAGCGGGCAGGCTTTCCCTCAGTGACTAGTGATCTGAATGGGATTTTTTTAAAATGGGTTGCT
Source organism: Phrynocephalus versicolor (assembly GCA_023846285.1). NCBI lineage: Eukaryota > Metazoa > Chordata > Lepidosauria > Squamata > Agamidae > Phrynocephalus > Phrynocephalus versicolor. The sequence continues at coordinate 81,374,110 of JAHTLZ010003542.1, forward strand.
GTGCTCTCTAGCTTTTAAATCTGTTGTAGCTTTATTAATTCTCTTTCCCATTTTTTTATTATAATACTTATTTATGTCTTTTTAAACATTTGTATAATGGCTATTTTTATATTTTAAATGTTTTTTAAATAATGTAAGCTGCCTTGGGTTCTTTGGAGGAGAAAGACAGGGTAAAAATATTTGGAAGGAAGGAAGGAAGGAAGAAGCGAGTAAGCAAACAATTAAGCGAAGTGAGGTACTGGATCTTGCCTTAAACCAGTGGTTTCTAATTCTGGGTGGTCCCCAGATATTCTAGGATAGGCATGTCTAAACTTGGGCCCTCCTGATGTTTTGGACCACAACTCCCAGAATTCTAAGCTTAGATTGGCACTGACAAAGGACGCTGGGAGTTGTGGTCAAAAACATCTGGAAGGCTGGAGTTTGGACATGCCAGTTCTAGGACTACAACTCCCAGAAGTCTTCACCTGTAGCTGTGCTGTCAAGAGTTTCTTGGAGTTGGCATCCAAGAACATCTTGGGACTCAAAAGTTGGGTACCATTGCCTTGAACCCTTTGCAAGCGGTTGCCATGTAGGGTGTGTAGTAGGGGGTGTATGGGAGCCTTTTCCGTGCATACATTACCTGGGACCTGCCTTTGCCACTGAAATCTGACGGTGGAAGTTTCCAGAAGTCCACTTCTGGAAGTTTATTTTTGCAAGACAAATGGGTGGGAAGTAGAGATTGTCACAAACTGTTGGTCCCTTGGTTCATGCCGGTTCGTTTGTCAGACGAAGGGGTGTTTAGCACTTCAGAGTCCCGCCTCTTCCAGTACGGGCCCACTCCGAAGTAGTGGCCTGGCCTGCCTGCCCCGCCTCCTCCAGGTGCTGCCTCTGAGTGGGCGCCTACTAGAGGAGGCGGGACTCTGAAGCACTGAAAGCTTGCTGGGCTGCGAAACGAACTGGACCGAACCACCGAACCAGTGGTTCGTGCCCATCCCTAGTGGGAAGACGACCTTATTATTTTTTAAAAAAATCTGCAGAAGAGCTTACATTATAATGCCATTATACAAAACAATAGTAAGGCCGCACCTGGAGTATTGTGTACAATTCTGGTCTCAAGAAAGACATAGTGGAACTGTGGAAAAGGTGCAGAAGAGAGCGACTAAAATGATTAGTGGGCTGGGGCACCTCCCTTATGAGGAAAGGCTAAAACATTTGGGGCTCTTTAGTCTGGAAAAAAGGCGCCTGAGGGGGGATATGATTGAGACGTACAAAATTATGCAGGGCATGAGTAAAGTGGATAGAGGGAAGCTCTTCTCCCTCTCACAAAATACCAGAACTAGGGGACATCCACTCAAATTGAGGGCTGGGAGAGTAAGAACAGACAAAATAAAATATTTTTTCACCCAGCCCGTTGTTGGTCTGTGGAACTCCCTGCCACAGGACGTGGTGATGGCATCTGGCCTGGATGCCTTCAAAAGGGGATTGGTCAGATTCCTGGAGGAAAAGTCCATCACAGGTTACAAACCATGAAGGAGATGTGTCATCTCCAGGATTAAAACCGGGGTAGTCCAACGATCAGATGCAGGGGGAATGGTCTCAGGAGACAGATATCTAGTCTCATGCGCTCCCAAACGCATTTGGTGGGGCCACTGTGAGATACAGGAAGCTGGACTAGATGGGCCTTTGGCCTGATCCAGCATGGCTCTTCTTATGTTCTTATGTTCTTACGCTTTACTCATGGAGGCTTCCACAAGTACAATCCATCTTCAAAACAGGAGGCAGATCTTGCTTAAAGGAAACTTGATTTTTTAAGAATGTTTGCTTCTTAACTTTGGTAGTTGTGCTTTGAGGCCAAAAGGCTTGGCCGAAGGGGGTCAGGCACTTGCCCCGGGATGCTGTGTGTCGCCCACTCCTTTGTTGTTGTTGCTACTTTGTAAGTTGTTTGTCCTAGTTTAAGAGATGCTAAGATGTTGTCGGTGTGCATCCTTGCTGGAGACTTCTCTTTCTTGTGGGTTCAGCTCCCAGCTTCCTTCACAAGTCCTTCAAAAGCTAAACCTCTGGGGTGGCAGGTGTGCCTTGCGCCTGGTACTAGTTCCCGACCAGTGCATGCGCATGAAGGCTCAAGATGCCCTCGCACGCACAACGTGGCATTTTGCGACGCTCAGAACAGCTTGCCAGGCTGATACATGTTAGGACAGGCTATAATCTGATTTAGTTTATAACAGATTATGATCCACTTATGTAACCTGGCTATATTACTTTAGCATATTTTATTCTAGCCACTGCCTTGGTTTTTTAAAAAAACCATGCTTGATAACTCACTGGATTAGGTCCCTGGCGGCAGAACCAGGGACCGGGGCTCAGTTCCTGTGCATCCCAGAAGAACCAGCCTGGGTGGCCTTGGGAGAGCTGCCACAGTCTGAGGGCGCCCCCAGAAGAAGCCAGTGGGAAACCACTTCTGAAACTTGGGAGAGGGTTGCCATAATTCAAATTTCAGACATTAGAATGAGACTGATGAACTGTTGGAAAAAGTTGAAAAAGTTACTGAACATAAGAACATAAGAAGAGCCATGCTGGATCAGGCCAAAGGCCCATCTAGTCCAGCTTCCTGTATCTCACAGTGGCCCCAACAAATGCCTCTGGGAGCGCACGAGACTAGACATCTGTCTCCTGATACTACTCCCTGCATCTGGTCCTTGAAGTACCCCAGTTTTAAGCCTGGAGATGACACATCTCCATCATGGTTTGTCACCTGTGGTGGACTTTTCCTCCAGGAATCTGTCTGATCCCCTTTTGAAGGCATCCAAGCCAGATGCCATCACCACATCCTGTGGCGGGGAGTTCCACAGACTAACAACACGCTGGGTAAAAAAATATTTTCTTTTGTCTGTTCTTACTCTACTGGACATGGCACAACTAGATATGCTCTCAGAGGCGGTGCGGGATCAGCCAAGAAGCTTTGTAAACAAGAGCTGGAAGATGGTCTATAAATGGGCCCAGAAGCAGACAAATGAATAAGGAAATAGATAACAAGGATGTTCGTACAGCGCTTGCTAGAACCTGTGGAAGACTTGCTGATGGCCGGACAATGGCGAAATCCTTAATCCTTTCGTATCAGTAGTAGACAAGTGGACAGGGTGTGTCCACTACAGGTTTTTTGTTTGTGTCCTCACTTCTAAGTTTTTTCCCCTTTTTCCTTTTTGTTTTTATGAGTCTGGTCATTGGAATGTTTATTTTGTTTTGTTTGCTTCTATTGTATGTTAATTTAAAAAAAAAGAATGACTTGACAGCACATAATTAGTATTCTAGCCCCCCCCCCCAACATACACACACACACACACACATGGTTAGATTGAAGGGCATTTTAGCTTTAACTAGATTGGAAAGGGCTGAAGTTTCTCTAGCTTTGGAGTAGATGCCTTAGTGAATTGCAACAACAGGAGTCAGGTGGTAGCCCCTGAGATGCTAGTAGGCATGGGATCACAAATGGCAAGCATCCTAGTTAGTTTGCCGTTTGCTGCCGGGAGGACAGTATATAATTTATGCATGTATTGATTGATTTGATTTTTATTCCATCCACCTATGTACATCGATGTATGCATCAAATAAATAAATTAATAAACGAACTCATTCTCCAATTGCATCTCACATGGTGGTGTGGTGAAACCTGTGCAGACATGCTCTTTCCAGATTTTAACTGGGAAATCCCCGCAAAGAGAAAGTTAGCTTGTAAGGGGGGGGGAGTCCTGAGCAGCTAGTGTTCAACAGGCACGTGCCAGAAGGACATGTCGGGGGGGAGGGTTGGTCTCCCACAGTGACATCCCGAAACCCATGTTATTTTACAATTGTACCCGGGAGTTTGGGAACAGCTTTCCACATTCATGGCAATCCTCTCTCGCCCTTGTTTTCCAGCCCATACCAAGGACATGCCCTTCACCTGTGAGACCTGTGGGAAGTCCTTCAAGCGAAGCATGTCTCTGAAGGTCCATTCGCTCCAGCACTCCGGGGAAAAGCCATTTAAATGTGAGGTGAGGGCGCGCGTGTCTCCCCCGTAAGGGCCACCAAGGAGGCGGCTGGGGCATGCACGGGGGTGGTTTAAGATGCTCAGGCTAACATCCCTGGCAACAGAAAAGAGCGAGGAAGCTTCAGCCCCATGACTCCTTCTGGTGGTCCCAAATCCAACCTGAGCCCCACATGTGCCCAGTTGGGTTTTTTAACAGCTGCCCATGTTTCTGTGTGACCCTCCCGCCTCTTCTAGTTTTCACCTCTCTTAAGGACCCCTGTGTTGCGAAAGAGGTGAGAGGAAGGGGAAAGGGGCCCTTTTCCAATAGCAAAGCAGAGGGCGTGTCTTTGGTTCCAAGTCCCAAGTCTCAAGTCCTAAGTCCCAAGTCTCAAGTCCCATGTCCGAGTCTCTATTAAAAACAAACTTTGGCGGTTACTTCACGTCCGTTTTGTTTCTGTTTGTGTTGCACTTAGGAACGGTACAAAAAAAAGTTACCTCACGTCCGTCGCACAACTACTGAAATTTGTATCTACCACGCCCCCGGAATGGGGGTACAATACTGTACCTGGTGCTGGGGTTGGGTTTTTCCTTGTCACTCTTTGTTCCTGCTGTCTCTTCTGAGACAAGACACTGTGTAGTAACGACTGTCCTGCAACAAAACATTCGTTTCTCTCAGAAAACTGTGTCCGGGTGTGTTTGTTTTTTTTAATTTTAACTTTTCAGAAGCGAAATATCAAAAAAGTATTTTTAAGCCCACCCAAAAAGCAAAAAGGAAGCTAGACAAATTCAGGGTTTGTCACGGTACAAGACCGTGAGGTAACACTTCTCACGAGACAAGTTATCACCACCATGGGAACACTGAAACAGGGACAAAACCACGTGATCGCAACCAACAGTGTCACGGTACAACACTAGCTGTGGAACAAAGAAGGACCTGAAGTAACCTCCCAGAGTGGCCGTGTAGCTATATGAAGCGGTATATAAATTAAATAAATAAATAAATAAATTCTACCAGAAAAAAGGAGCAGGTAGGTAGGGCCCAAGTCGCAAGGCAAGCCCAAGTCTTTGGACAACAACAACAACAAGAACTCCAAGTTGAGTGGGAGTTGAGTTACTCATGCAACATGTGTCCAACTTGATAGCAAGTCCTGAGACTCAAGTTGTCCCCGCCTCCCCCGCAAAAGTGTTCTGCTTATATACCGCCCCGTAGCATTTAAAGCACTCTCTGGGCGGTTTACAAGTAACAATGCAGGCCACACAGAGCTTCACCCGCCATCGAGCTGGGTACTCATTTTACCGACCTTAGAAAGATGGAAGGCTGACTGAACCTTGAGCTGGCTACCTGGGATTGAACCCCAGGATGTGAAAAGAGTTTTGGCCGCAGTACCGCAGCTGAACCGCTGCACCCTAATCGTCTCCTTTCCCCTTCTAGAACTGCAGCGAGCGGTTCCAGTACAAGTACCAGCTGCGGTCCCACATGAGCATCCACATCGGCCACAAGCAGTTCATGTGCCAGTGGTGCGGGAAGGACTTCAACATGAAGCAATACTTTGATGAGCACATGAAAACACACACGGGTAAGGGGGCCTCCTGCTTATGTCTCGGACCATCTTTCTGTTACACTTGCTCATCAGTGGCATCCGCTGTGTGTGTGATGGGGGTTCCTGCATGGCAGGGGGTTGGACTATATGGTCCTTGAGGTCTCTTCCAACTCTTAGGATTCTACTTCCCCATAGATTCAGCGGCCTTACTTTAATCTCCCTCGCATTCTGGCGGGCGGAATTAAAGCAGGTGTCAAGAGGCATTTTTGTGCGTATAGAGCGTTGAAATAATAAATATTTCTGGAAATGTACCGTACGCTGTGTTTTTAAAAGGGGGGGGGGGTTGAAGAGGACCTTTGGGCATCGCCCGTGGCCTTTCTAAACCCCTTTTTGTTTCTTCCGTAGGGGAAAAGCCATACATCTGTGAGATCTGTGGGAAGAGCTTCACGAGCCGGCCGAACATGAAGCGCCATCGCCGGACACACACGGGAGAGAAGCCTTACCCTTGCGATGTTTGCGGGCAGCGCTTCAGGTTCTCCAACATGCTCAAGGCCCACAAAGAGAAATGTTTCCGGGTCACCCACCCGGGGGCTTCCGACTCCGCTACCAACAACGATGCCACTCCTCCGGGCGCCGACTCTCCACACCTGATGGTGGCTGGAGCGCCCCTCCACACGACGCCACATTCCCACACGCTCCCTTTGCCCCTCACGCATGCTCACGCACTGAGCGTCCCTCCTCCACCCCTCTTACCACCACCACCTCCTCCCCTCCTCTTCCCAGGCAGCCGCGTGAACATGAACAACTAGCTCCTCCCCCCTCCAATCGGTGGCGCCTGCTCTCTCAAGCAGAACTGTTGTAATTCAGTAAGTGCCCAGAAGGTGTCAGTCTTGAGCAGGGCTGACGGTCTGGAGAAGAGCGTAGACCAGGGGTCCTCAAAGGTTTCAAACAGCGGGCCGGTCCACCACCCCCCAGACACCACTGGAGGCCGGATCACAGTCCAAAAGCAGCTGCGGAGGTTGGCTTGCTCACAAAACAGGGGGTAGGTGGGGGGGGGTTGCAATTGGTCCCAGGGGCCGGATTCAGGACCTGGGGGGGGGGGCGCATCCGGCCCCAGGGCCTTAGGTTGAGGACCCCTGGCGTAGACCTTTGTGTCGATTGCTGGTTGTTGTTGTTTTTTTTTTTAATTTGGAGCAGGCTTCATCGTTTCATCTTCAGCTTGGGCGACTTGATGAGATCAGCCGCTCACAAGCCATCTGTGCTGCTCAAACTACGTAGGGCACGGAATTAACCTCCTGCTTTGCTCACACATGGGAGAAGGGTATAAGTCAAGCAGTTCGTCCTGGATGTTCCAGTAGGGACACCTCAAGACTGTTGATCTTAATCCTGTTCTCTTCCTAACCTTTTGTGCCGGCAGTTGTACGCATTTGGGACCCTCCAAAAGCTTGGGAGATGGTCATTGCAACGTCTCTCCTCTTGAGAGGAATGGAGAAATGGGAAACGCATCTTTGCGTAGAGCTGGCAGGGGGCAGTAGATGTGAGTGTGGAAATTCAAGCTTTCTGGGAGGGTCAAGGAACATCTGGATGAATAGCAAAGAACCTCTGGAGGAATTACAGAGCCGGTCACTCCCAGCCACCAGTACTTGGTCTACATCCTTCTTAAATTAAAGCACCTATCTTCCGTGGGTGGAGGCGCTCAAGGCAAATTCCTCTAGAAATATATCTGCTTAGGTTTTCCCTCTGTCTACTGCTATTCAGCTGGCTGCGGGGAGAAAAATAACTGTCCTTTTTTAAAAAAAAAATGTTGGGAATTTATTATTTTAACCTCTTTTTTCGCACTTTATTAACCCAATATAATAACTTGTCCTCAACAGGACGCATGTAAGTTATTCCAGACTCCTTTTAGAGGCTAACAAAACGTCTGGGCGCTCTCAGTTCCCTGGCGTGCCACTATTGAGCTGGTTCCATTCCACATCAAAGATGTGTGCCCTTATTTGAACCCAAGGCTCGGGCAGAACTCAAGCCACAGAGACATTGGGGTGGATTTAACAGGAGCCACATCTGCAAGCCAGCACGTGTGTCTCACCACTGGATGCATCTTGTCGATATTTGCTTTGCTGGTGGGGTGGGGAGAAGGTTCTCTTATTTTGCTACCTACCTCCCTCCTGAAATCGGATATAGTGTGATTCCCCCCTCATACCCATGGGGGATTCATTCCGCCCCCCGCACACTCCGCAGATGTTGAATGCCACAAATAATAGCATGGAGAAAAAAAATGAGGAAAAATACATACAGTATTATGTATTCTTCAGCAGCAAGGATTCATAGCATGATCTCTGGCTCCCACTAGTGGTCAGTTCTGATAATACATGTGAAAATGATTTTTTTTCCTCCCTGGATTTTTTTTATTTTATTTTAATATTTTCAATATTTTCAGAGTGCAGATAAGTGAAACCACAGCTCCAGCAGATACTTAGTGGTGGGGGGGAACGGGAACAGGGACAGGGACGGGAGGAGCTCTTTACATTTAACGCCCAGACCAGTTTGCCTCTCTACCATGTATGTTTTGTGTGTGTTTGTGTGAACCGAAGCAGGGCTGGTCCCTGGAAGCAGAGCCATAAATGCGTGGACAAGCCAGAAAGAGGTGACAGCAAGGTGGTGGTTTGGAGGAAACAAAAAAAAAAAAAGGTCGAGACGGTGCAATAATTGTTAAGCGGCGAGTTGTCTGGGCAGATGGCGCAAGGACAGCGGGGACCTGTTTTTAACTTTATGGCTTACCCCGTCATTTTTACGGGAAGAGAGATGAAAGAGCCATTACAGGCTTATTCAAGAGACCCTCAAGGGGCCGTCATCTGTGGAAGAAGGGAGTCGTTTTTTCTATCTGGAAATTTCAACAGCCCATTGGGTGGGAAAAGAATGGATTATGTGGAAATAAAGAGAAGCACGGACACTCAAACTAATTTCCCGAAGGCCTGATGTTTGCCCGTCATATTAATCTTGGCAGCATTCAGAACCTTACCTTACCTGCCGCCCTAACACGCCAAGATGGAAAGGAGATGGAAAGAGAAAAGAATGCCAAGTTCTTTTTTTTGGGGGGGGGCTTGAAAGAGAAAATAAGAAGCCTGTGTATTGGTGACTGTCTTTTAGGGTGAAAGTATTTACCTACAATAAAGCACTTTATTCTGTAAAGACATGGCGGGGTTGGGACAGATCTGGGGGAGGTGGGGGGAGTTAGGATTGGAATTCACCTTTTATTTTTTATTTTTTTAAACAACAGCGACAAGCATCTTAGGAGATCTTCTAGAAGCTCTCTTGTGACTTTCATTTTCACGGCCATGTTATATAACCCACATATGTTATTAATTTTTTAACTTGCAAGAGAACTCACGCTCTGCCGTGAAAATTACCACAGCCTCCTTTTTCGGCAGCCCTAGTTGTATCCCCAAACACACGAGACACAGTTGGGGCACCTGGGGTGCAATCTTGGGTTCCTCCCACTAGGGACCGCTACCTTTTCCCTCCCTGCTTAGCTGCATAACACTAGAGCTGAAGGAGTGAGGGAGTAGCTCTTGCGGATGGAAAGTGGATGCACAAGGTGCCCTTTAACCCTCCTCTCCTGTGGGTTCTTCCTCACGGTCCCTCCCTATCCGCGTTTTCCTGACCAGCTGGAATCTGAGACGGAAATACAGCCAGGGAGTTGGCACGAGGTAGCAGTCAGGGGAGGCAGCGATGGTGATGATGGAGGTGAGGAGATGATTGGTAGGTGGGAAGAAGTCATTTCTTCCCCACTGACTCCTTCCTTAAAATCGGCCGTACGCTACATTGCCGTTGGTGATGGAGCCTGCTGTTCCAGAACTTTCCAGAAGGTTGTGTCACCGTGAGAGAGAGGATATCTTGTAGCCAATAAGTGGCCAGAAAGTCTTCCATCACCAGAACCTACCAGAGATATCCCTAACCCCTTTTGCTCCCTCACTCCGCCTCATGAATCTAGCTGCTCAGCAAGCAAGCAAGTGTCCAGAACCTTCTCAGAAGTGCTTTGCTTTTTAAAATAAAATTAAATGTTGGATTAAATAACTTCAAAGCCGTGAGACGACTTGGTTTCTGTTGTGTTTGCCTCGATTGATGGTCGCGTTCTTGGTGGGCTTTAAAGACCGTGGCCACTGCCATCCTCGCTTGGGCCATTACTTCACGTCCCTTTCATCGCGGTTTGCAGTCCCGCTTGGTACCGGTATGAAGTAATCTTACCGCACGTCCATTGTGTGATGAGGGCAATTCATCCCAACCATGCCCCCTGAACTGCGATTTAAGCGGGATGAGGGATTCCCCTCCCTAGCCTCGGGAATCTGCTTGTCTCACTTCTCGTTCCGAGACGAGAGCCCGTGAAGTCAGCCTCGTCGCGGAACGAGTGCCGATTGTAGTTCGTTGCCATCTAGTGGCAGGAGTGTGAAGTGACATTCACCAGTAAATTCCCTATGGAGTTAGCAATGCAGTGCTGAGATTTTAAAAGACAAATGCCTCGAATTTTGCTCCATTAACGCATTGAAGGCAAGGCTTCGGGGAATCAGAACATTGAAAAACAGAAGGTCGGACCAGAAAAAAAAAAAGAGAACGAAGGCATAGAATTTCACATCTCATCATGGAACGAGGACGTGCGGTAACAGTCATCCCAGTATCATCAATCACGCCCGTGGGTGCACGGGAACAGGGACAGAAGCAGGAGAAGACCGACGTCAGCACGCAACGAACTTCCTCCCGGAACGAGAATGGACACGAAGTAACTATCTTCATTAAAGCCGTGCAAGCTCTTGGAGTGATTTATATCTTTCCCAACCCCAGAAGAGAAATTCATTTTTTTTTTTTTTTTTGGCTAGGAGAAATATTCTATCAATGTTCTCAATCATTCCAGAGTGCAGGACATACAACAATGGGCTCAAGGTGTAGGAAGCCCGATTTCGGTGGAATATCAGGAAAAATGAACAACCATTTGTCTGATCTGCTCTGATTTGGATACCTGCATTGTGTAGGGCAGCTGGGGCGTGATGGCTCAGGGGATTAGAGTGCTGAACGGTCAGCTGCAAAGTCGGCTGCTCGGCAGTTTGAATCCCGGGTTCCACGCAGCAGAGTCAGTTCCCGCTGATAACCCCAGCTTCTGCCAACCTAGCAGTTCCAAAGCATGTAAATGCAAGTAGATAATTAGGTGCCACCATAAAAAGTAGGAAGGTAACCAGTGTTCTGTGCAGCCATGCCAGCCACATAGCCACAGACTTGCACAACACTGGCTCTTTGCCTTGAAAACGGAGACGAGCACCGCTGCTAGAGTTGGACACGACTAGCACGCATGTGTGTGGAAAACCTTTACATTTTTACCTATTGCGTAGGGCAGTGGTGGCTAACCTTCAACACTCCAGTTTTGGACTGCAACTCCCACAGTCCTTTGTGATTGCAATCTGGGCTCGGAATTCTGGGAGTTGTGGTCCAAAACATCTGGAGTGCTGAAGGTTCGCCCCCACTGGTATCGGGGGTCTGATTAGATGGCCTCTCGAAGCCCCTTCTGATACTATGATTATATAACTGACATTCTGTCTGTGAGTTACACCTGTCAGTGGAAGGGTGAGGTAAACAAATCTCCCCCGACCCTCCGGCAAGGGATCATTTTCATTTGAGGTTCCTTGGAGCAATTCTACTTGTTAACAAGAAATGGTATTACCTGGACTAGATGGTGGAAATGCCAGTCCCAGGCTTTCTGGCAGTATTACAGAAAATTTAATGCATGGGCCAATACGCATGGACCAAAATACCCTTTGGAGCCTAAACTCTCTATGGCTCCTCAATGCATCTGTCACTACATCCCTTTTCCGTCTCATGTGATGTGGCCTGGTATAGTACGTCTTTTTTCAGAGAATGACAAAAGCTTATAAAGCAAAAGCAGCATGTTTTTATAAAATACTTCCATGGTATGAATTCACTCTTCCTACCTTTAAAAGGGAGGATTTGACACACACTCAGCTTAAAGGATCTCTTGTGTCTGTGAACGATCCTAATACTTGTTTTAAAAACATCTTATTTCTTTGGTCTTAATTTTTCTCCTATTAGTATAAAACACAGGGGAAATTGAAAAAAACCAGTCCATGCTTAAAGTCACCCAGACATTGTGTTTTGCTAGGAATTTTTAAAAAGCAGTTGGAAAGCTGTTTCCCATTATACACCTAAATGAAACTCAATTTTCTTAATCTCTGCCTGTCTTCTCTAGAGCACTCCTCAGCGTTTAATCATCAATCCCCTTGTGCCTCTTGCCGTCTTTGTTTTGAGTCTAAACCAAGAGCAGAGAAACGGTAATATTTAGCCATTTTTTCTCTTTTATCTAACAAAAAGGAAGAAAGTGGCACCGCACCATCCAGTGCTGAAATGCAGACGTACAAAAGAGAGCAGAGGAAGCTTGCAGGAAAGAACAGACTTCAGTAGCTAGAAGTCGGGCAGGATGCCTTGGAGAACCTCACATCTTGGTCAGTCGCAAGACATTGAGCCGGACAGGGAGAAAAGTGGCTCCTGATGCATACTGGATTTCACGGAGGACTCCTTCCCATTTCTTCCCTTCCTCATCGTACCTGTGATAGTGTCGGAGGGAGAGAAGACAAGGGATGAATAGACTCCTGCAGCCGTATCCATTGGTTCAGAGTCTGGGGAATCTTGGTGGAAAGTTGTGGTGCCTCTTTCTAACAGAGAGCTGAACTGAATTCAGATGGGTTGAGTTCTACAGCGGTGAAACCCAAAGAGGAAAAGTATGTGCCCCCCCCCCCCAAAATGTAAGCTTAATTTAATATTGTGCTTTGTGATTGTTTTAAACACGCTGCCCAGCTCTCAGGTTAACGCAGTGCTTTATACAGGCACACATAGGGCAGTGACAAAATATAAGGGCAGAGGAAAGAAGACCCCAGAGCGCAGAGAGAACTCCTCGTTCCCTGCGCTCCTTGCCCTCTGAAGATGCCAGCCACAGAGCCTGGTAAAACATCAGGAAGAAAATCTTCCAGAACACAGCCAGACAGCCCAAAAAAACTCACAACTATCAGATCCTGGCCGTGAAAGCCCTCGAGAATAGACCTCCAACTTGTTTGTTGATTTTCCCTTGTGTGCACATCAACAAAGTTAAAAGCAAAAATTGGTGCTGGAGGTTCCTTACCTCCAGACGTCATTGAGCTCCGTTGGTACCAATTCTCCCGACTCCGTCTCAACGGTGGCAAAGCCTCCGATTAAGTAGAGTGTTCCTGCCAGGCTTACCAAGCTGACGGAGCTGCGCTCTTGAGGGAAATCGACGAAGGCTTCCCATCTGCCAAGGATCAGAGGTGTTAGAAAACAGAACGTGACCACAGATATACACTTTGCAGCAGAGAGACACAGGAGGTTTAAGGACAGCTGGGAGGGAGTTCCATCTAAAACGGTGAACGTGGGGAGATGAAAAGGAGACCATTGTAATAGAACTCAGGTTGCCACTCTGCATGATGGAGTCTCCCAGTCCTGAACAATCAGTTTCTACACCAGGAAAATACTTCTCTGTGCTCTTCCAGACTGAGTGGGATGGAAAAATACAGAGGACTGGAAGCCAGGCCCTGGGAGGAAAGACTGAAAGATCTGGGCATGTGTAGCCTTGGGAAAATCAGGAAGTGGAGTCATGGCAACCGGACTTCGTTTTCTCAAGAGAGAGAGAAAAGTTTCGCTGTTCATCCAGACAGCTTTGTCAGTCTGAGGACAGCTAGTTGCGAGTCCTCTATCTTATAGTCCGCTTTGACCTCTTGTCACCCTGGTCTGAAGTAGGCTCATAAGATGAACAATGGCCTGAATAGGCTCGTTAGGTAGACAACACTATCAATAGCCTTAAGTTGAACAATGGCCTAAGGTGCTGAAACCCATAAGGTATGGGTCGTTAGCCTTCCAAAATGCCAGCTTGATTTAATATTGTGCTTTGTGATCTTTTTCTTGATCAGGCCAAAGGCCCATCTAGACCAGCTACCTGTATCTCACAGTGGCCCCACCAGATGCTTCTGGGAGCGCATGAGACTAGATCTCTGTCTCCTGATACCACTCCCCTGCATCTGGCCCTCAAAGTACCCTGGTTTTCTTAAGACTGGAGATTACATATCTCCATCATGGTTTGTAACCTGTGATGGACTTTTCAATCCCCTTTTGAAGGCACCCAGGCCAGATGCCATCCCCACCTCCTGTGGCAGGGAGTTCCACAGACTAACAACGCGCTGGGTGAAAATTTATTTTCCTTTGTCTGTTCTTACTCTCCCAGCCCTCAATGTGAGTGTATGTCCCCTAGTTCTGGTATTTTATGAGAGGGAGTAGGGTGTCCCTCTCTATCCAATTTACTCATGCCCTGCATTATTTTGGTGAAGGCTTTTTGATTTTTCTGGGTATTGTTGAAAGCACAGCCTGATAAGTAGCAGGAAGACTGTGCCTGAGGCCCCCACCTTATCAGGCCATAACCCACCGTGACCAAGGCAGAAGAGAGCCTGGTATCCACTGACCTCCAAGAGACGGGGACAGTTTACACTTGATACTACAGTAGCAGCTTGTCACCTGTGTGAATGAGTGGCTATGCACAGATCTATGTCGATCAGTGTATGTTTTCCACTCAAATTCTTGGCATTATAACTATGACAATGTACAATTATTGCTGGGAAGATCATTCCTTGCCTACTTCCATAAGGTCGTTGCAGCGATGCCACCCTGCACATCAAAAAGTCCTGGTGCTTTGATCCTGTGATCTCTGCTTCTACCAGAGACTGGCAAATGTGTTAGGTGCAAAAATATTCCATGTTTGAGGCAGGGTGTTCTCCCCCTCTAGTTTGGTCCATTTAGGGCGCTTTTACACGACCCCTAAGATCCGCTGGTCACTTAAATTCGGACCAGAGATCTTAGGGGCTTGTCGCTCTTCCTGTGTTCCCACCCCCTCCGCACTTCCTGGCTGCTGGCTGTGTGAGGGGAGGGAGAAAACAAAGGAAGAAAGAACGTGGCTCACCTCCGTTCTGCCTCTCGCTCTTCTTCAGTAGCTCTTAAAGGGGCGGGAGCCAAAAAAACAACAAACAGAAGCGAGGAGAGCCCCACACTCACTATTGTTGCACCGCATCAAAGAATGTTCACCTCCAGAGAGCAGGTACTTGAAAGGTGTGCTGGGACGCGCTAAAGTGGGCGTGGTCGCACTTAATTTTCTGCAAACTCCGGAGCTGGTGGGGAAACATTTTTAAGCTCCGGAGCTTGCAGCCATTTGCCGCGGAGTTTAGGGGTCGTGTATAAACGCCCTGACAGAGATAGGATCCACCTGCTCCTACCAGAGCACCTAGTGTGACCATGACTAGGGAACGTACTTATTGGTTGCAATGTTGTAAACTTCCACCGAGTTGGTGAGACCAGCGTCCGTCACACCTGCTGCCACATAAATTTTGCCCTTGTGGATGGTTGATCCAAAGAGCGAGCGGGCTGTTTTCATGGGAGCCAACTCCTTCCATTCAAACTTCTTTGGGTTGTAGACAACCATTGTGTTCAGGCACTTTCTGGAAGGGGAGAGAAGGGGGGGTGTTGGGGGGGGGGAGGATGCATTATTCAATTTTTTTTCATGCTTAGGTTCATTCATACATGTACTGAGACCCTAACGTCAGAGATTGCCTTGCATTTATAGGAATTTTTGACCACCTCATGCCTTAACAGAGCAGTTCCCAAACTTGGTCACCCAGTATTCTTGAACCACAACTCCCCGAAGCCTCCTAGTAGGGCTGGCTAGGATTTTTGGGAGTTGAAGTCCAACAACACCTGGATTACCCAATTTTGGGAATCAATGGTCTAGACCCCTGGGTCTCCAGATGTTCTTGGACTCAAACTCCCAGAAGGCTTCGCCACAAGCTATGCTGGCCAAGATTTCTGGGACTTGTAGTATGAGAACACTAGGAAACCCAAGGTTGGGAACAGCTACTTTCATATATCTTTAGTTTATAGAGTTTATACGATGAAAGAACCAGGAGTTGGCAGCAGAATGCCCATCGTTAATAATGGTTTCATTGTCCTTTCCCCTGATGTATGCCAGTGTCTCAGCCAGGTCTGGAAACGTCATGCCTCAGGGCCAAATCCGGCTGTCTGGTGTTGGCGAGAAAGCCGCACACCCCTGCCCAATGCTATACCATTCTTTGGTGGTCTCCCAGCTTCTGCACAAGTTTTTCTTCATTCTAAAAGGTGACATGCCATCCCTAAGGTTTCCTGAGCGGCAGCAGCAAAAGCTTTCAGCTGCATGCTACTCTATGGCGCCCACACCTACCCAGGCGCTTTAAACGCAGCTGTTGACGGGGTTTATGAAACGGAATTTATATTTGGAACTGAGAAGGATCCCCTGCTCTTGATCTACAACCACACACAGCAAGGAGCTGCACAAGGAAACATGGGTCCTCTATGAAGATAAAGGTGGCCTATAAATGAATTAGGAAACCCATTTGTAGAGCTCAGGATTTGGAAAAGGTTTTTTTTTTGCTTGTAACTTCTAGAATTCTGTGACCAGGATGGAGAATTTATTTATTTATTTATTTATTTATTTATTTATTTATTTATTTATTTATTTATTTGAGCTACATCTACCAGAATCCTTCAGCTAGTCTCTGCATTTGGCCCAACCAAATTCTTCCTCTCTAAAAGCAACTAAATCCATTCCCCCCCACCAAGATTTTAACGTCAATCAGCACAATTGGGCAACATCGCCCCCTTTAATACTCCAGCAATCCATCTGTGCCACCAGTTCCTCCCAACTTCCTTTTACTTACTTATCACTTCCTTTGCCTCCTATGACGTACACGAGGTCATCCAGGGATACCACACCATGGCCATAAACTGCATAAGGGAGGGGGTCTGATTCCCCCCATTTGAAGGACCTAACAGATAGAAGAAGAATATCATTTCATCAGCTATGAATGTGATAATATATATTAGTGCCTGCATGGGTCTCACAATGATGACTGATTTTTTTTTAAAAAAAATCCATGTATTGTTGCCCACTTTTTGAGTAGCTTGATTCTCTGTTGCCTTGCTCCTGCCTTTTTTTCGAATTGTTTTCAATGTTCTATGGGCTTTGGTGTGACCACCAAAGAGAAAAAAATGGGAAGAACAAACCAAAACAACCTGAAAGAGGTGGCCCCTTTGGTGTTTAGTTGAAAGACCAGTGCATTAAAAAACACAAACACAAAGACACCCCATTGAACCTGAAAAGACACAAAAATGAAAATTTATTCCCTGTGCATCCTTCCAGGTCTGCCGGCCACAGAACTGGCAAAACATCAGGAAGAAAAACTTCTAGAACATGGCCAAACATCCCGGAAAACTCATAACATCTATCAGATCTTGGCCATGAAAGCCTTCAAGAATACATTAAATGAATTCTATTTGCCAAGGGCAAACATTCAGAGGAAAATAAGAGTTCTCAGTCACTTTATCTCCACTCCGGCACAAATATACCTGTTGAATTTCTGATTGATACAGCCAGGAGGATATTAAAAATATAAGAACCCCGCCATCACAGTTTCCCTTCAAAATAAAAAAAGTCTGCATTTATCTCACTCTCTTTAAAGTGTGGTTAGCCCAGAGTTCGGAATTACTTTTAAAAGTAATTTGTTACCACTATGGTTGTAACTCTCTTTTTAAAAGTTACTGTTGAGCTTGACTTTTTTTTTGAAAAAAGTATCTTTGGTTGCCATTTCTAAAAAGTAACCACAATGGTTACTTCCAGCTACTTTTTGAAAATATGTAAAGTTTGCAAGGATCTGACGACTTAGGGGCGTTGTAGTCCCACCTCTCGGAACAAGGCTTAGATGGACTGCTTTATATACAGTGGTACCTTGTATAAAGGAATTAATTCGTTGCAAATGAAATTATGTTAAGCAAATTTTCCTTTATACAAATCTCCATAGGAATGCATTGAAAAGGGAGTGATCCCATTTTTATGTTGTACGGATTTTCCCCTATCTCTGGAATTTTTTATGTTGTACAAATTTTATGTTATACAAGCTTTTTGTTATACAAGGGCCCACTGTATTGGCTTTTAGGAAGAGCTGGAAAAATGTCCCCACCCCAGAAATCATTTCACGGTCAAGGGCACTTACAGCCGGTCGTAGCACAAGACAGAATCCAAGGTTTGCTCTCCTTCCTTCAGTTCTTTCCCACCCACGACAAAGATGGAGTTCTCTGCTTCGCCAAGCCCAAAGAGGCACCGAGGAGATGGGAGAGGAGGCATCCCAATCCAGTCTGCCTCCAAGTGATCGTACTGCAAGGAAGCATAATTGATTTCATTTATTTATTTTGAATATTTTTAGAACCCAGTTTTTTTCTCTTTGGAAAAGGACCCAAGGTGGCTTACAATAATGAGGGACAATATACAGCCTGGAACATTTTAAGACATATTATTCAAGCTAAGAACAGGGAAATTAGAAGAGGCATCTTAGAACATTAAAAGTTAACATTAAAGTTACAAAGAACATGCAAAAAAAAAAAAAAACACCAAAGAATCGGTTATGATGAAGGTTGTAAACTAACATGGAGTTCTTAAGAAATCAGTCAATGCAGTCATGCATGGTAATCCATAATCCATATAAAAGTCACATAGCATGTAGTCCATAATTCAGGGAAAGCTTGCCTGAAGAGGATATATATATATATACATAACTGCCTAAATACCCTAGGACAGTGTTGGCGAACCTATGGCATGGGTGCCAAAAGTGGCACTCAGAGCCCTTTCTGTGGGGCACCCAACATCACCCCTTCACAGCCACCTGTATTTGGGTTAAACTGCTGTATTGGCACTTTGCAAAACATTAATGGGTTTTGAATCTCAATTTGGGCACTCGGTCTTTAAAAGATTCACCATCACTGCCCTAAGCACATCTGATCTCACTTGACTTCGGAAGCTAAGCAGGGTCAGCCCTGGTTAGTACTTGGATGGGAGACCACCAAAGGAATACCAGGTTCTGAAGGCGCCTAGAGTAAGAAGTGGCAAACCACTCCAGGATTCTTGCCAAGAAAACTCCATGGACATGGGGTCACCAAGAGTCAGTCATGACTGTAACAACAGACACACACACATAGAGTTGAGCTACAACTTCCAGAAACTAGTCCCAAAGGTAATGTCCCCTGTCTCTGGGATGGTTAAACATAAGTAAGGGTCTCTACAGGGTCAGAGCAAATATTCGCCTTGCTTCTTACAATGGCCAGCCAGATGTTCCCAGGATGTTTGAGCACTTGCAGGACACAAACTCAAGAGTGTCATTTCTATTGTTGTTCCTCACAAGTGTATCCAGGACTGAGCTGTTCCTGAGTATGGGGGTTTCTACAAGGCCATCGCATCTGATAGCTCTTGAGATATCGGTTGTTCATGAAAGCATATCCTTCATGAATGGGGCAACCAACTTACAAGAAACGTTTCCTTCCCAAACATGATGGAGAGAGAGAGAGATGTTTTAGAAGACAGAGAACTGTCTTAAGCAAGACCTAGGGGAGTATCCTGGAGGCAAATTAGTGAGAAGAAACAGAAACAGGTCATGACAACTAGGGGCTCGGTCCCACGTCCCTTTAAAGAGAGTTCAAATTACTAAATAAATCGTGCCCAAAAATACCGTCCTCATGGCCACTGCACTTTTTGAAAAAAAAAGGAAAAAGAAAACCCCCTTAAGCGAGGTTTCTGTGACCCACCTTCCAGGCTGGGGAATTTTTGCCTCGCTTTCGAAATCGGGCTTTTAAGGAGGCAGACGCCATGGGACCTCGCTGCATGATCCGGGTTTCTTTTTCTTTCTTTTTGCATACCACCCACCGGCTGTTCCTGGGGCCGATCGGTGCTGATTATTTAATTTGCCTCCATATCGGAGTAACAGGAAATTCAATCAGGTCCGACACAGCATAAATTCCCCCAGAAAAGTCTTCCGTTTTTTTCAAGTGCTAGCGCCACCTGCTGGCCAAGGGGGCTGAACTGCACTTTAAAATTGAAAAACCAGATTTTGACGTGAGACCTCTTCTCCCACATTTAAATCACGTGATGGGAAGAAGAGGAAAAGCCGGACCTTCAGAAGATCAGGATCGAAACCCAGGTGTGACCATGGCCTAGAAATGATGGGGGGGGGGCTGTATGAATGAGCCAGCCTAAAAGAATGGAAACTGCAAAGCAAATTATCTTCTTTCCATCTTAAGGGCTGTGACGATTAAGGGCTTACTTTATAAGACTGGGGTAACAGTTATTCAAATGGACTCGGGAACATTCTTAGTCTTTTGCATTATATGGCATCGACACGGAGCAAAAGGGAAAGTGCTTAGCAAGGTTGCTAGGTCAGGTCACACAGAAGTAGGCCTGGCACAGGCCCAAATCCTGCCAATTGCACACCCGAGTTAAAGACCTCACCAAGCATGCCAGAAGAGCCAGCCTGGGTGGCCTTGGGCAAGCTACTCAGCCCCAGGGCACCCCCGGATAAGAAGGGAATGAGAAGTCACACGTCTGTGCATTCTCTTCCTAAAAAAAAAAAAAAAAACAGAGGAAGCATTGCTATAAGTTAGAATTGACCTGATGGTGCACAAATAGTATTAGCGGACTAGATAGGCCACTGGGTTAGGGTTAGGGTTAGGGTTAGGGTTAGGGTTAGGGTTAGGGTTATCTGGCTCTGTCGTATCTGGCCACAGAACCAGAGGTTGGGAGTTCGATTCCCGACTGTTGATTGACTTGCCAGCACACAAGGATTGCTGATCACTTTAGAAGTGCAAAGGCAGATGTCTGTGAAGATTCTCAGTCATCCAGGTGAGCTTATCTGGAAGTTGAGTCATGGCCACTGGACTTCTTTTTGAGAGATAGAAGCGTTTCGCTGCTCATCCAAACAGCTTCATCTTGCGAAACGCTTCTATCTCTCAAAAAGAAGTCCAGTAGCCATGACTCAACTTCCAGATGCAAAGGCAGATGCATCTGCATACAGACAGAACCAGGCAGAAACAGCAAGAAAATTTCTGTCTCCTTCATGGCCTGCATGTTAAATTCCAGAGACAGCTGGCTTCCCATTATCAGAACAGGATACAGGGTCTCTCTGAACGCAAAAGGCAGCAGTTGTGTTTCCTGCAAATCAATGGAGATTAGTAGCAAGTGTGGAGGACACACAACATGCCCATGATTCACCCACCCTGCTTTATTATACAAGTCGCCGGTCCTAGAAGGAAACTAGCCAGGTGGCATCAGGACTGATCATCCCAAAGGAAGACTACAGTGTGGTTTAAACCCGGAAGTGATAGAGGGAAAAGAGGCCTGGTACCTGCAGGAAATAGGAGTTCATGGGGTCCTCTTTATTGTCCTCGTTGTAGTAAAGTCCTCCTGCGAGGAAGATCTGGTTCTCGCGGGTGACCAAGCTGAGGTGGTTCTTGGGGATCTGAGAGGAGAGGGAGGCATAATAGCATTCGTTGGCGCCCGGATCGTAGGCCACCGCCCCGGAGTCACTGACCATGAAAATGAGGTCATGAAAGAACATCCCAAAGCGCATCGTGTCATTTAAGATTCCTGGGAGGGCATCTTCCTCCTCCTCCTCTTTCTCGCCGCCTCCTTCCTCTTCCACCCGTCCGTTTATTACACGGCCCCCAGCCTGCTTCTCGCTTTTCCTCTTGGCCTTTTTCACCACCGTCAGTTTCCCCTCCCGGGCGTCCTTCACCACCTGCATCTTCTTGAGGAGCTCCGGGTTGGCCTTGACCAACGCGTGCTTCTCCACCTGGTCCTTGACATAATCTTTGTCCATGAGGCGGAAGCGGATGCTCTCAAAGACCACCGGCAGGGCCTGGGCCCGGCTCTCGGTTTCTTTTGCCGCGGCCCACTTCATCACCACCTCGAAGACGGACTCTTCCTTCTCCACGTTGAGGGAGTCGCTGGAGATGATGGCGATCAGCTCGTCGGGGGAGAGCTGGAGGAACTCCTCGTCTCGGGAGACCAGGGCGAAGCGGTCGCAGATGAAGTCCCTGGCGGCCACTGCCAGCCGGGCACAGTCCAGCATCAAGCCCAGCCTGAAGATGGCCAGGCAGTTGCTGAGGCACAACCTCTTCTGAAGGAAAGAGACGCAGACGGTGAAAATGGAAGGGATCTGGAACATGTTGGCCACGGAGAAGATGTCCTGGACATTCTGCTCCGTGATCTCCAGCTCAGAGGTGTAGATGTAGTGGAGGATCTTCCCCATGACGTCGGGGTCCACATCCTCTAAGCTGATCT
This sequence comes from Phrynocephalus versicolor, assembly GCA_023846285.1. Classification (NCBI taxonomy): domain Eukaryota; kingdom Metazoa; phylum Chordata; class Lepidosauria; order Squamata; family Agamidae; genus Phrynocephalus; species Phrynocephalus versicolor. The sequence goes on from JAHTLZ010003542.1 coordinate 81,395,879, forward strand.
CCTTCTTCTTGCCTTCCTCCATGTCCGAAAGGAACATGGCCCTAAAGTAGGGGCTGCAGGCGGCGAGCACCAGGCGGTGGCAGGGGAACGCCTTCCCTTTCACCTTCAGAACACAATCCAGGAACTTGTGGTGGTCCAGCAAGTCCTTGAGCCCATCCTGGAGAAGGGTTTGCTGGTAGAGGCGCAACTCCTCCGCTTGGTCTAAGGGCAAAGCCATGTCTGAAGTCCCTTTGCGGCTTGGTTCCGATGGACCCGAGAGTCTCAGAGTCCTCCTTTTATTCCGATTCTTACACGGAGCAAGGAATGAAGATGAGGGTTGAGCTGCAGCTGGCAATGTGTCTCTGTTTCCACAGCAAGAGGGGTTTTTGCATGTATATATAGCTACAGCCTGACGAAGCTTAGGGAATCCATTTGGGAATGTGTGTAAGCCGATCACCTTTTAATATGACAAACCGGCCCTCCCGGGAGGGAGGGAACGAGAGTGAGTGTCCCTCTCTTGGATGGGGTGGGGTGGTGACACCAGGAAAGTGAGTAACAGCTGTAAGTGTAATTCTAGTTCCACGGCTGAAACGGTGATGATGCCCCAGCGAAAGGTCTTTTCCTAACAGGCTCTCTCACCAGAGAGACCCGTGGCTGGCTGGCTGTGTTAAGACCGACGCGCATGAGACAGATTTGTGCCTCGCACTGCATCAAAACAATAAACCCCCTGAAACCAGCCCCAGGAGCCATTGGGGGGGGGGGGGGAATGATTTCACCTCCGCGTTCCCTCAGCCGGGCACGTACACACACAGATGCCAGGACCCTGATTTCTGCTTCTAAATCCAGACCAAAGCTTAAAGAGCTAAAAATATACCCCCCCCCAAGTCAGAACTGAATCAACAGCGGAGAGAGAGAGAGAGACCGCTGAGCTGCTTTGTGACTAAACAAAATCTGTCCGTGTTGTGGGTGCGGCTGATCTGTTGCTTCCTCTAAAAATAGTTTTCTTGATTTATTCACAAGGAGGGTGTCCTGGGTCCCTCACTTTTCCAAATACCTCCACGGACCTACCAAGGTAGCTGTGCGGGAACCAGGTGGCTTTCATAGAATCGTAAAATATTAGAGTTAGAAGGGGCATTTGGGGCATTTAAAGTGTAGGAAGTCTAACTCCCCAGGTCCATGCAGGAATACAAAGCGAAGGATATCTGCCAGATGGTTGTCTAACTTTCTCTTGAAGGCCTCCACTGCTGGAATGCTCACCGTCTCCTGAGGTCACTGCTTTCACTGCCGTACTGCTCTAACAGTTAGGAAGTTTTGGAAGGACTGGGACAATAAAAACACCTCCCTCCCTCCTTTTACTTCAAAGGCAGCCCAAGAACATCCAAGCTCCAGGCCTGAAGCACACTGCCTGGCTTTTTCCCATCTTGCCATGGACTCTACACCTCAGAAATAACGCCTGGCAAATCCACATTTTGCCATGTTATTACCTATTGGTACTGCTTTGAGGAAGGGGGCTTTGCCCCCGAAATATTAGCAATGTTTTGTTATTTTTATAGTAGCCTAAAGGTATCACCTGTTCCACTTTTTTGTATTTAAAGTTGTTCCTGACTGTTAGAGCAGGCTTTGTAGTAGAAAATGTGAACTAGGGGTTATGATGACATATTTTATAATAAAATTTGTTATTTATGAAAGTTGAACAGATACAAGCATGTTTTGGGGAGGGGCTACACACCTCTGCATATTTATTTATTTATTTATTTATTTTTCAGATTTTGTTACCGCGCCTATTTCCCGAGCGAGAACTCAGGGCAGTTCACACAAAATATTAAAAAATATTAAAAAGCTAAAAACAACCAGAATCACAGTGACAGTGACAATGGCGTCCAAGCAGGCTCACAGGCAAGCCAGGGCAGAAAAGTTTAAAAAAAAAGAAGGAAATCCTGTATCTCTAGTCAGTACCGAAGGTGTCCCTGAAAAGCATAGTCTTTAAAGTTTTCTTGAATGACGCCAACGACGGAGCCTGCCATAACTCCCTCCAGGAGCAACAGCTGCCAAGCTAAGCATAATGAAACAAAATTTTTACCTCCAGATCCACAGTTCCTTCAAAGGTGCATGCCTGAGCAACCAGTGAACTCAGTGTTGTTAACTTTAAATGCTGCCTTCTAAGGATGGAGTAAAAACATTTGAAATATTTGAAACACAGTGGACCCTTGTATAACAAACAGCTTGTATAACATAAAATCTGTACAACATAAAAAATTCCGGAGATAGGGGAAATTTGCTTAACATAATCGCCTATGGGACGAATCCGTACAACATAAAAATGGGATTACTCCATTTTCAATGCATTCCTATGGGAATTTGCATAAAGGAAAATTTGCTTAACATAATTTCATTTGCAACGAATTAATTCCTTTATACAAGGTACCACTGTATATAATAAATGCTAATTATTTTAAAACTTCTGACTAATTTACTATTTTTAGCTTCTAATAGTGTGTATTTAATATTTAATGGTGTAAGCCACCTTGGGTCTTTTGCCTTAGGGCTTTAAATAGATAGATAGATAAATAAATAAATAAATAAATAAATAAATTCCAGGAAGCCTCAGCTGCTTATTCATTAGGCCAGTCTTCTCCCAAGTTGATGCCTTCTGAGTATATCACAACCACAGCTCCCATCATTCATAGTCATTGCAGCCACTGGTGATACTCATTGTGGATCATGGAAGCTGTTGCCCGGCGTATTCGAAGGATGGCAGTTTATGGAGAACTGAATTAGAACATTGCTATTAGTTAAAGCCAACGGAAGGCAACCGTGCCCATATGTCAGTAGTTTATCTTATTTAATCCCCACTATCCACAGTAGGGTGAAATTTACTCAGTTATGAAGCCCACGGGTGGCTCCTGGACCAGCCTGTATCGCTGTGCCTTATCTGTTTTACTGTTTTGTTGTGGAGGCAATGAGACGGCAATTATGCTGTGAACTCCTTAAGGAGAGGCAGGATGCCCATCAAATGAACCCTGACCCTAACACAACACCAGTATACAAATGTTAATTAACCAGCGAAAAATTACCAAAGCAGCATCCACAAAATTAAACAAAAATAAAATGCTCCCCAACCCTTTCCGCTAGTAACATGAAATACATTTGTGGTCCATTAAGTTAGGGTGTTTAAAAAGCTTGTCCCTAGATTTTCCTGTTTTCCCCAAAATTGGTGCCTTGCTGACACAATGAACTCCAAATCATCTCATCTCATCAAGTAGCTAGTTGAGGATGATGGGCCTTGGACCTTCTCCTGATCTTTGTGGGGAAGAACTCATCTGGAAGATGATGGCTGATAAGGAGTCTGTTCTGGTGAGTTGACTCTCATACCTGTTGGAAGTCAGGATCCAAGACTATTGGACACGCAGAGGAGCCATGTCGAAAATAGAGAGAGGGAGGAGGAAAGGGCAGGACGGAAGTTGTCTTAACAGGAGTAGACAGTCCCCAGATACCATGTCTCTGCCTTGGAGGACCAAAACAGAGGACATTCGTTCCGTAATGTCAGAAACCACCTAGTGGCAGGAGAACGGAAACACAGAGGCCGCGAACTTGCCAATGGAGCTTTCAATACATGCAGTGCTAGCGTGGAAACATCTCAAACAAACACGCACACAGTTAAAGTTTGAAGGATAGATATCGGACAATCGAAAGACCGATAAACCGAAGTTCCGGCAAAGCGAAGAAACACATGGCGCGGAGCCGAAAATCCCAGTTCGCAGCGAAATGAGGATGTGCGGATTCTGTCATTACGGGAAAAAATATCCGACCCGTGAGTACACAGGGGGAGGGACTGTCCCACAATAAGACCACGTGACCGCAACCTATATCAAGTCGGAAGGAACTTCCTCCCGAGATGAGAAACTGCGTGAAGTAACCGCCTATGTAAATAGTTACCGGGAAGGAAACTGTGTTTTCTCAACACAGGAAATCCAGAGCCCTGATTCTCTCCTGTAATTTGGGATGAAAAACCGGCTGCAGTTTGTAATCCAAGGCTGTACGGTGTTTGGATTTTCTTTTGCAGAGAACACAGGCTTAGCAAAAGCACGGCCCTTGTCTAAGACAGGCTCTTAATCCTCTCTGCTCGCTGGATTATATTTGCCCATCTGTATTAATTTGCCTCTTTCCAAGAGGACTTAACACTCAGCTGGCTCTTTGATCTATCAAACAGCCCAAGCATCCTCCAAACTGTTACGCTGGGAAATGAAGGCCAAATCAGCATGTGCTGCATCTGTCAGGAGGAGTGAAATTAAGTGACCTCATTCTCCTAAATGTTGCCGGGTATTTTTATTTTAATTTCAAGGAATTGTCCTTCTAAAACTTGGTGGATGAGAAGTTAATTTTTAAAGATAGTCCAAATACCTTTGTAGGTAAGAATAGATGAAAACCACATGTTGCCTCAATCTCTGATTGCAGTTGGATTTAGCTTCCAAGTAAAAAAACTTAATGGATTTAGCTTTCAAGTAAAAACTTTAATAAAACCATGAAAGATCGAGCTTTTGATAGGATCCCGCCATCTTTTGGCAACAAATTTATGGCCCATAACTACTTTATATATCGTAATATACATGCTATGAGACTGCATCATAACACATACCAGGTGGACTACTGTTGCCTTTTAATGTTCTAAGATGCTTTTTTAAATTTCCTGTTCTTAACTTGAATAATATGTCTTCAATGTTCTGGGCTGTATATTGCCCCTCATTATTGTAAGGCACCTTGGATCTTATTCCAAGGAGAAAGGTGGGGTACTAAAAATATTCAAAATGAATGAGTGAGTGAGTGAGTGAGTGAGTGAGTGAATGAATGAATAGAAATTAGTTTTAGACAAAGTTATCACCATCATCACACCATCACCAATCCCTATTTCATTGTACAAATGTAATGTTACGTTTTTGCTGTATTTAGAGAGATTGCTTCTTCCAGTATGTAGCATAGACCAACCATGGTGCTACAATCATTGTAGGCATTGAGGTATCTAAGACTGTAATTAATACATGCCTGGAATTACTAGCAGTCCTATTAATATATTTTGAGTAATCCCCACTGAGTCCAGTAAGAGGTGCAAATATCAGGCATCTCCCCGCGCAAGACTACTGCACAATAACCACTGAATCCAGTGGAATTTGCATCTGAGGAGACACGTATAATGTGATACTAAGGCTACACTCTTACAAAGACTTCTTAGGGACTGAATTGGATCAACCCCAGTGGGACTTCCTTCTAAATAAATGTTTGTAGGATTGCTCTGTAAGGATCCAAAGCTGCGGTTTTATACCTCCTTGCCTTAGAATAGGGAAAACAACAGTATTGATTTTTTTAGCATAAGTTGAACATACGTTCTACTAGGGATGGGGCCTTGAGTTGTGGTACTCACAATCAAGTCAGACTTAAGTGGCACCAGTGACTCAACTCATAGTTTATATTTCAATGACTTGGACTTGACTCATGACTCGGAAGACATCCATGACTCCTTTCTTTTCTGGGGGTAAGCTTTTTTTAAAATAGGGACTTGGATTGGGACTTGATAACAAAGACTTGGACTTGGGACTTGTCAATATCCCTGCTTTTGAGAGAAAGAGAATGCCCTTGGTTTAGACACCACCAAAATTTACACACTCAGGTAGAACTGATTCTGAATTCTAAATGTTCCGTTCCCCCCTCTGATCCTGAACCAGTTTAACCCTCATTGGGCTTCACTCAGTGCTAATAACTGCTTCAGTTTCGAGCAGTGCCAGCTTCAATTAAGATATTGAGCTTCTAGGTTGGGAATTTTGCCCACCATCAGTCTCTTCATTTAAAATCTTGGTCTCAGCAGACTACTCATCACACCAATGGCATCTAGTTGATCCCTCTGTGCCGTTCTTGTAAGTTCATCTGCCTGTTTAAATTTAGCTTCAGTGAACTATTTGGTCTCCAGGAACAGAGGGCAGAAATCTACCCGTCATTGTTTGGGCGTCATGGATATGATACATCATGGAACCAATGACTTGGTCTTGTCACTTCAAAGGGAAGGATGGAGGTGGCCCCGGTTTCTCTAATGAGGACAACCCAGAGTTTGAGTCACAGAAAATATTTGGAAAACAGAGAGCCCTTGCCAACATCTCTAGTATTGTCCCCTTCAATGCAAGGAAACCAGTGTGTGCCATTTGCTTTTTTGGTCTTAAGCAAGGGCAAGGTGGGTCATAGGATCGCAGAACGATGGAGCCAGAAGGGGGGTATAAGGCCATCGGGCCCAACCCCAGTTCTTCAAGGTTATTGCTAACTGTTCCCAGTAAGTATGTGCTGGAATCTACCACAGACCTGGGAATCCAATTCAAATACAGAAACTTAGCCTTCACTTTGTAAGGATGAATAAAATAGGGCCCCTATATCCATAGGCTACTGGTCCTCCCCCATAATGCCTAAAGCCACAGATACAGGGATCCCCCGCCTATCACAGGGGTTAGGGACCTGACACAACCTGCGATAATTGAAAATCTGCATTATGCGGGTACAGGTCAGGTTGGGCCTGGGGGGGCCTAGCTGGGGGCTCTTGTACTTACCCCCAGCCTGGTGCTATCCCAAATGGACCTGCGAGGGACTTCCCAGACCTCCAGGAGGCCCCAAATGGGCCTCAAGAAGGCCCAGGAAGGCCCTCACAGGCCCATTCAGGGCAGCGCCAGTCCTGAGGTAAGTACAGGAGGCCTGAAACAGGCCTCTCCCCCCCCCTTACCTCAGGGGGCCTTTTTTCATATACTGGAGTCCTGCAATATAGCGGGACTGCAGTATATGAACTGCGAAAGGGCAGGGGACCACTGTAGTAACAAACCTCAAACATAGCATGGTGTATGTCTCCATGTAGTGGCCAGTTCTGGCAACTACATCATGGAAATAGTATTTCTGGGGTGTGTTTTTTTTCTTTAGTATTTTTAATATTTCCAGACTGTGGACAAGGGAATATGTGAGGATTGATTCTGTGGTTATGGGGTCCTAGTATATCTAGCTGCTCCAAAAGCAATGTCTGAACAAAAATAACTTACATGCAGAGGCCCAGAGGTCAGCAACACTGGTGATTTAAACATCTGAAGGACAGTAGCTTGAGGGAGTGATTTGTATAAACTTTTGTGGTGATCCTCAGTGGCTCTTCAAAAAAACAGATTGCCAGTTTGTTGGAAATTTTCTGTCCCAGTTGCAAGAATATCATGCTGCTGCTCAGTTTGGCTCGAGAGAGGAGGAAGGGTCTCCTATTTATTTATTTACAAGATATTTTAGCCATCCCACTACCAGATGGTCTTTGGGCGACGTACAACAGTATTTCATTCCTGGGACCAAAACACCCTGATTGCCATCGGAAGTCTGCCAGCAGAAATATTCAAGGCTTATAGAAAATATTCTTTTATTGAAACTGGAAAAGGATTTGTCTCGCGCAAGTGAATTTGGACATGGCCACCATGTGGCTTCTTGGCTGGCAACGTACGGTGCTCATGGCTGAGAGGCCGGGGCACTTTGGCCTCGTGTGAAGGGGAAGGCGCTGATTGTTGTGGGCACCCTTTTGAAAGCCGGCCTTCCTCGGTCTTTTATTCTGCCTTTTCCTTGGCTCTCTGCTCTTCCTCTTCTCGTATGGCCAGCAGGCGTTCCCTCTCCTTGATCAACTGCACCCCACAGTAAGTGATGAGCCAGATGGAGACGGTGCTGAGGGGGAAACCTGAGAACGACAAATCCGGGAGATGCAATCAGCCCGGGTCCTGAACAGGCCAGTCCTCTACAGACAAACTCTGCCCTTTGAGACATGGGACCAAGAGCAGGCGCAGACATCCCAAGTCTGCGACCACAGCTGTCTTTCACGTTTGCAATAAATCCTAACCAAGAAGTATTGCCACCGCGAATATGATCCCCAGTTCAAATTTTGCCTCTGGGCAGCCTTAGAGGTGCTGCTTTCAACCTTCAGCTTGTAATATAACACAGGCCAGCCCTACAGGGTTGTTGTACGCTTCTCCCTTGAATTGCACAGATCAGAGCAGCACAGTTTGTTGTGTGTGTTGTGTCGTTACAGTCGTAACCGACTCATCGTGACCCCATGTCCATGGCGTTTTCTTGGCAGGAATACTGGAGTGGTTTGCCTGTTCCTACTGCAGGCACCTACAGCACCTGGTATTCCCTGGCGGTCTCCCATCCAAGTACTAACCAGGGCCAACCCTGCTTAACTTCCGAAATCAGGCGAGATCAGATGAGTTTAGGGCATCTAGGCAGCTGCAGCACAGTTTAGGTTATACCTAATTTCCGCAGTAACAAACAAACAAACAATCAATACAGAGCTGCTGTTTGTCTTCAGGAAGTGACCTGAGAAAGTTGGGCATCAGGCTAGCCTTTGGGCCCTGTTGTTGGCAATATGGCAGCCACACTCCGATGGCAGCACCCCACTTGGCTCCATGTGGCAGCTGGGGAGGGTGATGAGGCATTCTGGAAGGCTGGCATCGGTCAGGGAAGTGTGTGTGTGTGTGTGTGTGTGTGAACTGCTTATGCTTTGGGGTTACATTTGGGTGTGTGTGTGCAAAAGTTATCCAGTGGTCCCCTGGCCATTCGCGGTTCATATACTGCGGTCCCGCGATATCGCAGGACCACAGTATATGAAAAAAGGCCCCCTGGTGTAAGGGGGAAAAGGCTTGTTTCACAGCTCCCTTACTTACACCAGGACTGGCACTGCCCCTAGAAAGGCCCTCGGAGGCCTAAGAAATGATTTTCGGTGACCTAGAAGTGACTTCCGGTTTACCAGAAGTCATTTCCAGTTTGAGGGAGGCCCTTTTGGGGCCCTCCAGAACACTTGGGAAGGCCCTTGCAGGCCTGTTTGGGGCAGCACCAGGCTGGGGGTAAGTACAAGAGCCCCCAGCTAGGTGCCCCTGGCCCAAACCGATCTGTATCTGCATATCGCGGATTTTCAATTATTGCGGGCTGGGTCGGGTCCCTAACCCCCACAATAGGCGGGGGATCACTGTAGGCCAGGCATGTCCAAACTTTGGCCCTCCAGATGTTTTGGACCACAACTCCCACAGTCCTTTGTCATTGGCAAACTACGCTTAGAATTCTGGGAGTTGTGGTCCAAAACATCAGGATGGCCGAAGTTTGGACATGCCTGCTGTAGGCAAATTTTGAACAGCACAGGGGTCTGGTGCCCCTAACTAGAGATTGATGCAAACTGCTAGTTCGGCGGTACAGCATCGTTTAGTTTCCCAACCAAACAGCTGATCTGCAGTTCACTGCTCAACCCGTTTGAGTCGGCACCCACTTTGTGGCAGGGACCCACCCTACCTCCTTTGGGCACTGCTGTTGGGTGGGTACCCGCTGAAAGGGGCCAGGTGCGGAACCGTGGATCAGCTGTTCAGCCAGGAAGCAAACCGTGCTGAACCAACAGTGTGCGCCCATCTCTGCTCCTAACCACAGCATTGTGGGAAGAGAGAAGTCTCCTGTGAATATTAGGGGTGTTTTAAATTATGTTAAGCTGTACCCCGTGTTTATATCCTTCCCTAAGATCTCTGGACATACAGTGTGATCAAAATGTTTATACAGTGGAATCTTGACTTACGTCATTAATCCATTCCAGTGGTCTAGACTTAAGTCAAACATGACTTAAGTCAAATGAACTTTTCCCATAGAAAGTAATGGGAAAGTGGATTAATCCGTTCCAGGTGATGAAAAAGACCCCCCAAAACAGCAGTTTAACACAAATTTGACTGGGATAGGAGATTCCTTCCGGGGATGTAAATGAAATGTCTCTTCAAAGAGAGGAGGAGGCAGTGGAATTATAGTCCACAAGTTATATGCCTCCACTTTTTAATGTTCATAGCAACAATGTCTAACATTTAAGTTTTACTGATTTTTAACCTGATGTTACAAGTTCTGAACAACTCTATGCTTACCATTAGAGTCCCACAACTGTACAGCTCCCCAACTAAAATGCTTCCATTGTGGACCAGAATTCTGCAGCCAGATTTTTTACAAGACTGAGCCGACTGTCTAACCAGCGAGGCCAGCCCCGAGCTCCCGGCCCTTCTTCTCCTCTGGTGGCAGTGGCGGCGGCTTCGCTGAGGCCGAGGACCAGCTCCAGGTGCTCGGAGCTGGCCTCGCCGAAGCCGCCGCTGCCAGAAGAGAGGAAGAAGGCAGGAGCAGTTTGGAGGCGGCAGCCGCAATGCTGGGTCATGGATGCCGCCCGATTCCGGTGCCTTGCGCCGGGGCTCCGAGATGTAAGTCAAAGCCTGCAACTCAAGTCAAACAGGCCCCTTCTTGCTGAAAGTCAAATATGCTGTAAGTCAAGCAGTATGTAAGTCAAGGTTGCACTGTATAAAACAAAATACACTAGCTTTTTAGGCCAGATGGGCAGGGAAATGAATGAATGAATGAATGAATGAATGGATGAATGAATGAATGAATGAAGTATGTTGTTGAGATGGGTAAAAATCTTATGAAGAACGAAGGTTGTGGCATGTGTTGTTGAGGGGGAATGAGGCAGAGAGGAGCTGAGAAATCTGGGAAGCAGCAGGAATTGAATTTCACTTATTGATTCCACATATCTGGTCCAGATGTCCACTGTAGGTCTCCAGGGGGATTGACACTGAAGGATGATAACAGGCATGACGAAAACAAAAGCCATTTCTAGTCACCCAAAGTGTCAGGAATAGCTCGGTGAGTTGGGTCCCTGGCTGTGGAGCCAGAGGTCAAGAGTAGAGATGGGCACCTTACAAAAATAGACACGCTGTTTCATCGTTTCATAAGCTTTCAAAATATTACAAAACAAAATGAAATGGGAAACTGTTTTGTGGCAAAACAAAACAAAACACTTCTTTTTTCTCTTTGAAAATGAAATGTTACATAGCTCTGTAAAATGGCTCCCTTGCAAAAAATTACCCACCAAATTTGGTGCCTCTAGGATGTAGGGGAGCCATTTCAGCAAATCATTTCATTATTGTTTCATTTCGTTATGCATTTTTTTTTAAAAAAACTCATTTAAAATCAAAACAAAATGAACTGCTAGTAGAAACAAAACAAATGAAGCTCACTTTTCCATTTCATGCCTATCCCTACTACCCACTAAATTTGGTGCCTCTAGGACCCAGGGGAGCCATTTTATGGAGTAATTAATTGTTTCATTATTGTTTCATTTATTACAATTTTTTTTTACAAAAACTCATTTAAAAACAAAATGAAATGAACAGTTAGTAGAAACACAATGAAACAAATCTCTGTTTTTCCATCTTGTGCCGATCCCTACTACTGACCAAATTTGGTGACCAGGGGAGCCATTTTATAGAGTAACATTGTCTCATTATTGTTTTGTTTCATTATGATTTTAAAAATTAAACAAAATGAACCACTAGTAGAAATGTCAGGAGTCTGATTCTGTCCTGTGTCTCTTTGGGGCATAAAGCCAGCCTGTGTAGCCTCACGCAAGCTGCAAGGTGCCAGAGTACCCCGGCTAGAAGGGACCGATAAACGACTTTTGAAGAATCTATATGTAGGAAACCCTACGGAGATTCACTGACACTGAGTACAAAGCATGCAATTATCAATCATCCCATAGCATGAGACATGCAACCATGAGCTCAAGTTACAGGAAGCCAGATTTTTTGTTGAATGTCAGGGAAAACTTCTTAACCATTAGAGTAGTATGACAATGGGATCAGTCATCTCAGCAGGTTGCAGAAAGCATAACAACAATCCTGCAGCACCTTCAGGAGTAACAAGTTTTTCTTTTTCATAGAATCATAGAACCATAGAGTTGGAAGAGACCTCAAGGGCCATTCAGTCCAACCCCCTGCCATTCAGGAGCCCCCATCAAAGTACCCCCGAGAGGTAGCCATCCAGCCTCTGCTTAAAAACCTCCAAAGAAGGAGACTCCACCACCCTTCTTTGTGGCAGCATCTTCCACTGCCGACAGCTCTACCTGTCATGAAATTCTTCCTAAAGTTTAAATTGAATCTCTTTAGTTTGAGACCATTGCCCCGTATCCTAGTCTCTGAAGCCATGGAAAACAAACCAGTCCCTTCTTCATTGTGACATCCTTTCAAATATTTAAACATAGCTATCATATCCCCTCTCAGTCTTCTTTTTGTAAGGCTAAACATTCCTGGGCACAAGCTACAGGAAAGCTAGGTTTCGGCTGAATACCAGGAAAAAACTTCTTAACTGTTAAAGCAGTACGACGATGACCTCAAGAGGCGGTGAGCGCTCCAGTGCTGGAAGCATTCAAGAGAAATGTTGACATCCATCTAACAGATGTCCTTTGCCTTGTATTCCTGCCTTCAGCAGGGGACTGAACTCAATGGCCTTCTAAGGACCCTTCCAACATAATGATTCCGTGATTAAGATTATGAGTGGGGTTGGGCCACTCAACCGGAGAAGCCGTACCTGTTAGGAGAATTCTCTCGGCGACGAGAAGAGCAAAGTCCAGGCTGTTGAGGGCCAGGATGTTATAGAGGACGATGGCCCAGAAATTGGCTGCCCCAAAGAAGCCCCGGATGCGTCGGGACATGGCCTCAGACATCTTGCCCTGTAAAGAGAAGATGTGCAAGAGTGGAATGTGGTCCAGAAGAATGGGGCATGCCTCTCACTTGGTTTCTCGGTTCAGGCCCCGGAGCGGAAGAGAACTTAACTGCACATATATGCTCACTTTAACTGCAGCTTTTACAAGGAACAGGGAAATCGCTCCAGCTTTAAGTCCAGACTTTTATGGTCAGTATCCAACATGCTCAATTGTGTCCCCCAAACAGGTTTCAGTACCTTTGAAAACTAGTGGAAACTGAGAAATAAAATCCAGAGCAGATTCATCACTGACCCTCTGTCCAATTCAGAGTCATCAGCTGCTACGATGTGCAGAGGGGGTGCTATTCTTGGCCCAAAGAAGTCTGTGTCACTATGAAGGGGTTCGGACCTATGCAGGGCCGACACGTCCGTTAAGTGGTACGACAATGACCACAAGGGGCAGTGAGTGCTCCAATGCTGGAAGCATTCAAGAAAATGGAGAGGGGGCGCTGGCCAGTCTGCTGCCCCCTGCCCCCCCGCTGCTGGCCACCGCCGTCCGTCCCCCCGCCGCTCGTCGCCGTCCACCCGCCACCCCCGCGCCCATTGCCACCCACCCCCGTGCCCGTCGCCGTCCCCCGTCATCCTCCGCATCAAAACCTTGAGACTGATCTGAGGCACAATGGGTAACCAGTGGAAACCAGTCAAAACTGGAGCGATGTGGTCAAATTGGCTCAAACCAGCCACTGGCCTCTACCACTTAAATTCGGACCAGAGATCTTGGGGGTTCGTTGCTCTTCCTGCGTCCCCACCCCTCCGCACTTCCTTGCTCCTGTCTGCGTGAGGGGAGGGTGAATAAAGGGGACAAAAGAAAGCAGGCTCACCTCCGTTTGCCTGTCCAAGCCTCCCCAAGCCCCGTCGTCGTCCTGATTCCTTCTCTTAAAGGGGCGGGAGGCAAAAACAACAACAAACAGAAGCGAGGAGAGCCTGACACTCACCCCTTTACATCCGGATCTGGGATTTTTCACCCTCCAAGAGCAGGTACCTGAAAAGTGCGCTGGGACATGCTTAGGTGGGCGTGGTCGCACTTAATTTTCTGTAAACTCCGGAGCTGGTGGGGAAACAATTTTAAGCTCCGGAGCTGGGAGCCATTTGCGGCGGAGTTTAGGGGTCATGTACAAATACCCCTAGAGAGTCCAAGAAGTCATAAAAAGATGAGGGCTTTACCTCAATGTTGGCAAAGGGCTTCAGCTGAAAGAAGAGCTGCACCCACAGCTCAAAATTGAGGCCGAAGCAGTTGCAAACAGACCAGATGTAAACGATCTCGCAAGGACCCAGCCAGAGGGTGGTGACGACAAACGTGGAGATGGTGGCCACCAGCTCTTTCAAGATGTTGTCATGGTTTCCTCCAAGGTAGTCGTAGACGTACCTAGAAACACCAGACAAAAGAAGCAGCGTCACCAGAAAAGAATCATAGAATCATAGAATTATAGAGTTGGAAGAGACCTCATGGGCCATCGAGTCCAACCCCCTGCCAAGCAGGAACCCCTTCACAATATTTCCGACAGATGGCCATCCAGCCTCTGCTTAAATACCGTCAAAGAAGGAGACTCTACCACCCTCCGTGGCAGCATATTCCACTGCCGAACAGCTCTAACTGTCATGAAGTTCTTCCGAATGTTCAAATGGAATCTCTTTTCCTGTAGTTTGAAACCATTGCCCCGAGTCCTAGTTTCTGAAGCCATGGAGAACAAACCTTTTCCCTCCTCAATATGACATCCTTTCAAATATTTAAACATAGCTATCATATCCCCTCTCAGTCTTCTTTTTGATAGGCTAAACATTCCCAGTTCCCTAAGCCGTTCTTCATAAGACATCTCTTCCAGGCCTTCAACCATCCTAGTCGCTCTCCTCTGCACCCGCTCGAGGTTGTCAACATCCTTTGGCTTGGGGTTTCCTTGCTCCATAGAAGTGTGGAAATTTCAAGGGGTGTGAGCTTTTTCCTTTCACCACAGACTGCTCGCTGTTTGTGGGAGGGGGCGAGGTTGGGTCCAGCGAGTTCTCTCAGAAAGGAAGGCGGGACTTACTTGCAAAGCCAGTCATTAATCCCTCTGTCAAAGTGCCTGTGGGACAAAAACAAAAATGGGTGAAATTAGAGGCATGTAATCAATTATTTCAGGGTCAGCCACGCGTACCTCTATGGCAATTGGGCTGGGCACCCTACAAGGCCATCCTAGATATCTCCTCGTTTTAAAAGTTTGCGGGGGGGGGATGCTTTAAAATGCTTTTTCTCGTTTGCTTCTGGTGTCTGGCATGGCCCTCTAAGCACCTCCCTAATTAGAAAAGAACAACAACTCACATCTGAGCACTGCCAGTTTGGTTTTCCAAATGCCCCAAGGTAGCCATTTTAAGATCTGGTACAGCCCATGATAGAGATGGGGCGGGGGGGGGCAAACAGTTGGTTGCCAACCCATGAGGTGGCTTATTAGTCACTTCTAGACCCCCACTTCTGTCCACCTATGGAAATGGCTAGTAAAAGTGACTCTAAGTTACACACATAGTCTGAAAATACAGTGGTCCCCCGCCATTTCACGGTTTATACACTGCGGTCCCGGTATATTGTGGGACCGCAGTATGTGAAAGGCAAGGGCCCCTGGGGTAAGCTGCTTGGGTCTGTTTGTCCTACTGCAATCAACCCAGGCCTGACAGGCTGCCCCAAATGGGCCTCCGACGGGCTTCCCGGGCCTGTCAAAGGCCCCAGAAGTGGTTTCCGACAAACCGGAAGTGACTTCCAAAAAACCGGAAGTGACTTCTGGATTGCAAGAAACCACTTCTGGGGCCCAGGAAGCCTGTTGGAGGCCCGTTCAGGGCAGTGCCATGCCCCCCCAGTCCTGACCTGACTCAGCATGCCCATATCACGGATTTTCAGTTATCGTGGGTCGGGTCGGGTCCCTAACCCCCGTAATAGGTGGGGGATTACTGGTACATGTATTTTGAAATTACACACACAGAACGAAGGGCATTCCTAACTGGCTTGGGTTATTTGTATTGGCTTGGTGGCACATCCCACCATTCTCCATTCTGAGAGTTCAACTTGGCATATCCACACCTAGAGACACCTAAAACGTGGCTCGCCTGGAGAACAGGCCGAGCTGGGTAGGCTGTGTGGCCTAGCATGGGCCTAGCTCCACCCTGTTCATAATAGAAGCTCCATTGCTAGCTATGAGCTTGTTTTCTGGGAGGGGAGAAAACCCCAACTGCCCCCCAAGTTTGGTTTTAATTCTAAATTTATGAGAGCTATCCATGGTGCTGAACGATCTTCTCCAAATAGATCCAGTGCCTTGGTTAGTTCCTTCAAAGTTTGTGACTACAGCTCAGACAGGACGGATTGCCCCCTGCCACATGGGTGTCTTCTGATTTCCCACTGTTCTGGAACCTTCTTTTCTGCTGCTTCAGGGTTTCCCTATCCAGGGGTTCCTTCTCCCCTCAAGACGTTGGCTCCTGATGGGAGAAGGTTTCCGAGCGTGCCAACTTTGCCTGTAAACACACTGATGGAGACTCACGTTTCTGCAAAAACGTAGAGCATGGTGATACACTTGGGTGGCTGAGGTGGGTCCAAGTGATCCAGCCTGGCGATGGTGTTGGTGACCCCAAACATCACGGCAGCTTTCACCCAGTCGTACACCAGGTTGGAGTAAGCCAGGCCAGCTGAGGAAGAGGAAGAGGAGGAGGAAGAGGAAGAGGATTAGCATGTTGAGTTCTGTGGGTACAGGAACAGAGATTGATGTGTCCCTGAAGAGTGGTGGTTAGGCGGCCATCTTAAATATTGAGCAAACCAGGTTCAGGCCCTCATCAACCCATGGAATTCACTAGGTGATAACGGGACCATTAGTCCTCTCAGTCTGCCTGACCTCACAGGTGTGGGGCAGGGATAAAAAAGTAGAAGAATAACTCCATACGAACACATGGGTGGAGATTGGTCTTTTTATTTATTTATTTATTTATTTATTTATTTATTTATTTATTTATTT
>JAHTLZ010003542.1:81412429-81430678 GCA_023846285.1 Phrynocephalus versicolor
TTTATTTATTTATTTATTTATTTATTTATTTATTTATTTATTTATTTATTTACAAGGATTTTTAGCCACCCCACTACCAAGAGGTCTCTGGGCAGCATACAACAAGTATTAAAAACTCCAAAACAATAAAATTATTAAAACTATAAAATACAATACAGTTAAAACCAGATACAGTACAAATAATAAATTATAAAACCCTGCTGCTCATGTGTCCAACCCAATAATCTAATTAAAATGCTGGCCAGACAGGAAGATCTTTGCCTGGCGCCAGAAAGCCAAAAGTGTTGGCACCAGGCGGATCTCCGTAGGGAGGGCATTCCAGAGTTGGGGGGCAACTGCCGAGAAGGCCCTGCTTCGACATGCCACCCCCCTTACCTCTTTGAGGGATGGCACCTTCAGCAGGGCCTCTGAGCCTGATCTTAAAGTATGGGCAGGCTCATATGGAAGAAGGCACCTGAGGCATCAGCCCAGTCAGCCTTAGGCTTCTAGCAAGAAAAGTAGAGTCTGTAAGCACGAGGTCCGCCCAGCTTTCCTTCACCAGACCAACGATCGGCAGGCGGGAGAGGAGCGCACTTACCCAACGCCCAGTCAGAGAGGTGACTAACAAACTCCATGTCCGAAGGAAGGGTCAGGATGTAGAAGAAGTGGAAAAAGATGTCCACGACCACGATGGCCACGAGGTGGAGGAGAGCATGGGCATGGATGTGCCATAACTCGCGATCTTTCCGCCGCAACTCACTGACATGTACCTGTGGCCAAGGGCGTACAAGGGGGGAGGCGGCGGCGGCGAGGAGAATGATAAGAAGACACAGACAGAACACACCACAATGAGTGTTGAAAAGAAGGTTGTGGGGAAAACAACATCAGCAACCCAATTTGGCCATGCTCTAAAGCCCCCGAAGCCAATGTGGGTTGAAAGGGAGGAGTGTGATAATTCCACACGACTCCACGGTTACATCCTCTTTCCTCAGTGTCAGCTGCCCAACCCATCAGATTGTTGTAGACATGACTCCTTCAGGTATTCACTCCATTCAGACCGCCGGTCATTGAAAGAAAGCCTGCCTCAAAAGAAAGGGTTTTGCCTGCCTGCGGAAGGAGAACAAAGACGGGGACAGCCTGGCCTCCAGTGGCAGGGAGTTCCAGAGTCTGGGAGCAGTGACAGAGGCCATTCGTCCTGTGTTCCCATCAAGTACCGCGGATAAGGTGGAGGGACCAAGAGAAAGGTCTCTCTTGATTATTTTTAACCCACAAGCCAGCTCATAATGGAAGACACAGCTTTTGAGATAGCTTGGACCCAGCTAGGGTGGGTGGGTGGGATGCTTAGATGGCAAGGGACCATCCAATACAGTAGAGTTCAAAGTTCGGCAATCCAGTTGATTTGGACCACAACTCCCAGCATTCCAAGCCTAGAGTGCCAATGACAAAGGACTGTGGCAGTTGTGGTCCAAAACATCTGGAGGGTTGAAGTTTGGACACCGCTGATCTAAGAGGAGGAGCACAAATCAAATTGGTATGGAGCCCAATCCCTAAATGTGCAGGTGAGGTATTAGGATCTTCCACTCTTTGGGTGCAACACTATGGCGACCATCAAGGAGCAGGTAATTGCTTTCGGTTGTGAAGGTTTGCACACAGGCACAGGTCTTAAGGCCCCTCTGCAGAGTGGAGGGCGGGACCCATGCGCAGCTGGCCCCAAGTCACAGTGAATCAGGCACATGCGCCGAACGTATCCCACCTGGTCATGGAATCGGTCAAAGGTCATGACAGGCCCGAAGAAGAAGAAGGGGAGGTAGAAGTTGTACTTCATCAGGGCGAAGATGGAATAGTTCCCGTCCTTCCGCTCACAGTTCTCCAGGGCGAAACTCATGGCGCGCATGATGCTGAAGCCAGCTCCTCCGTAAAAGAGAACATCTTGAAGATCAAAATTCCCTGTTACAAACCCATTCTGGACAAAAGAGAATAGTTACACGTATGCCGGGGAGAAGAGGCTGGTTCAGAGTGTTGTCAGCCCTTCCACTGGTCTTTGACACTAGACCCAAGCTTGGAAAGATTACTTCTTTGGATGTCACTTCCCCAAATCCACAACTAGCGCAGCCAGCTGAGCTCAGCTTCCACCATAGACACCTTTCCCATGGCCAACACTTGGCTCTTACACAACCAGTGGGAAGTGACCAAGTCACAGGGCTATGCCTCCAGTGAAACCCTGCTCCATAAGCTCCTAAGTTCATGCATGTGCATTCAGCAGTTGACGAAGCTGTTTGGATGAGCAACGAAACACTTCGATCTTTCAAGAAAGAGAAGTCCAGTTGCCATGATTCAACTTTCAGATAAACTCACCTGGATGACTGAGAATCTTCACAGACATTCAGAAATTGGTTATATTTTTAGAATCATAACATCACGGAGTTGGAAGGGGCTCCTAAGGCCATCCAGCCCAACCTCCCCCAAGGCAGGAATGCAAATCAAGCCAGATCTGATATTCTTTTGCATGCCTCCAGCATTGAAGCACCCACCACCTCCCCTTGAGGTCATTTGGTTCTGTTGTCATACTAGTCTAACAGTTAAGAAGTTTTTCCCGAGTTTCTTCTAAAATCTAGCTTCTTATAGCTTCAGCCTATTATTACATGCCCTGAACTCTGGGATAACTGAGAACAGATCCTGCCCCTCCTTTGTAGCTCTAACTTTCAAGTATTTGAAAAAATGCCATCATATCTCCCCTTGCTTTCTTTTCTTTAGTCCTCCGTGATTCCAAAGAACCATCCATTAGCTCTTGTCTCTTTGCTGAGACAAGTTTCTGCTAACTCCTATAATTCCTGTTTCAGAGAGGGTAGCCATGTTAGTCTTTTCAAGAATTTCAGGCAAAAATCAAAGAAAAAACAAAACAAAACAAAAGACACAAACATGTGGCACCTTAAATACTAACTTTCATATTTTAATGTGACATTTCGTGCACATGTGCACTTCTTCAGACATATAGCAGCCGGATGAGGTGTGAGATACTGCATAATATGAGATATATATTTCATACCAGATATTGATTGGCTATATTCTAGATACCCATTGGCTGTAGTATATAGAGTTGGGGGGGTGGATAGGGGAAGGGATGGAGGAGGAGGGGGAAGAAGAGGAGGGAGAGTTAATTAGTAGAAATGGTGAGAAGATTAAATGGTGAGAAGTATGGGCTAGAGCTGTATAGTTTTATGGCGCATGCCAGCCTCTGTTTGTTTGGGAAGTAAATTCCTCAAGTGACAGAAACCAGATCAGATCAGATCAGAGAGCTAGTGGAAGAGACGGGGGAGGGGGGGAGAGAATGGGAGTTTTTAATTCCTATAATTCCTGATATTATGGGAAATCTAGTCCTTTTACAGATAATTTCACAAAATGGTTTCCTCCCAGCTGCTTTTCTGAGCATGACAAAGTTCCTTTTTAAAGACTGTTACTCCTGGAATCTTGGCGACCTTGTTGGCTGGAACATTCTTGCATGCACAGTCTAAAAAAAGCACTGCCCTCATCTCCACCTGTGAGCAAAGCCGTTGCGCCATCTAGCTTGGGCCATAGTTTTTTTTTTCACAATTAGCACATCACGAAAAAAGAACTCCCTGAAGGTATGAATGGTTTCTGATTGCTCTAACATAAGCTTGAAACATTCTGTATTTCGTGAGACACCTCTCTTTTGCTTTGGGAGGAGTGGTTGACACATGAACATGGACCTCCTTTGCATGTCCGGGCATGCTTTGAAGGGATCCTGTATCTGGAGGGAAAACATAGCAGGAGGAAGTAAGCATTCAAGCATGATTCAGCTATAAGTGGGAAGGCACAGTGCAGGGAACCTTTCTCTGCGCGGTATGCTTCCTGGGGGGTTAAAGTGGAAGGCACACCATCCTGACGCTGCCACGTTGCATTCCTAGGGGGAAAGTGTCCTTCTATTTCCTCTTCACCTTTGCTTTGAGGCAGGACAAAGGCTAAACAACATTTGCTCCCAATTAGAGGTGATGTTTTCTTTAGTAATCCAATGTGTATTCATCAACATTAGATAGCTCAATAAAAGGGGGCTGCTGAGGCAAACACCTCATACTTTCTTTGTTCTGTCTCTGACTCTCACCTGGCTCTGAGAAACGGCATCTCTCTCTAGTGTGTGCACTTTCTTTGCTCTCCTAAAGTCAGTTTGCTTGGCATTTTCCCAGCAAACTCCCACAGCACAGGGATTGCTCGAAACCGGGATGCATATTTGTTGACAAATAACGGTGTTCCCCAGTGGTGCCAGCTTCATTTCTTTATGTTCCTGCTTGCTCCACTTGTTTTGGCTCTTTCTAAGTATGCTCCAGTTGCCCCTGCCTTGATCTGGTTAGTCCCTCTCTCATCGTTGTGCTTTAGCCATCCCCGTGGCTCCTTGACTTATATGCGTGGGGTGTAAGGTGGTCGGACACCTTAGCCATCAGCTGTGGAACTGCTCCTGAGCTATGCTCCCTTGTGAACTGCCTGCCACCCTGTTCCATTCTGGGACTCTTGACCTAGCTCCAAACCTTGGGCCTGGGCATTTTGCCTGTTTGGGCTGGCCACCCCAGCCCCTGCCCCTGCCCGGAGAGCACCCAGACCTACCTGCCAGCTGCTGAAGGGCTCCACTTTGAACGAAGCCAAGCTGCACAGGCCAGCCACGAAGCAGACCCATTTCTGCTTAGTCAGCGCGACAGTGTATATCACCAGGCAGTGGGACAAGACGATCATCAAGTAGGTGCTGCCCATGGTGACAAGTACGGTCCCCATTCCGTACACCATATACATCACAGACCTGTGCTGTGTGAGCAAAACACAAGAAATAATGTTTCAGTGCTGGGTGAACTCGGGGTCCGTTCCCCTGAGCTCCACAGGGCTGGATTTGTCACCTGAGCCCTTGTTCCTGCTATCACAACCCTGGCTATGTGAATGCTCAGTAGAATTCTTCCCATTTAAGAGAGAGATTGAGATTGAGATTGAGATTGAGAGAGAGAGAGAGAGAGAATGAAATAAACCCGGTAGTGATTGGCTACACTACAGAATGAAAAGCACACACGGAGCGCAACATAACTTAGATGGGATATGAGAGCCATTTTTAAATATTTGAAAGGATTTCATATTAAAGAGGGGACTGGTTTGTTTTCCATGGCTTCAGAGACTAGGAGCAATGGTTTCAAACTGCAGGAAAAGAGATTCCATTTAAACATTAGGAAGAATTTCATGGCGGTTGGAGCTATTTGGCGGTGGAATATGCTGCCACAAAGGAGGGTGGTGGAATATTTCCTTGTTTGCATCATTTACACGCACATGTTTTGGCCATGGGTGAGCCAAACAGGAGCATGTATTCATTTCCCCAAGGGTTTACTCATATCCACTTGGGCCATGCTAGCTAGTAGAGATGGGCACGAAACGAGCAATTTTTCGTTTCGTACCGAAACGAAACGAAAAATGAATTTTGTCTCCAAAATGAAATGAAACAAACTGAAACACCAGAAATTTTGTCGTGTGTTTTGTTTTCATTGCGGCAAATACATTGAACTGTAATGAATGCTAACGAAACAGCAATTTTTCTTTTTCGTTTTCATTTTTTCATTTCGTTACGTAACGAAACAAAAATGATTTTTTTTTGCAAAAATTCACGAAAAACAAAAAACGAACTGAAACGGACCCCCTAAATGACAAACGACAAACGAAACACCATTTTTTTGAGTTGTGCCCATCTCTACTAGCTAGCGTTTCATCTGCAGTGTACAAAAAATTCTGTCTTTAACAACACGTTTCGGTGCAACTTTGTCCAGTGTCAGCAGATGGCAGTGCTGGATTGACCGAAGGCCAACAGGCACGGCTGTGTTACCTGGGGTGCCACCATGGAACAGATCTTGGCAAAGAGGACGTGCCCGGAAAGAACAAAGATGATGATGTTCCGGAAGGACGTGAACCACATGGCCCACTCAAAGTCAGCCGCATCCTGCAAAGCAAGAACCATACTCGTAACAACAGTCAATTCCAGACGCCCGGTTCAAAGCCCTTTCCCCCAGGGTATCCAATGCAGACCGCATCCCTGCTCACTTGGTGAGTTGCCTAGGGGCACAGAGGAACACCTACCCACATGAGCACAAACACCCCTCCTCAGCAACCAAGAAAGTCTCTGTTTTGCCCAAAGGCCAAATAGAGAGGCCTGGATAGGCACATGGCCCCCACTTTCTTTGTTCAGAGACCTGCCTTGTTACACTCATAAGAACATAAGAACATAACATAAGAACATAAGAACATAAGAAGTGCCATGCTGGATCAGGCCAAAGGCCCATCTAGTCCAGCTTTCTGTATCTCTCAGTGGCCCCACCCAATTTGTCTGGGAACGCATGAGACTAGATCTCTGTCTCCTGATGCCACCCCCCTGCATCTGGCCTTTGAAGTACCCTGTTTTTTTAAGCCTGGAGATGACACAGCTCCATCATGGTTTGTCACCTGTGATGGACTTTTCCTCCAGGAATCTGTCCAATCCCCTTTTGAAGGCATCCAGGCCAGAGGCCATCACCACATCCTGGGACAAGGAGTTCCACAGACTAACAAAACGCTGGGAAAAAATATTTTCTTTTGTCTGTTTTCACTCTCCCAACCCTCAGTTTGAGTGGATGTCCCCTAGTTTTGGTATTTTGTGAGAGGGAGAAGCGTGTCCCTCTCTCCACTTGACTCATGCCCTGCATATCCCCCCTCAGGCGCCTTCCACTGCTGCCTAACCTGCCCCCATAAAACTGCAACCGTACTCCAGATTTTCATCTCAGAGGCCGGCAAAACCCATCATGCCAAGAACTTCCGGATTTAACACCTAAGAGCATCTTGCCTGGCAGTATCCATCTTAGCATGAAGTTTTTCACACTGATACAAACCGGATGAAGTGGTTTTTGGACCCATGGAAGCTCGTTTATTATATTACTACTTTGTGGTCTACAGAGGTACCGTCATTTCTTGCATTTGCATTTTATTTTGCTCGGACCACACGGCTACCCTTTACTTCGATAAAGAGGTTTGTGCCTGTGAACAATTGAAAGGCCAGGCAGTTTTTCTTTCAAAAGTAATTCCCTAGCATGAGCAGTTCCTTTTCAAAAATGCAACCATGGGTCATTATTTGGATAGCAACACAATTTTTAGTTGCTTTTGATGGTGTTTTTAACCATCTCTTTAAAGGTAACAGCTGGCTCCAAGTCCCACTCAACCGAACACATCACATTTTTGTCCAATGAGAAAAGCACTGTAGATGTAAGTTGTTACACTCCGGGAGTAGGGATGGGCATTGTACAAAAAAAGACACACTGTTTCGTCATTTTGCGACCTCATGAAACCTTATGAAATGAAATGAAACAGCAAAAAGCGTGTCGTCAAGAAATGTTTTTGCTTCAGAACTGAAACTATTCATCCTAGCCTCTTGAGCAAGAGCATCTTGAGAACAAGAGGTTTATTTTTAAACTGACTGATTTGTTTTCCTTTCTTCCCACACCTCAGTTGTTGAGATAGCTTATCTCTGATCTTGATCTGCTTGGAACGGCCAGCCAGGAGCTGAGCTCTTCCCTTCACTGGCTGTGTCTGCAAGTTGATTTAACAAATTGGTAAATTTTGCTTTCCTTTCCTGATTAAATAGGACTGTGGAGGTTTATATATATATATCCTTCCCTCCCTGTGCCACTGATCAGCTGTTGAGCTTATATCTTCAATCTCTCTGTTCAGCCGCTAGCCATTAGGTTTCTACTTCTAGCTTGTTTACAGAGAGTTCTTTGCTTGAAAGCAAATTGATTGGAAGGTTTGAGGGTCTTTGATTTAGGGCAGTGGGCTCCATGTTAAATTTTTAAAAAAGGAAAGCTCCCCATTATTTATAGCCTTATGAAGCATTTCATTTCATTTTGTTTCCTGATGAAAATTCTTTTGAAAAATCCGTTATTATTTATTAACCAAACAAAATGAAATGAAGACTGAAACAAAACAAAACAAAACAAAACAAAACACTATATTTCCATTTCATTGCCCATCTCTATCCAGGAAGGTGACAGAGCGCCCAAGTGTTTGTTTGCTATTTAACAAGAGCTCAGAGGGTTAGTACAGCTCAGTGGG
Organism: Phrynocephalus versicolor; assembly: GCA_023846285.1. NCBI lineage: Eukaryota > Metazoa > Chordata > Lepidosauria > Squamata > Agamidae > Phrynocephalus > Phrynocephalus versicolor. The sequence goes on from JAHTLZ010003542.1 coordinate 81,420,527, forward strand.
TTGGAGGATGCAGTCACGTAGAGATATGATTTGGCAAAGTGGGCTTAAGAAGCCAGCTGTTTCACAAAGGAATTTCTTCTCAAGTCACTGGGTCTCCTTGGCAAAAAAAATATGTTTCCCATCAGCCCTGTTGTGAAATGCATGTTTTGCCTCTTGGTTCAGCTCTGCACTCTTTATGCAACACTAGGTGGAAGAACGCCTGTCTGACAAATTGCATTGTTTACCATTTTCCTCCCAAAGTAATGCCATCCGGGTTTTATGTTTTCACGGAAGGCCTTGCGGTCCATGCTCTCTGGAAAAAAAAATACATTACTTTGTGAAAACATCAAAGCAAACACCTATCTTTTTCAGCAGGCAAATGTTACTTTTTTGAGTTTTTGCAACCTCACATATCTAAAAGACGATTTTAAAATGCTACCAAAACAAAATAGGAAGTGCCAGGATAGGACTCTCCCACTTTCTATTTTTGGTTCCAACGTCTTCGGTGTTTTCTGGGATTACCACAAATATCCCAGTGTGAAAAGCATCATTTCTGGATAATCTGCTTTGAGATGATTCCTCACCTCCATCCCCTTTGGCAGGGTAGATCTAAAATTTGCTTATTGCCCAACTCCGTTCTAGTTCTTGCGTTGGTGCTGTAATGGGACCAGGGCTCAGAGGGCTGATGGACTTTGTGATTACCCGTGACATTTATCCGTCTCCCCCTTTACCCCCATCAGGGTCTCTCTGCTGCTCTCGGACGAGTTAGAGGTTAAGCGGTATCCACACAGGAACCAGACAAGGAAAAGATTTTCCCTAGCTAGAATGTAAGCTATTCACTAGAGATGGGCACGAATAAAAAAAATGACATTTCGTTTGTTGTTTGTCGTTTGGAGGGTCCGTTTCGGTTCGTTTCCATTTTTTGCGAATTTTTGCAAAAAAAATTGTTTTTGTTTTTGTTTGTTTTGTTACCGTTTTGTTACCATTTATTTCAATTTTTTGTGATTTTTTTAGCATTTAAAGCAGTTCACTGTATTGCAGTAACGGAAACGAAACGCACGACAAAATTTCCAGTGTTTCTGTTCGTTTCGTTTCATTTTGGAGACAAATTTCGTTTGTCGTTTCGTTGCGTAACGAAACGAAAAAAACGAAAATGGAAACAAAAAATTGTTCGTTTCATGCCCATCTCTACTATTCACTATTACAGTGCACAGTATTTTGTGGCAGCTTGGTCTTGAATGTGCAATTGCGTCCCATTAGCACCATAAAAGATCTACTTCCGGTAGAGGTGGAACCAAGTAGAACTGGGTTATTGGTACGGATCAGCCCAGCTGCCTGCATTTGCTGACTTCCTGAGAAAGTATGACGTTCCTGCCAGAGGCGTAGCTAGGGTTCGGAGCACCTGGGGACAAAGTCAGGATTTGCGCCCTCTCCTGCCCCCCCCAACTGCGTCTCACCCACTGAGCAAGGGGTGTCCAATCCTCGTAGAATGGTGGGGAGGGGGAGAAGTGGCCCTCTTTCTCACACCCTCTTCGGGGTCCCCCAGACAAGGCTCTCCTGTGCAAACTGCATAGCGTGCGGATAGCGCCAAGCAGGTGATTTTCCCCCCCAAGCATCACCCCCGTACCATGCTTCCCCCTCCTCCTTTTGCCCCGAATAAGGCTTGGGGTTCCTTAGCCCGGGGAAAGGAGGAGAGGGAAGAGGGCAAAGGGCAAAGGGATTTTTTCCCCAAGCAGTACCTCCATTGCACGCCTCCCTCTCCTCCTTTCCCCTGGCTAATGATTGCCTTAGCAGGGGTTGGGGGAAGAGGAGGGGGAGCAATCGATGGAGGTGCTTCTTGGGGGGGGGGACCCGCTTCCCTCTCCTCCTTTCCCCTGACTAAGGATCACCAAGCCTTAGTGGGGTGATAGGAGGACTGCTGTTGGGATGGTGCATGGCTTCCTCCTCCTTCTCCCCCTCCAGGCACTCCCAGACTGCTGCGCGCCCTGGGGAAAATGCACTCTTCCACCCCTCCCCAGTTATGCCAGGGGTTCCTGCATTTCAGAATTCACCACTTCCTTCAGTACACTGTTGTGATCCCCAACAAATATACAGTATGCTGCAATTTTGTTTGCAACGTCACATGCTGCCTCTAGTTTGTTTGGCTAATTGTCAATTCATCTACCACTAAGCAATAATTCCTTCCAGCCTTTGATATAAAAAGAGAGTTCCACCTCTCTGCAGATGCTGTTTGCCTCTCTTTAGTCTGCTGGAAGCAGTTGTTTGCATGGTGTTGATCTTTTCAGTTAGTTGTTAATTTTCTAATTCCAAGCAACTGTAAGTAAAGTTGTGTGTGTGTGTGTGTGTGTGTGTGTGTGTGTGTGTGTGTGAAACTTTTTCAGCTACAAATGTACAGTACTACAAAAGACTATTATGCTGGGATTGATCAGTGATAAAAGAAAAAGGGCCGTCCAACAACTCACTGTCATGACTCCATCCGAAGGGACACTGGAATGACCTTGGTGGAGATAAAATAATCTGTAAGTGGCAGAAAGGCATGGAGACCATGGATCCACAAAGAGACTGAGAGTTGGACATGACTGAATGGCTAGAAGAGGAGACTACAAATGTCTCAAAAATAATTATTGAGACTATAAGTGCCAGTTGATGAGAAAGGGGTGGACTTTGAGGATCTTGTAGCTGTTCTGCTCTTTAGCTATTTTACTGTGTAGACAAAAGAAAATATTACCCGATATTCAAAACTTTTCAGCAATAGAGCTGTTATTGTGAATTCACCTTTCAGGGCATTTCTCCTATACCTCCCCTGCTCAGTCATACATGAATGTATATTCGTTCAGCAGTATTATTCAAGTGACAGAATTCAAGGTAGATGGGAGGAGGTGGGCCTGGACTTGGGAAGAAGAATCCATCCAACCATCCATCAAGTTGCTTATTTGTGACCCAGAATATCTGGCATTAGCAACAAAAATCTAAAGAGGAAATTCAGCCTAGCCCTAAAAAGTCCTGAAGACTGTAGTGTGAATTTCAGCCAAACGTTTAGTCACTCCATATGTTTGCTGCATTTAAAATCTGGCCAAACTCCAGAGTAGGTTTTTCCTGTAAAGAACCAACAGCGGGCAGTGGCTTGTGAGTCATCCTAGATTTTTCTGTACGCGTGCCAATGTTTTTTCTGCAACAATGCATTAGTTTTGGCAAAGAGGTTTTCCTGCACTCTTCCTGCAGGCTGGTTGCCTTTCCTTCTGCCATTCCAGCTGTAATACTGCTGCTCAGAAGAACTAGTGATGGGCACAAACTGGGAAACTGATGATTTGTCATGTTTTGTGGGTAGCTATTAACCTAGCAGTTCGAAAGCATTTAAGTAGGAAGGTAAACAGTGTTCCGTGCGCATAAATGCGTTCAGCACATGCCAGCCACACGGCCACAGACCATACAAAGTGCCAAGTGGGGAAAAATTAGGGCTTCATTTTGTTTTGGCAAGATGCCCCCTCTCCCCCAACCTGGGCACAAACTGAACCACAAACCAGCTTGGTTCGTCGATTTTGCTGGTTCATGATTTGGCTTGTGCCCATCTCTACTAGAGATTCACCATCACTCTGCAAGACAAACCGAACCCGCTGGCTGAGTCCAGACAGGATTAACAGTGGCCGCTATCATACCTGTCTTTTCTCCGTTGTTTCCCTTTGGCTAACTGCAGATAAAAAGATCGCGTCCTAACCGCGAAGAGAAGTAAATTCCGGTCCCGGCCAACCACGCCCCTTGAACAGCAGTTTCAGCGAACTTTCAATAACCACCGCCAGGGGCTGGATTTAGAAACTTCACTCAAAAATGCTTGCTTACTTGCTTCTGTAACCACGGCAGGACAGAAAATAAGCAATAAAATCTGTTGTTCCCCCTTTTCGACAGCTTAAACACCACGGAGAGCCGGAAAGAAGGGGAAAATGCAAAGTAGACAGGTAGAGATAGAACCAAACTAGGAAAATATGATGCAGAAGAGAGAACACTATCTGCACATTAAAAACTACGTGACCGCCTGAAAAAAAATACACATGAAATTTATATACGCAGAGAACGCTAGTGTGACCGCAGCCAAAGTGTCAGGTAAGCAGAGCTTTTAAACAGGCAGCAGCAGCAGCTGTGTGTGTGCGCGTGCGCGCATGCGTGCGCACGTGCACACACACGTGACTGTGGATGTGCATGCGTTCTCGTTCATTTGCTTCTGGAGAAGAAAGAGCAAGGCCATAGCACAGCCTCTGGCCAAGAGAAGACCCCTCATAGTGACCTGGTATATTCTATTGCACAAAGGAATTATCTTTATTTTCTGCTGCCCTTTGGCCAACAACTCTGGAGGTGCTGCCAGGTTTTTATATAGAATGTGTGCTCATGTGCGTAAAGAAGCTAGTCCTCAGGAAGGCTCCTGTGTTACCTTTGATGCACAGAACACATTTTCTGGAGTATGATGTAACTCTTCTCTTAAATCTAATTAGCTTTTAAGAAAAAGTATTTTAATAAACTCCCGAGGCCCAGCTGCCTTGCCAGTCGTCCCGTGCACCTCAAGGTCTTTTGGGATGGGAAGGGAGACTGAGACTCTGGGAAATTCTGATATAATGGGAAGAGTTAAGGGGGCGGGATTGTGCAAGGCAAGTCCCTTTTCTTTCCACCTGAAGTCAAGAGGGAGGGGACTTGTTGACAAGTCAGACTTTGCCCCAACGGCTTGGACTCGACTTGTGACTCAGAATCCACCTACCCCCTCCCTTTCTTCAGCAGAAAAAGCTTGCTTTTCATAGGGAGTCCGATGTGGGTCTTGGGACTCAGGACTCAGCTCCCAAGGGTCAGACTTGGACTCGGGACTTGGACCCAAAGACCTGGCCAACATCCCTGGTGGGAAGGATGGGGGCCACCTGCTTCCTCAGGCAGGGAAAGTCTGTTCATACCCTTTCCTAAATCTCTTCATACCCTCACAAGGTACGAACAGAAGAAGACATTGTGACAGCCTGTTTTTCGTAGGCTGTTACTTCCCGTCCCTCTCAATGCTGTTCGTGGTCCTGCTTGGTATGAGAAAATTTTACCGCACGTCCATTGCGTGATGACAGGAGTTCGTCCCGACCACACCCCCTGAACTGAGATTAAGGCGTGATGAGCCATACCCCTCCCTGGGCTCAGGAATCTGCTTGTCTCAGTTCTTGTTCCGAGATGAGTACCCGTGAGGTAAGGCTCATCACGCAACGTGCCATTCTCCATCTAGTGGCAGGAGTGTGAAGTGCCATTTGCCAGTACATTCCCTATGGAGTTAGCAACACAGTGCAGAGAGATTAAAAGACAAATGCCTCAGACTTAGCTCCGTAACCCATTGAAGGCAAAGTTGAGGAGATTCGAAAGATCGAAAAACAGAAGGTCGGCCAAAAAAACACACCAAAAAACCAAAAACGAGAACGAAGGCTGAGAAGTTCAGATGTTGTCACAAAACAAGGACGTGCAGTAACAGTCATCATGGTACCATCAATCACACCCGTGTGTACATGGGAACGGACAGTACCGGGACAAGACCATGTGACCGCGAGCGACGTGATCACGAAATGAACGTCAACTCGGAACGAGGAAGTATGTGAAGTAACCGACTTAGATTCCCCATGCCGTTGTATGCCTATTTGAGCTGCTTAACCCTTGTTTATCTGTCGGGCCCAGTTCTTCTCTTATTTCCCGCCAGGTTTCTTCTTTGAACTGTTCCCCATGTTCTCTTTCACAGGCAATTGACCAGGCTTTGAAGTCCAGATCAGGTTTAAAGATAAAGAACCAAAAGGGAACAGAGGAGGATGCTTAAAATTCCTGCTTGCTGTTAGTATCTGGGCAGCAGACTCAACATCCACTTACAGTATCCAATCAGTCTTCACCACATGATTGTGATAATACTGTAAATCCATTTAAATCGGTTTTAAAGCATCACTTCCGATCTGGTTCTTTATATAAACTTTACCATGTGCATTTAAAGCATTGCCTTCCTTTTCACTGATTTGGCCACCTAAAGAATCAGTTCACTATAGCGGACAAATGTCAGTACCCTGTGTAAATAACATCACTGGCAAGGGGAGATTTCCCCCAGTTAAAGAATTCATTCTTCTCTCCTGCAGCTCACCCAGTGTGTGTGTGTGTAATCAGTCTTGTTGTGTGTGAGCCTAAAATGACCTAAACTCTGCAGGTGATGTCACCCCCTTTAAAAAGTAAAGGTTCCCCCGTACATGTGTGCTAGTCATGTCCGACTATAGGGGCGGTGCTCATCTCCGCTTCCAAGCCAAAGAGCCAGTGTTGTGCAAGTCTGTGGCCATGTGACCGGCATGGCTAAATGCATTTCTGTGCACGGAACACGGTTTACCGTCCCACTTTTTATGGCGGTACCTATTTATCTACTTGCATTTTCCATGCTTTCGAACTGCTAGGTTGGTAGGAGCTGGGCTTAACAGCAGGACCTCGCTCCTCTGCGAGACACCCAGGATTCGAACCGCCGAGCTGCAGCTGTAATTTGCAGAACAGGCGCATTCAGGAGACTGGGGTTCTGCTCCCTACATGAAAACTCACTAGGAAGCAGTAATGGTCAACACTGAATAACTCACATACCATGAAATGTGAGGATTGCTGTAACTGAGGGGCATCTTGGAGTTACATAACACCAGCAAGTGGTGACCCTACTTCTGTACACAGTCTTGGGAGGGCAGAGACCTAAAAAGGATTGGGGTAGATAACAGCATTGGTGACCACAAAAAGCCATCCTTTTAGATTTCACTTCAGGTGGATGCTTCCAGAGATTTTAGTGCAAAGGCATTAAGTTATCATGAAGGGGTCTGGCCTTCAGATGCAACATGAACTCTGGAATCAAGCATCTTTTCCTCTTACCCTCTCATGAGGTAACGTTTCTGTAAGTAGAGATGGGCATTTATTGGCCAAACAGGTCTTCTGTGCTTTGAAGCACCAAACACTTGTTTAGCCACTAAATGAACCAGCACGAACTGCTGAATAATCCATGGTTTGCGCCCATCTCTATTTATAAGAATAAATTTAGGAAGTGGGATATGGAAAATGGACATCTTCCCTTTCTCTGCAGCCTGACTTGCTCATTATCTTCTTGGACCGAGTTGAGGGACTTACCACGAGACGTTTCAAAGATTTCCAGCCCGCTGTACGCAATGGCACATGACACCACCAGGGCATAGAGCCCCAGCTCGTAAGAAGGCAACGCCGCTTTGACACCCATGTTGGAGGGTCACTGCCACAGGAGTCGACTCGAAGAGGATCCGGAGGTGTTGAGCTGTGCGTTGAAGAAAGAGGAACGGGAAAATATGTTAGTATTTTATTAGGGTGTAAAGTGAAAGCAGCCATGAGACACTCCAATGGTGTTGTCCACATAAGCATATAGAGGTGCACTGGACAGCAGATCCTACAATTCCATAGCAAGATTCCTGTACCTTTAATATACACATTAGGTTGGCTCAACAGCTCAGTGGTTTAAGGTAGCTATCTGCCGAACTAGAGGTTGCAAGTTCAATTCCCCAGTAGGCCTCCTGGGAGAATAGCCAGCCTGGGTGCCCTTGGGCTAGCTGCGTGTTGGTCCGGGCTCCCATGGAAGATGGGAATGGCAAACCATTTCTGAGTACTGTAATGTCTGCCTGGAACCCCCTAAAAAGGATTGCCACAAGTCAAGACTGACTTGATGACTCATGATTATTAATATATGCATGACAAACAGGCATTCAAAAGGGGACCCTTTCAGCATCACATCATTCTCAAGCTAGTGAAAACTTCTTTTGCTGAATTTCTACCTGTTAAAGTAAACAATTGATTTGTGATGGACTTATTTGCCCTGTTTCACATTGTGCCTAACGATTACCTTTACCCGTGCAACTCTCTCTTCTTTTTCTAGGGTGCGTGAAATGAGCGATTTGACATCTTGAAGTTTCAGAGAGGGTAGCTGTGTTAGTCTTTTCAAGAATTTCAGGCAAAAATCAAAGAAAAACAAAACAAAAGACATGAAACATGTGGCACCTTAAAGAATAACTTTCATATTTTAATGTAATGTTTCGTGGACTACACGTCCACTTCTTCAGACATATAGCAGCCAAATGAAGTGTGAAATATAAGATGGGATGGGATATACAATTATATACAGAAGAGGAGGGAAAGTTGATTAGTAGAAATTAGACCCTGGCCTAATGTTCCCACCATTTGTACTAATCAACTTTCCCTCTCCTCTTCTTCCCCCTCCTCCTCTTCCCCTCCCCTATCCACCCCTCCCAACTCTATATACTACAGCCAATGAATATCCTGGTATGAAATGTATATCCCATCCCATATTGTATTGCACACCTCATTCTGCCTGGATGAGAAGACGGTTCTCAATCCTAACCCTGACTATCAAGAGAGGTCTCTCCATGAGGCAGTGTACGAACACCCAGCTCTGTGCTCCCACGGTGGTTCCTTCTCGGCCAATATCTCTCTTGCACACAACCGTCTATTGCCAGGAGGAGCCTGTCTTATCAGAAACAGACTCTTGGCTATTACCTGCCCACAAGTAGGAGTGGCTGTTTATCTCCCCACTGGACACATTTCCACTGAGTTTACTAGCCACGTTTGAAGCCTCAAACTGCTGAAGATGCCACTTGCCCTGACACGGCATGGGTTCATTCTGCCCACATCAACCCCATTCTCTTCTTAAGAAGTCATCATCACCTTTTAAAGAGACTCCTCAGCAAGTCTTGAGTGCTTAAAACTGCCCAGTAGTTAACAATATTGGAACTAGAGATGGGCACGAAATGAAAAATTTATCGTTTCCGTTTTCGTTTTTTCGTTTCGTTACACAACGAAACGACAAATGAATTTTGTCTCTAAAATGAAATGAAATGAACAGAAATACCGGAAATTTTATCATGCGTTTCGTTTTCGTTACGGCAATACAAGTGATCTGCTTTAAATGCTAAAAAAATCACAAAAAATGAAATAAATGGTAACAAAATGGTAACGAAACAAATGAAAATGAAAGTGAATTTTTTGCAAAAATTCCCGAAAAATGGAAACGAACCAAAACGGATGCCCTAAACGACAAATGACAAACGAAACGCCATTTTTTTGATTCGTGCCGATCTCTAATTGGAACTTCAGAGCTGGGAGGGACTTTATGGATCATCAAGTCTAACCCTTGTCAGAGAGGCACAGTGCGGAATTGAAGCATTGAATTTTCACAACCTTATGGGACCCATTGGTCATGATCTACCCATAAGGGTGTGAAAATTCAACTGTGAAAAAGAGAGTTAGGAATAGCATGATCATGTTGGCTGGAGGATTCTGGGAAATGTAGTCCTCCAATATATAAAAGTAGATAAGACAGTTGACTACATATATTGGAGGACTACATTTCTTACAATCCTCCAGCCAACATGACCATGGTCTTCCTAACAATGTTTCTCAAAGTTGAGTTTTCACAACCTTATGGTGGAGTATGACCAGTGGCGTTTAATAAAAGCCGTCGGCCCTGATTAGGCACACAAACGGTTCCATTTCCTGGTTTCTGTGATTAATTCCAGGACCTCCAGCAATGAAACAAAATATTTTGGTCCTGGAAGAGACAGTGCCTTTCTGCACGAATACTATTGCTGTATCGTAGAATAATAGAAACATTGAGTTGGGAGGGGCCTACAAGGTCATTGAGTCCAAACCTTCCTTAAGGCAGGAATCCAAATTGAACTACAGTAGATAAGACAGATGGTTATCCAGTTTCATCTCAAATGACTCCAGCATTGGAGCGCTCACCACGTCAAGGTCACGGGTTCCCTTGTCATACTGCTCTAACAGGAGGTTTCCCCTGATATTCAGCCTAAAACTACCTCCCTATAGCTTCAGCTCATTATCACATGTCCTATAGCAGTGTTGGCAAACCTATGGCACGGGTGCCAAAGATGACCCTCGGATCCCTTTCTGTGGGCACCCGATATCGCCCCTTCAACACCACCTGGATTCAGGTTAAATGGCTGTATTGGCCCTTTGTGAAACATTAGTGGGTTTTGAATCGTAGTTTGGGCACTCGGTCTCTGAAAGGTTCACCATCACTGTCCTATAGTTTGGGATGACCGAGAACAGATCCTGTCTGTTGTGTATTGATCTGTATTCCTATTATCTGTACTTGCTTATGTT
>JAHTLZ010003542.1:81430718-81443500 GCA_023846285.1 Phrynocephalus versicolor
GAATAAAGAGCTGTTACACTAGAAGCTGTCTCCAGCCTGCCATGTCAAAGAGCTGAAATCACTTGCTGAAATCACTAAACCCCATGTCACAACACTGTCTCCTCTGTAGGACTCTCTTTCATTTTTGAAAAGTACAATCCTCATTCCCCTCAACCTTCTTCTCTCAGTAAAAGCTGAGGATGGCTATTAGACCTACAAACAGTTCCATTTCCTAGGTTTTTTTTAATTTTTATTTATTTATTTATTTATTTTGGCGGTTGACCTCCGACAATGAAACAGAAATCTTTGGGTCCCAGAAGACACCAGGACGTTCTGCGGCGAAACGTTTGTGTGCAACGGCACGCGGTCCGGCCTTTATGGGACCGAATGCTCTGAAAAGCACCTCTGTTATTGAGGACAAGGAAACGGGGGGAGACCCTGAGCAGAGCGAAAGACACAAATAGCATGAGGCAGGGCGATGCCACCGGAGCTGGTGCAAGGCAGGAGAGAAGTGAGAGGAGAAGTCCGACCGGCTGCGAACCGGCCGTTCCAATTTTAGCTCAGCAACTGCTCTGTCTGCAGTCTGTGCTGCAATGTGATAGCACAGGCAGGCAGGCAGGCAGGCAGGGAGGCAGACCTTGAACTGGGACAGTCTTCTTTGCTGCAATGGATGCACCAAAAGCCAGAAACCATTCAGAGAAAGTTATGTCAACCCTTTCACGGTAGTGCTTTTCACCTGCATCTGTTTGCTTGTTTCTTTTATTACTGATTAGCTACTACAGCCTTGCCAGTGAGGCACCAGAGTCGTGCTAGGGGACCCTACTTCTCCATCAAGACAGGATGCCATGACCGAGAGGGTGCTCAGCTCCACTGCTGTGCCATGACACTCTCCCTGGCCAGAAATTCGCTTTCTGGTGCCAACTCCAAGCCGGTCCTTTTAATTCCCGTTCATGCCAGATCCCCCCGGGTCCTTGCTCTGCTCCGACGCGGTGAGTATAGCAAGCAACGGCTGGCAGAACAAAACGTGCAGTAGGGTAAGGCGATTTCTCTACTCACTCCTTCCCCAAATGCCCCTCCTGGTAGCATGCAACCCCCCACCCCCAACTTACCTTGAGAAGCAGTTGGAAGAGTTTTGGGGGGGGTTCACCCCAACAAATAGAAGGATGTTGGGGATGGTGAGGAACGCACCCCTCGGATGACCTCTCTCTCTCCCTCTCTCCGAGAGTCCAAAGTTGATAAGGACATACAGAAGAAGAAGAAAAGAACTTTTCCTCTGAAAAAAAATATGTCCGGTCCTATGGGGTCCGAATGCACGGCTCAGCTGGTGGTTTCTCCCTGCCTCTGAAAGTCCCTGGGGTGAGTTGATCCCAGAAAGTGGCTGCTGGGCAGCTGCAGAGATTTTAATTTTGGAGCAGTGCTGCAGAGGTGTGTGTGTGGGGGGGGGGGGTGACAGTCCAGGAGCTGCCAGTCAAGCTAGGATGGGTCAGAGTGGCAGCAGCAAGCAGCAAGGAGCCAGCGGGAGCCTCCTGAGTTAATTCAGGCTAACAAGGGAGAGAGGAGGACTGAGGGTCCCAGGGAATCGGCTGTCCGACTGACAGAACACAGTCTAGAGATCAGTTCCCTGCCTCTATTTAGCTAGCCCTCGGGCGCCTTTGGTTTCTGGGTCAGCAGTATTAAATGGCTCGCTGGGGTGTCATTTCCCGGGACAGCGGCTGCCCAGAGTTGGAGGATGCCTCTGAGTGAGTAAATCAGAACTAACTGACACCAGGGCTCGACTGCAGCCAAAGAGATGCACGAGCTCCTTTTACGCAGCCCTGATGCTTGATCTGAGGTAGCCCAGTGGGAGGAAAGGGCTGCCCATCTTCCCATGAGGCACTGCTCTTTTGTTTCTCTTCTACCTGGCTGTCGCCAGAGACATGGGTCTTGTCCAGGGCAAGTGAAAGAGGGGATTGGTGGAAGGCGAGGAATATATAGATGCATTGTCTTTTGCTGCTCTGGAGGTTTTGACAGGAGGGTGACCAACAGAAATACAGAATAGCCGGGCATAAGAACACAAGAAGAGCCCTGCTGGATCAGACCAAAGGCCCATCTAGTCCAGCTTCCTGTATTTCACAGTGGCCCCACCAAATGTGTCCAGGAGCGCACGAGACTAGATCTCTGTATGCTGATTTATTTATTTATTTTGTTTATTTATTTGATTTATATACCGCAACCATCTAGCAAAAAGAGATAAAAACAGATTAAACAACTTAAAATAGTAAATAAAATGAATCAATCAAACCAAATAATCAAATCATCATAATAAAAAGAACAGATAAACAAATAAGCACAAACGCAATAAATCAGATTAGCTTGAAAATTCAAAATAAGAACAAATGGATAAAAAATAACTAGTAGAAAATTATCATAAGGCGGGAAAAAGGACAGTGTCCTATTTATATAAGTTGGTTGAAACAGAATGACCAGGGAAAGCCAACCTATAAAGCCAGGTTTTCAGTAGTTTCTTGAAGGCTTGTAGTGGGGGCACCAGGCAAATCTCTTGGGGTACCTCGTTCCACAGGTGAGGTGTGACCACCGAGAAGGCTCGTTTCCTTGTTGATGCTTTCTGGCCGTCCCTCGGGGTCGGTACCTGCAGATAGCCCGCCTGGCTTGAACGAGTAATCCTGGCAGTTCTTTTTGGGAGGATACCCCTGGGAGTGCCCTGGGGACTGTACATCTTACCCAAGGCCACCCAGGCTGGCTCTTCCCCTAGGAGGCACAGTGGGGAATCGAACTGCCAAGCTCTGGATCCCCAGCTGGACAGCTACGCTCCTGAGCTATCCAGCTGGCTACAGATGACAGGATAAATACAGAAATGTGCAGTCAGAAACATGTGACAAACAGTGGGATGAATAACCGTCTTGTTGCGTCTTCGCTTTCCTGATGTGCTTTAACATTCTTGCAGGAAGGACCCTTCCGGAAACCCCCGTATTCTCACATTCACCCTCTTTGTTGCTTCTCCGAAGGCGTCGGCCTTGCCATGGCACGTGGCGAGAAAAGTTTTGGGGACCCAATGAAACTTGCACAGGGGCTTGTTTCTTGGGAGTGAAGGTTTCCTGGCACAGGGACTCCCTTCTCTTGCCAACTAGAGGTGGAAAAAATAAGCAGAGAGGGTGCCTGTGGTGAAGCTCCCAAATGGAATGGTGCCAGCTTCAAGGGAAACCATGGGAGCGTTTACAATTTCATTGTAAGGCCCCACACGCAGGGCATTTGTAGGGCAAATGGAAACCTCCAAAGTTTAAATCTCTTATTTAGTGCTGCCGCTCCTCTTGGTTTCTTTGTTTCTTCCTGTGCATCAGAGTGCAAGCTCCATTTGTTCAAACTTTCACCATTCCCAGACATTCAGATTCTGGTCTTGCTAGTTTCACTTGAGCACCACATGAATGGTCAAGAATCACAAAAGCCATTAGAAATGCCATCCCAGTTGCCGATGACTCCACGGACACGCCTCCGTAACTCTACGCTGCTCTGGATTGGGGCCAATCTGACAATACTGCAGTGGCGCCGGCGATAGCTGCATTAAGTTAATCTGTCTGTATTCTTAAAATTTACCAAGTTTCATATATTGTTTCCTTATGTTTGCCTCAAAGGTTAAAAACAAACGAATCCATTCAAGTTGAGCCAATTTGTTGCGTTTGTCAGGAATTCAAAATCAGATACCCATACTGTAATACCTCGTAAGATAAATGGCCCTTAAGACAAAAAAAAATCGTAAGACAAATGAAATGTCCGGGAATAGGAAAACCTCGTAAGTTGAATTTTCCTATGGGATGATTCGCAAGACTAATGCAATGCATTCCTAAGGGAATCCGCATTAAACTGTGCTTCGTAGGATGAGTTTTTGTACGACGAATTGACCCATAGAACAAATTACAGTGGACCCTTGTGTGACAAACAGTTTGTATCACATAAAATCTGCACAACATAAAAAATTCCAGAGATAGGGGAAATTTGCTTAACAGAATTGCCAATGGGGCGAATCCGTACAACATAAAAATGGTCACGATTAGGGATTACTCTGTTTTCAATGCATTCCTATGGGAAATTTGTATAAAAGAAAATTTGCTTAACATAATTTTATTGGGAACAAATTAATTCCTTTATACAAGGTACCATTGTAAATTCGTCTTAAGAGGTACCACTCTATATACTCGCATATAAGCCGAGTTTTTCAGTCTTTATTTTTAGCTGGGGGGGGGAAGGCCCTCGGCTTATACGCGGGTCAACAAAAGTTTGGGGCCGGAGGGGAATGGGGGGAGGCAGCGCCATTTCCCACCTCCATCCAGCCAGTGTGGACTGTGACCCCACACCGCCCCATGCCCCATGCCTTGTGGGTCCTAGCGGGACTGGCGTGGGCTTGGCGTGGCTTCCCACTGCCAACCCGTGTGGGAAACCCAGCATTGTTTCACGCTACTGTCCCCCCCACCTCGCTGGCCCATCACTTACCGGAGACTTCCGGAAGGCCATGCCGGCAATTGAGACCTCCACTGGGAGCTCTGTAGCACTGATGTCCTGAAGTGGTGGCGGCGGGGGCACCTTAGTGGTCAGGCCCGTGGGAGGTGTCGTCGTCGTCGTTATATTTATTTATATTTATTTTTATATTTATATACCGTGCCAATTTCCCAGAGGGAACTCTGGGCGGTTCACATAAAAACACAAGAAATCCACAAGATAACAGTAGTAATAGAGAAGACAATAATAATAAAATAAAGGGGAAAATACCCAAAAATATTAAAAAAATAATTGGCAAGAGGCACAGGACAACTAATGAATTAGCGGCGTGGCGGTGCGCCCTTCGTTGTGGGTGCGCTCCTTGGAGCGGGTGCTGGAAGAAGTGGCGGCCAGTGGCTCCCTCGGCCTGAGCGGCTGGAAGCTGAGGGACTATCTCCATGGCAACGCCTCCAGCCACAACCACCATGACACCACGCAGGCCGGCAAGCTCCTCAGGAGGGCAGGAGGGCAGGCGGGCAGGCAAGGGGTGGGGGTGGAGAGTCTCCTTGAGGGAAGGGCGAAGAGGCAGCGGTGGCGGGGTGTGTGTTTATTATTTTTATTTATTTTATTTTAGAATACAATCTATACTTTGTATGAAGGAATTGTTTGTTTATTATTTTTATTTTTTATTTTATTTTAGAACAAAGTGGTACCTTGTGTAAAGGAATTAATTCGTTCCAAATGAAATTCTGTTCAGCTAATTTTCCGTTATACAAATTTCCCATAGGAATGCATTGAAACCCGAGTAATCCCTAATCGTGACCATTTTTATGTTGTACGGATTCGCCCCATAGGCGATTCTGTTAAGCAAATTTCCCCTATCTCCGGAATTGTTTTATGTTGTACAGATTTTATGTCATACAAACCATTCATTATAAAAGGGTCCACTGTATTTTTGCCCTGCCTTTCTCCTTGAGAAAGGACCTAAGGCGGCTTACAGTAATGAGGGATAATATAGAGTCCAGTACAATTAAGACAAATTCAAGTATTTGAGAACAAGGAATTGAGGGACATCTTACGGCATTAATAGACAAAATTACATTAAAGCTACAAGCCTATAAGTAGTCATAAACACAAAGTCTAGGCGAACCCATGGATTCATTTAAAATACACATGGTAGTCCATCATTCAGGAAAAGCTTGCCTGAAGAGAAAGGTCTTTGCCTGTTTCCAGAAGGAAAACAGAGATAAGGCAGTCCTGGCTTCTAGTAGGAGGGAGTTCCAACGTCTGGGCGCAGCAGCCGAGAAGGCCCTTTCATGGGTTCTTCTGAGACACACCTGTGAGGGTGGCGGGATGGAGAAAAGGGCCTTCCCTGATGTTTGTTCCCTCAAGGCTCCCTTTTACTCCCCCTCGGCTTCAGTGGGACATCAGGAAAGGTCCCCCCTGGACGCCTGTAACACGGGAGAGGGTCCTTCTAGAGCCCCCTCAGGCTCAGCTTAAACGCGAATCAATCCATTTCCCCAGTTTTTGAGGCAAAATTAGGAGCCTCGGCTTACACCGGCGTCAGCTTATACCCGAGTATATATGGGTTTATGGGTGGTGAAATGGATTCGACTCACACGACTCACAACTCACAACTTAATGGATGTCATAGAATCATAGAATCATAGAGTTGGAAGAGACCTCAAGGGCCATCTAGTCCAACCCCCTGCCATGCAGGAACCCCATCACAATATTTCCGATTCCGACAGATGGCCATCCAGCCTCTGCTTTAAAACCTCCAAGGAAGGAGACTCCACCACCCTTTGTGTCAGCATATTCCACTGTTTAACCCTGCAAACCGCCCAGAGTGGCCTTTGTTGACAGGTGGTGCGGTATGCAAGTCTAATACATAAATAAATAAATTCACTCACCCTCACTTTTTTCCCAATGAAAGAATCATAAAATCATAGAGTTGGAAGAGACCTCAAGGGCCATCCAGTCCAACCCCCTGCCATGCAAGAACCCCCATCACAGGACTCCCGACAGATGGCCATCCACTACCCTCTGTGGCAGCTTATTCTACTGCCAAACTGCTCTAACGGTCATGAAATTCTTCCTAATGTTTAAACTGAATCTCTTTTCCTGTAGTTTGAGACCATTGCCCCGAGTCCTAGTCTCTGAAGCCATGGAAAACAAAGCCAGTCCCTTCTTCATTGTGACATCCTTTCAAATATTTAAACATAGCTATCATATCCCCTCTCAGTCTTCTTTTTGTAAGGCTAAACATTCCCAGCTCCCTAAGCCGCTCCTCGTAAGACATTTCTTCCAGACCTTCAACCATCCTGGTCGCCTCCTCTGGACCGTTCAAGATTGTCAACATTTAAATTGTGCACAGAACTGGACACAATCCTCCATATGGGGCCTGACCAGAGCAGAATAGAGTGGTGCTGTCACTTCCCTTGATCTAGAGACGCTATGCTTCTGTTGATGCAACCAATAATAGTGTTGGCTTTCTTGGCCGCTGCATCACACTGCTGACTTTTAACAGGGATTCAAGCTTGGGCCTTGGGACCCATGGTTTGGAACCAAACACTTGGACTTGGACTCAGGACATGGTACCAAAGAGTCAGACTCAGAATTGAGACTCAGGTCTAAAGACTTGTCAACATCCCTGGACTTTAGAAAAGAGAGTTCCTGAGGCACTTAAAACTTGCGACATTAAATTTCCACATCTCCTGTAGTTTGCTTACAACAATTTGCTTGCCAATTAGCTTTCTCTATTTTGTAATTCTCATAACCGGAAATCAAGACAGATTTCATCTTGACGTCTGGTCAGGAACAAAGATCTACTGGAATTCCACTTCCAGAATATGAATACTGTACATTTCAGGTTCTAACAACAAGCTGTCTGCAACTTGCAGTTTCACTCTTGGACAAAATAGAAGAACCACACATCTTAAAATGCCAATAAATATGTTATACTGCAAGCTTTTGTTCAGTTTGTTGAATTCTTGGAAAGCTTCTGAATTTAGGGGGATTGATATGTATGGTACGCACTGAGGTCAGAGGAAGATGAATTGTAAAAGCAGAGCCTCTGACAATTATATCAATGGTTAAATATCTGTAAATGACCATTCACAGAACAGTTCCAATGTTAACGTAAGCACTCTGATATTGGCAACATAAATGATTCCTGCCGTGAGATTAAAAACCCTTTGTTTTAACTGAGTCCATAATTGATGGAACTCAACTTTTGGACACAGTTCAGTTCAGGGAATTTCACTGGAACCTCCTTTGCAGCTTCTTTATTTAAGAAGGCTCAATGACAAACATTTCATAAGTTTCAGAAGACTGAGAGGGGATATGATAGCTATGTTTAAATATTTGAAAGGATGTCATATTGAAGAGGGAACAGGTTTGTTCTCCATGGCTTCAGAGACTAGGACTCGGGGCAATGGTTTCAAACTACAGGAAAAGAGATTCCATTTGAACATTCGGAAGAACTTCATGACAGTTAGAGCTATTCGGCAGTGGAATATGCTGCCACGGAGGGTGGTAGAGTCTCCTTCTTTGACGGTATTTAAGCAGAGGCTGGATGGCCATCTGTCGGAAATATTGTGAAGGGGTTCCTGCTTGGCAGGGGGTTGGACTCGATGGCCCATGAGGTCTCTTCCAACTCTATAATTCTATGATTCTATGATTCATAGTGAAATGTTTCACACCCTTCTGAGGGGTGAACGGGATGCAAATGCAGACAGATCAGGCAACCTACCAAAACATGATGTGACCCTTCATGGCATGGTAAAATACACAACAATGCTGTCATTTATTCCGCACCACAATTCCCCTCTTCTGTTTATTCTTTCTTCTTAGCCTAGCCCCTGCCAAGAAAAATCTGGATTCTGGAAAGACAACAAGCAAAAAGGGACAAATCAGAGCAAAATTCTGAAGAAACAAACTTTGCCAAACCTTAAAACAAAAACAACTAGCAAAGTCTCTCCAGGTTTTCATAAACCTGGAAATAAAACCTGTCTCGGTGCTTCATAATGGGTGTGCTGTACAAAGGTGGTGAATCAGACCTGGGCCCAATTGACAATACGGTACACTTAAAGGTAATTAAAATAATCCCATTTACAAGGGAGGATTGAGTATTTCATGTACTTGCCTTGTTCGGATCATCTTTTACGGACTGGTTTTTCAAGTTATCGCCTGTTGTTTGCTGGGCACGGAATCCTGCAAATGACAGCATGGCAGGTAGAATTGGCAGCAGGCTTTGGAGCCGGTGAAATTTAAAGATCCAGAGATTAAGGGTGTGATCACAGAGACAGTTAGCAGGCGTTTAATCCTATTGCACTCGGCGTGGTTTCTTCTAAGAAACAGATCCACTGTTAAGGATTTCGCTTCAGGGTGAGCTCAGGCAAAGGGGCCGGAGCGCGGCAATCTCGCAAGAGCGGTTAGCTTGATGTGAACATAAAACAGGCGCCAACCTGCAGGACTAGGTACCCTTCCCTTTTATCTTCTCTCTGATCTCAATACTGGGATCCAGTATTCCAAAGATGCCCTGACCTATGCAATATAACAATTATTGCTTCCCACGACTTGAGGTGTTTCTGAGCTAGAGGTTTTTAACAGGGCAAAACTACAGGAGGATTCCCACATGGAGTCCTGTGTCCAGTTCTGTGCACCTCAATTTTAAAAGGATGTTGACAACCTCAAGCGGCTGCAGAGGAGGGCGACCAAGATGATTGAGGGTCTGGAAGAAATGTCTTATGAGGAACGGCTTAGGGAACTGGTGATGTTTAGCCTTTCAAAAAGAAGACTGAGAGGGGATATGATAGCCATGTTTAAATATTTGAACAGATGTCATATTGAAGAGGGAACAGGTTTGTTTTCCATGGCTTCAGAGACTAGGACGCGGGGCAATGGTTTCAAACTACAGGAAAAGAGATTCAATTTAAACATTAGGAAGAATTTCATGACAGTTAAAGCTGTCCGGCAGTGGAAGATGCTGCCACAAAGGAGGGTGGTGGAGTCTCCTCCTTTGGAGGTTTTCAAGCAGAGACTGGATGGCCATCTGTTGGAAATACTGTGATGGGGGTTCCTGCATGGCAAGGGGTTGGACTAGATGGCCCTTGAGGTCTCTTCCAACTCTATGATTCTATGATTTATTGAGGGAATAATATCAGAGACTGGCTGGGCCCGATGGCCCTTGAGGTCTCTTCAAACTCTATGATTCTATGATTTATTGAGGGAATAATATCAGAGACTGGCTGGGCCCTAACAGTGAAGAACTTATCCACCCAGCGAGAGATGGAGATATGCCATCAAGGTAAATAGCTCAGTGGGTTGGAGCTCTGACTGAAGAGGCAAAGGTTGGGGGTTCAATTCCCTCTCAGTGCCTCCTGGGAGAAGAGCCAGAAAAAAGAGATTGAGAGAGAGAGAGAGAGAGAGAGAGAGATCCCTTGTAAACCTGTAATACAGACCTATGAAGAATGATTCCTCAGATGAAAAAATTCAGCAGGAACTGTTAAGGGCCAGATGCAGGGGAGTGGTATCAGGAGACAGATATCTAGTCTTGTGTGCTCCCAGAGGCATCTGGTGGGGCCACTGTGAGATACAGGAAGCTGAACTAGATGGGCCTTTGGCCTGATCCAGCATGGCTCTTCTTGCGTTCTTATGTTAGATAACTCCATGGTTTAGCTCTCTAGCTGCGGTGCTAGTGCTTGGCAGTTTGATTCCTCACTAGGCCTCCTTGATTGGACTGGGCTGGCCGGGATGACTGGGAGGCTCCCTTCTATGCCTGCAGTTTATTATTATAACTCAACAGTCCTGTTTTTATGGTGGGATGGTCAGTCTTCAACCCTCCAGGTGCTGTGGGTCTGCAATTGACCTTGGCCCAATCCAGAAGAGTCAATGGCGAGGGATGTTGACTGTTGTTGTCCAGTTCCCTCTGGAAGGTCATAAATGGGCCATCCAGGTTTGAAAGCCTGTCCAGAACTGGGAAAAGAAGCTGCCAGATGTCAACAGGTGGCTGAAGGAGCTGTGTTTGTCTGAGCAGGGCAGGGGTCGTGTGGCCCTGGTTATTAGAGATGGGCACGACTTAGCAAAATTTCCGTTTCCGTTTTTGTTTTTCATTTTCCTTACGTAACGAAACGAAAAACGAAAAACAGTTCAAAAATGGAACGGAAACGGAAACGAAATGACTAATTTTGAGCAGTTTTTCGTTTTTCGTTACTGGAAAGGCACTTAATGGAGCTAAATGGGTAGAAACGAAAAATTTTCGTTTTTGTTTTTCATTTTGTTACGTAATGAAACAAAAACAAAAAATTTTGAAAATTAGCTCACGAAAACGGAAACAAAACGAAACGGACCCCTAGACGAAAATGAAAACGAAAACGAAAAATTTTTCTGAGTCGTGCCCATCTCTACTGGTTATGCACGTGCCATTGGATTGCAAACCTGATCAGCCCCAGCTAGCATCCATAGGCAGTGCAGAGATGATGGGAGAAATTGTCTGGCATCTGTCTGCACATTTCTGAACCCTCTCAAACTTACCTTGAATCTCCAGGACAGATCTGCCCTCTTGGTGTCTTTTATTCCATGTTGTGCCTTCTCTGTCTTCCTCTTCTCTGTACGCCCTGAATCCCACATCCATCATAAGAGGGACTGATCAGACAAGTGAGCTCAGGGGGAATGCTCCGTTTCTGCTCCGTTTTTGTGCTGTGAACTTCCACCCTTTGTCTTTGGAGAAGGTAACACGGGTGGATCTCATACGAGGCCCTCCAGCGCTGAGGGGGTGAACACAATCTTTCTCCCCAGTGCCTGAGAGCAGGTTGCTTTGGCAAGTATGTTATGCAACAGGCTGCTAGCAGAATTAAAGCTGGACGTGAAGCAGGCCAGGGTAGTGAAATGGGAGGCACAGTCTTTGAGCCAACCAGTCTGATGTTTCTGCAGCCCAAAGAACAGCACAATGGAGGGCCTTGTGAAGAGACATCTGGAAGATGATGCGGGAGAGAAAGACAGTCAAAGAATGTGACTGATACAGCAAAGGGTAGGGGGAAATGTATCTGTCCCAGGAATCAATGGGAAATAGCTTCTTTTGTCTCTGTGGGAAGGACTCTTCTCATGATTACCAAATGGGAGCCCGTACCCTGTGGAATCAGATTTCCCAAAGTATTCCGGTTTTTAAGAGTGAAGTCTACTGGACTCTGGGAGCTACTTCTGGTCCCTGAGCTCAACGCTAGAACTTTGTTAATGACCAGAGCTTGCAAACATGGACTGGAGGGGTAGAAGCTTCCACGAATCCTTCACCCAGGGGGCTCTGTCAGCCGCGGAGGTCCTTGCAGGGCATTCCGAAACCACTGTGCCAAGCAGCAGGGTGGTCAGAAAGGTGGCAGGGTTGCTTGGCATGATGGTCTCCCAAGCTGATCTCCTTCCTGTAAAGAGAATCAGGACCGATCCACATCAACAAAGGAGGCCTTTTGTAAAACAAATAACTTTTAATTGCCCGTGCAAGACCAGATGCCCCACAGATGTTTGGTCTCATTGCATGGATAGCTTGAAAAAGCATACTGTTCCTGGAGAAATCAGTTTCTTCCCCAGCTACTTTGAGGACTGTAGCAATGGTCAGATGAAAAGTGAAACCTGGACGGGTTGCTGCTGGTGATACTATGGCCCCTAATCTTCTAAACGGCCCAGCTTTCAAACCTTAGAAGCCATGGCTCAAATACGCTACCATTCCCAAATTCTTACAATGATGCCGGGCCTATCATTTGGCAGAGTCTCTGCTTGAGAATCCTATTTTTTAAAAAAATATTGGATGGGCGGTGTCCCTTTGTTCCCAGAATTCCCTAGACAGCACAGCTTCTGGCAAAAAAGAGAAGCTTCCAAATGCAGCAATTAGATGCTAGGGATTATCAAAAAGGGGATTGAAAATAAAATGATACTACAAAATGATAGTAAGGCCGCACCTGGAGTATTCTGTACAATTCTGGTCACCGCATCTCAAGAAAGACATAGTGGAACTGGAAAAGGTGCCAAAGAGAGTGACTAAAATGATTACTGCCCTGGGGGACCTCCCTTATGAGGAAAGGCTAAAACATTTGGGGCTCTTTAGTCTGGAAAAAAGGCACCTGAGGGGGGATATGATTGAGACGTACAAAACAATGCAGGGCATGAGTCAAGTGGATAGAGGTATGCTCTTCTCCTTCTCACAAAATACCAGAACTCATTTTCAATCACTTTTCCAGGCTTATAACCTTTGCTACAAGCAGATGATAGTTCTGACATAAATTCCAGTGGAGGATTATTATTATTATTATTATTATTATTATTATTATTATTATTATTAT
>JAHTLZ010003542.1:81443878-81472906 GCA_023846285.1 Phrynocephalus versicolor
CCCTTCTTCTTCTTCTTCTTCTTCTTCTTCTTCTTCTTCTTCTTCTTCTTCTTCTTCTTCTTCTTCTTCTTCTTCTTCTTCTTCTTATTATTATTATTATTATTATTATTATTGCAAGGAAGAACCAGATTCTTACAGGGAAAGGTGATCCTCCACCTGCATTTTTGGCTTTTGCTTGGGCCATTCTTGTTAAAACGAGGCGATATAAATAGGGCTGTTCGCCCGCTGGTTCCAGGAGGACATCCATTGCAGCTGATCACCAGCCCTTGTTCCCAAGGGCGGCATTCTTTCCAGTGAAGAGCACAGTCCTGGAGTCTCATTTCAAAGGCTGAAAGGGGCAGCCGAGGTGGGGTGGGGTGGGGTGGAGGTTTCCCTGAAAAGGAATCGTCCAACCTGCCATCTCAGCCAGGCTGCAGTTCCTTCTTGCATCTTCAAGGTGAAAGTAGGTGATAAGCAGCCGGAGAGGAGTTGGCTTGCTGGTGTACTTGCTTGTTTAATTTCTACGCCACCCAGCTGACCGATCGTCACTCCGGGCAGCATACAGCAGTGACTACAGCACCCTAAAGATAATTTAGGATTCAATTAAGATCAACATTTGGGTTGCACTTAAAAACAGGTGACAGGCCAGAGTGGGTGAATCTTCGGCACCCCAGATGTTTTGGATTACAACTCCCACAGGCCTTTGTCATGGGTAATCTAGGACTGGACTTATGGGAGTTGTGGTCCAAAACATCTGGATGCCAAGATGGTTTGAAGGAATATTCTAGAAAGCCTGCTGGAATAAGAACATTTTGAGGACTGCTGCATCCAAAGCATTATACACTACCTTTTCGGCTGTGTTTCAGTCCCACTTTGTATGTCCTTTGCCAGATACCTTGTTGTGCGACCATGTACGTGTGTTTGGTTCTTTCTTTAACCTTCAAACACGGCAAACAGGAATTGATCTTATAGGAATTAATATCTTTTAGGCCCATTTAAGATGTTTGGACAAATTTCTTCCACTCTTTCGTCCTTCTTTCGGTCTTCAGATATTTGTGTGTGTTTTTTTTAAAAAAAAATATATCCCCCTTGGCATTTTGCAAGTTTTAATAAAACTGGTTGATTAGCAAATTCTATTTATTTCCTTTCTCGTTCTTTTTAACCCTCTCCCGGAAGACCTTTGCAAAACACGGTTCAACCCCCCCCCCAGCCCCGGCCATGGACACTCACTGGAGAGAAACTGGTAAAGCTACTTCTTATATACAAGTGGTACCTTGTATAAAGGAATTAATTCGTTCCAAATGAAATTCTGCTAAGCAAATTTTCCTTTATACAAAGTTCCCATAGGAAAGCACTGAAAACAGAGTAATCCCTAATCACAACCATTTTTATGTTGTATGGATTCACCCCATAGGCGATTCTGTTAAGCAAATTTCCCCTATCTCTGGAAATTTTTATGTTGTGCAGATTTTATGTTATACAAACCGTTTGTTATACGAGGGTCCACTGTATTCCACTTACCTTGAAAGCTCCTTTAGGGTTGCTGTCAGTTCCAGTTGACCGTGGTTCTTCTATTTCTTCTGTAAGAGAAGGCCAACGTGGGCCACACTTCAAGAATGATACTTTATACCTGCCAGGATCGAACTTGGGTCTTCAGATGCTGACCTGGCATGCCATGATCTCTTCCAAAACCTCTCATTTGCCTTGCGCCTCAATGCCTCAACTTTGTTTTCCTGTCTCTATAGGAATTTACAACCGAGCTTACGTGCAAATATCCCTACATACAGAACCAATGAATATTGGGTATGAAACATATGATCCATTACATATTAGTTAGAGATGGGCACGAATCAAAAAAATGGTGTTTCGTTTGTCGTTTGTCGTTTAGGGGGTCCATTTCAGTTCATTTCCGTTTTTCGTGAATTTTTGCAAAAAAATCATTTTTGTTTTTGTTCGTTTGTTACCGTTTTGTTACCATTTATTTCAATTTTTGTGATTTTTTTTAGAATTTAAAGCAATTCAATGTATTGCCGTAATGAAAATGAAATGGACGACAAAATTTCTGGTGTTTCTGTTCATTTCATTTCATTTTGGAGGCAAAATTCGTTTGTCATTTTGTTACATAATGAAACGAAAAAACAGAAACGGAAACGAAAAATTGTTCGTTTCGTGCCCATCTCTAATTACTGTATATTGCACACCTCATTCTGCTGCTATATATCTGAAGAAGTGGACATGTCCACGAAACATTATATTAAAATATGAACGTTAGTCTTTAAGGTGCCACGTGTTTTGTGTCTTCTGTATCTTTTGTTTTATTTTTCTTTGATTTTTACCTGGAATTCTGGAAAAGGCTAACACGGCTACCCTCTCTGAAACTTCTTTGTTTTCCTGGAAATCGTATTCAGATGTTTGGTGTGCGCTTGAGTTGTGGTTTTTCATAGATACGCACTCATGAATATCGAGGTGCTGGAGCGGTGGCCATCTTTTTGCCCTGCATTTGACAGCATAAATTGTTATATATCAGTGATGGTGAACCTTTCATACACCAAGTGCCCAAATTGAGATTCAAAACCCACTAACTTTTAGTGAAGTGCCAATATAGCCATTTAGCCTGGATACAGGTGGCTGTGAAGGGGCAATGCCGGGTGCCCACAGAAGGGGTCCCTTTGGCAACCATGCCATTGGTTCACCAACACTGGTATATATTATAAAGTGATTATGCTTTCATGGGATATCTGTGGGAGAGTGGGCATTCTTCTACTTGCTTATACTGTCGTCACAACAGCAGAGTTAGATGGTATCTCTACACCCTTTCTCCTGTGTGCGGATGGAAATTTTGTATGTTTTGCAAAACTGAGTATCTTCACCTCTGAAGCGCAGGCAGGGGAACAAGACCTGACCGCACCGTGACGCTCCAGTGCATGAATGGAAATAAGGGAAATGCATGTTTCTGTGCTATGACTAGAGATGGGCACGAATCAAAAAATGGTGTTTTGTTTGTCGTTTGTCGTTTAGGGAGCCCGTTTCGGTTCGTTTCCATTTTTCATGAATTTTTGCAAAACATTCGTTTTCCTTTTCGTTCATTTCGTTCCTGTTTCATTACCATTTATTTCATTTTTTTGTGATTTTTTTTTTAGCATTTAAAGCAATTCAACGTATTGCCGTAATGAAAACGAAACGGATGACAAAATTTCTGGTGTTTCTGTTCATTTCGTTTCATTTTGGAGGCAAAATTCGTTTGTCGATTTGTTATGTAACGAAATGAAAAAACAAAAATGGAAACAAAAATTGTTCATTTCGTGCCCATCTCTAGCTATGACCATGGCAAAAATGAAGTCGCACCCTGGATTGCCCTAATTTGCTCTAGTACTCCTAGGGACCTCCACATTTCCTCAAATAACTGGGATATATATATATATTACATAGATAGATATTAAATATTTATATGCGTATATAACATTTCAGGTTACTGGGAACGGAGGAGGTCCCCAGGAATATTGGAAGGCCATCAACACCTTGCAGAAAAATATCCTCCGCCTCCGTCAATGGCACAAGGGGTCTTGAAAAGGGAATTATATATATTTGGATGTGCTAGGGCCAAGATTTTGATATATGTTGCCCATCCCTGCTGTAATGCATGCAGTGGGAATGCAATCCCTGAATGCCTCTTTAAACTTAAGATACTGGTAGTTTTTAAAGTTTAGCTTTAAGAAGAGGTAGCCAGGTTAGTTTGTACATGAATTACAGGCAAGGAAACAAATATATTCCATTGTATATGACACATAAGAACAGCCTTGCTGGAACAGGCCACATCCCATCAAGTCCCGCATTCTGTCTCATACAACAGCTCACCATTTGCTTCAGGGTATTCCCAAGCAGAGGTCTTCACCTTCTTATGATTCCCTGCAAATGGCATTGAGAGATATCCTGCCTATCTCTCCAACCCGGAGGTTGTCCTCAGACATCCATCATGATAGCCTTGATACCCTTGTTCTCCACGAACTTGTCAAATCTTTTCTTAAAGCCGTCAAGGCTGACAGCGGTCACCACTTCTTCTGGCAGGGAGTTTCACAGACCAGTGATCCTCTGGGTGGAAAAGGATTTTCTCTTTATTCATTTGAGATCGAGCACCCCAAAGTTTCATGGAGTGCCCCCTAGTCCTAGTGTTGTGCGATAGGGAAAACAGTTTTCCCTTACCTACTTTGCCCACACCATTTATGATTTTATAAACTTCAATCAGGTCACCTCTTAGGCGCCGTCGTTCAAGAGTGAAGAGGCCCAGCTGTTGCAGCCTCAGATGGTAAGAAAGGTGTTCCAGTCCTCGAATCATTCTAGTTGCCCTCCTCTGCACTTTTTCCATTTCCATAATAATATCCTTCTGGAGGTATAGTGACCAGAACTGTACACAGTACTCCAGACAGGCCCTCACCATAGATTTATAGAGGCAAAATGACACTTGCTGACTCTGAACATCTCATTCTGCTACTGTATGTCCAAAGAAGTGGACCTGAGCCACAAAAGCTTACATTAAAACATAAAAGCCTTTTAAGGGGCTGCATGTTTTTGTCTGTTTTGTTTAGTTTTATTTCTTTGATTTTGCCAGGAATTTTTAAAGTGTACTTGCCTTTAATTATTCAGCTGTATTCTAATTAACATAGAGTTTAATTATTTTTAACTGTTAACTTATTATGTTTTAATTCTTTTTAATATTGTGAGCTGCCTTGGGTCCCCTTATCTGGAGAAAGGTGGCCTATATAACACAGGGAGAGACACCAACAGCAGTGCTTGCTTCAGAACCGTGATTCCAAATCATCTCAGGATTCAGATTTCTCTGTTTCCATCAGGTGGGAGAGAGAGGGATATTCTCAACGGGATTGTTGAGAAAGAGGCAGCCTTAGGATCAAGGAACGTGAAGGTGTCTCTTGGGAGTGAGAGAGCTGTCACAGCAGAAGGGAAAAGTGGTGGTCGGGGGACAAGATCTGCCTTTTGGCCCGGCCATCACTTAATTTAGTGCCCGGAAAGAAGTTGGTGCCATCTTCCGATGGAGTCTGAAGATTCTGATAGTTGGGATTCAGCCTAGGAGGCATTTCCATTTCACGAGAGAAAAGGCTCTCCTGATGGAATTCCTCCTGCCTAAATCCACATGTTCCAGACCCCAGACCTTGGAATCTAAACCAGCCTGGGTTGTCTATTATTTACTTTTAATTAACTCAGCCTGTTTACTCACTCTGACTTGGCTCTGCTCAACTTTCATTCATTTACTCTTGGTTACTGGGATAACTACACTTCTAATCCTGCTTGCTTTTCATTTCCCTTTACCTATTCTTGTCTACTTCTCATTAACACCTCCCATCTTTAAACAGCAAGGACATGTGTTATTGTAATAAATAACTGTGCAGAACATGCTCTGTTTACAAGGCAATTCCCTATACAGCAGCCAACCAGCATATGCCACCCTTTCCCTTGTAACCAATCACTGATGCTGTGCATACTCTGGGATGTAAATGATATGTAATAAAACGTGCCAATGGCAAGGGGCGAGAGATCGCTCTGCTGGTTGGACAACTGGACTCAAGTCTTCTTTCATCAGGATCCTCCCACAGTCTTCCAGCTGGATGGCTGCGGGAGCTGTAGAAAAAGTAAGGAGCACACGTGTTCCTATCTCACCAGCCCCAATTCCGATGATCTGGGTAAATCTGCCCAAGGGATTCTGCAAGTAGGTGGGCACGACGTGAGGCTGTGCAGATGGCAAAATGGAGTACATGAGACATTACTATTTCCCTCAGCTCGTTGGATGCAATGTCAAGGGATAGTTTGGTCCCTGCTGCTGCCAGGACGTCGTCAGGATGTGAAGGAGCCTCACGGTCCAGCGGTTCAACCGCCATGCTGCAGTCACGACTCTGCTCCCATCATCAGTTTGATCTTGACGGGCTCAGATCGCCGGATCAAGGTTAACTCTTCTGCCTGCCATGCTTCCAGGGTGGATCAACTGAGTGCCCAGCTCACTGAGAGGTGGGGCTGGCAATGTGCAGCCTGAATAATTATGCTGCAAACTGTCCAGATATTATTTTAAGCACTATGGGGTGGTATACTAGCAACATAACTTGTTTTGTTTTATGTCCAGTGAGGTACCATCAATATGGACAGATTGCCAACTGACCCCCCCACCCCCAGCCAGTGTATGTGGTGGGTGGGTGGGTGTTTAGGATATTTCTCATGGGTCCAAGGGGATGTTCCCCCCACACCTAAAACAACTGTCCTCAGTCTGGCACCTTCCACACGTGATGAGCAATAACTTCCATTGTCCCCAGACACCAACGGATATTTCCAAGTTAAGGATCAAGAAAAGTCATCCAGCGCTATAGACCGGAAGCTCCCTACCCGGCTTCATCATGTGATCCCTAGTGTGGTGCAGTGGGTAGAGTGATGGACTAGGACTTTGGAGAACCAGGTTCGAGTCCCCGTTTGGCCATGGAAACTCACTGGCGGAATGGAACTGGTAAAAACCACACCGTAAATCTCTCCCTTTGAAAGACCTCATAGGGTTACTATAAGAAGGTTCCATCCTGATGGCCCAAAACACACACGTATCATCAGGGGTTGGATGTATATGGCGCCCTGTGAATGTATCTTTTAAAGATATTTTTGGAGCTTTGAAGCACCAAGTAAAAGGTGTGTCAGTGGCTTAGAGGTTGGGAGTTCGATTCCCCACTCGGCCTTCTTGAGAGGAGCTGGACTGTCCATGATCCCCCTTCTAGCTCTTCAATTCAAAAGTGGTTAGAGTGACACCACCACCCCGCCGCCTATCTTCGGGCTTAGGTACCTGACCCAACCTGCGATAATTGAAAATCCACAATATGCTGATGCAGGTCAGGTCAGTCCTGGGGGGCCTAGATGGGGCCCTTGTACTTACCCCCAGCCTGGCGCTGCCCCGAATGGCTTACTGGGGCCTTTTAGAGGGCCTCCCAGAAGGGCTTCTCTGCAAACCACAAGTGACTTCCGGATCGCCGAAAATAATTTCTGAGGCCTCCGACAGGCCTAGAAAGGCCCTCGGAGGCCTC
Organism: Phrynocephalus versicolor; assembly: GCA_023846285.1. Classification (NCBI taxonomy): domain Eukaryota; kingdom Metazoa; phylum Chordata; class Lepidosauria; order Squamata; family Agamidae; genus Phrynocephalus; species Phrynocephalus versicolor. The sequence goes on from JAHTLZ010003542.1 coordinate 81,450,922, forward strand.
AAAATGATTTTCTGCGAACCAGACGTGACTTCCGGTAAACCAGAAATGACTTCCGGTTCACAGGGAAGCCATTTTCGGGCCTCCAGAAGGCCCAGGAAGGCCCTCGCAGGCCCGTTTGGGGCAGCGCCAGTCCTGCGGTAAGTACAGGAGGCCTGAAACAGGCCTTCCCCCCTTACCCCGGGGGGGTTAATACTGCGGTCCCACGATATAGCGGGATCGCAGTATATGAACCGCGAATGGGCAGGGGACCACGGTATTGTTGTTGAAGATCGTGGAAGTTGACACTACCCAAAGCCACAAGGAGATGGCTTTTCTACCTGCCTGCCATAAAGGACCTCTTGGACCATCATCGCCAGTCAAGAAGTCGGGCCAAAGAGCCAGGAAGCCGTTGTGTTTCTCCAACCACGATGTCGCACACGAAACGTGCTTGTCGAGTGAGGTTTTGCATGAGCCCTCTACAACTTTACAGGAATTGTGTAACAGAAGGCGACAAGATCAACACAAGCCCCGGAGCAGCGAGAGCATGGAAGCTTCCTGAGAAACCCCCCTGAACCCCCAAGGCAATGAAGATCTCGCCAAGCTGTCAAGGAGGATGCTGAAGAGGGCACAGCAGGCCGGTAAGCGGGAATGCGTTTGCAGCAAAGCGCCAACGTCGGGGCGGCACCCTTGCGGCGCTGCAGCGGACACCCCATCGTCCCTTGGCAGCTGATCAGAAACAGACGAGCGCCGCAGCGTTTGAGGAAGGAAGGCACTTGTTGTGGTATTGTGGCTTTCCAGACATGACACACCTTTATAGAGGAGAAACGGCAGCACGCAAGACACAGGCATCTAGCTCTGTGGTTTCTGAAACAGGCCAGTCCTTAAGAGCTGCTGACGGGGATTCTGGGCACCCATGGAGGGAGCAGCCGTAGCATTCCACCAAAAACATTTACCCAGACATCACCATGGAGGAGAAGGGCAGACCGCTTTGTTTCTCTCTCTGGCAAGCGATTGCGACCCTATCCTCTCGGCCGGACAAAGGATTGAGAAGGCCAGCCCTGGTTCTCCCTCCCTCCCTCCCTCCCTCCAGCCCAACTTTAAATAAATGTCCTTTTGAAGGAGATACCAATGTTGCCATGTATAATAACCCACCAGATCCCCAGGACGCTTTGGGGGGGGGGGAGAATGTCGTCTGTGTGTGTCCGCCTCCCTGGGCGGCCTCTTGGTGCCGCCCTGGCTCAGGTCCCCTCTTCTTTCTGCTGCCTCAGAGCGTGCAGGAAGATCTCCTTCACCTGGCCGACGGTCTCCTGGTAGACCCGGAAGTCCTCCTCCTTGGCCTTGGCGGTCTCTTGCAAGGTGCGTTTCAGGCCTTCGTTCTCCTCGGTCTGGATGGCGAGCCTGCGCGGACGCAAACCGGCACCTGAGCCCCCTTACGGAAACGCAAGCACGCCGCATGCCCTCTCCAAGGCATCGGGGCAGAAGGACCTCGCAGGTTCGCCCGTGTCTCATCTGCCAAGGTGCTTGCACTGGGACTGTTCTGGATAGGACCGCTTTCATTTACTGTATATACTCAAGTATAAGCCTAGTTTTTCAGCCCTAATTTTGGGCTGAAAAAAGGGGTCCTCAGCTTATATGTGGGTCAATACTTTTAGCCACTGACGCAAGTTTGGGTCAGTGGCTAAAAGTCATTTTAAACATTGTGCGCCACTTCTCCTGACCACCACCCCATGTTTAAAATGACTTTTAGTCACCAACTCAAGCACTTGCCTCGGTGGCTAAAAGTCATTTTAAACATCACACACACACCCAGCTCACAAAGGAGGAGTTACCAGGCCCTGCTGCATTTCCCACCCTAGGCTTATACTTGAGTCAATAAATTTTCCCAGTTTGGGGGGTTTAAATTAGGGGGCCCAGCTTATACTCGGGTCGACGTATACTCGAGTATATACGGGCAGACATGAGCGTCTGGCCCTACTAGCGAGTATCTATCTATTTTCCACCAAGACCAGGTGTTCACCAGCAACAGCTTCCCCTGCCGATGCTTGTCTGATCATCTGAACATTTATTTTATCTAAAATATTTTTACCCCGCCTTTCTCCTCATCATGGGTATTTCTTTTCTTCTTGTTTGCTCTTGGTAGCTCGAATGCTACCTTTGAATGTTCTAAGATGCCTTTTCTAATTCCCTGTTCTTAATTTGAATATGTCTAAAATGTTCTGGGCTGGATATTGTCCCTCCTTATTGTATGCCACCTTGGGTCCTTTTACCAAGAAGAAAGGTGGGGTAAAAATATTCAAAATAAAACAAATAAATATAGAAATAAGAAGGATACAACCATTATGCTGCCATGGAGGGTGGTGGAGTATCCTTCTTTGGAAGTTTTTAAGCAGAGGCTGGATGGCCATCTGTCGGAAATACTGTGATGGGGGTTCCTGCCTGGCAGGGGGTTGGACTGGATGACCCTCGAGGTCTCTTCCAACTCTATGATTTTATGATTTTAAAAAAGGAACAAACAAATACCACGCTGAGAAAAGGTAAACAAGAGCAACCCCAAAATCACATTCAAAGCTGAAAGGCATAGCCATTTAAAAACCCTACACAGGCAGCCAGTCGCGGAGGGAAAGCTGGCCTGAAGAGGAAGGTCTCTGCCTGCCTTTGGAAGGACAGCAAAGATGGGGCCAGTCGGGCCTCCAGTGGGAGGGAGTTCCAAAGTCTGGGAGCAGCCACAGAGAAGGCCCTCTCCAATGTCCCCACTAAAGAAGCCTGCAATGATACTTTTGGTGCAAAGCCTTAGAAAGGCTAGCAACCCCCCTCCCCCCCTTCTGGTGCCATGAGCACCTGCCCGGACTCTTCTTGGATTCTTCTCCATGCCTTCTCTGACTCTCCGTCATGATACCAAAGCTGTCCCCTCTGGCCTAAGCTGGCCAGATGTGGTTAGATCTTGGCTCATAACAACCCCAGTGTCAGTGGCCGGGGGCACGATCCTGGGAAATGCAATACAATGACATTTGGAGGGTTTCCATCGCTGCTTTCAAGACTTCGTTCTTAAACCCTGTGCTGGCTGAGTAGCTCCGTGGCTTCGGTCTCTGGCTGCGGAGCCAGAAGTTGGGAGTTTGATTTCTCCACTGTTCCTCCTGGGAGAACAGCCAGCTTGCTTGGCCTTAGGCAAGCTGTACAATCCCAGGGCAGCCCCAGAAAAAGGGAAGGGGGAACCACTACTGGGTATTCTCCAAATAAGAGCCTTTTCACACAACCCCTAAGATCTGCTGGCCACTTAAATTCGGACCAGAGATCATGGGGGTTTGTCGCTGTTCCTGTGTTCCCACCCCCTCCGCACTCCTGGCTGCTGGCTGCATGAGGGGAGGGAGAAAAAAAGAAAGAAAAGAATGCCGGCTAACCTCCGTTCTGCCAGTCTCGCTCTGTTCCCGGCAGCATTCAGATCTCTTAAAGGGGCGGGGGGCAAAACAACAACAAACAGAAGCGAGGAAAGCCCGGCACCCACTACGTTAGATCCGCATCAGGGATTTTTCACCCCCGGAGAGCAGGTACCTGAAAAGTGCGCTGGGACGCGCTTAGGTGGGCGTGGTTGCATTTAATTTTCTGTAAACTCCGGAGCTGGTAGGGAAACAATTTTAAGCTCCGGAGCTGGGAGCCATTTGCCGCGGAGTTTAGGGGTCGTGTGAAAAGCCTTGGAAATGGTTGTCGTGAATCAGAACTGACTTCATAGCATGCAATGATGATGATAAACTCATAGAAACGTGGGCATTATGAACGCAAGAAGAAAGGAGGAGTCGACCTGGTCCTACCTTGTGGACAGTTCTTCTATCTGGGACTCCAGCGGGACTTCCGAGAGCTGTGATGGTGGCAGGTCCTTTCGATCGCCCGCGTTCCTGCTCAGCCGGGTGCTAGCGGGCAGCTCAGCTAGAGATACAGGAGCTCTTGTTAAACCCTCACCCAGCCTCCTCCTGCCCACCTCTCACGCCCTCCTGATTTTCTGCACCCACAACCACTCAAAACAAAAAGATATTATTATTTTGCAATGAGAAATGGATATTTGAGTTTCCTTGAAGATGTATACTCCAGTCTTAACTGATTACAGTGGTACCTTGTATAAAGGAATTAATTTGTTCCAAATGAAATTCTGTTAAGCAAATTTTTCTTTATACAAATTTCCCATAGGAATGCATTGAAAACAGAGTAATCCCTAACCGCGACCATTTTTATGTTGTACGGATTCGCCCCATAGGCGATTCTGTTAAGCAAATTTCCCCTATCTCCAGAATTTTTTATGTTGTACAGATATTATATCATACAAACTGTTTGCTAAACGAGAGTCCACTGTATAGACAAGTGAAAGATGTGTCCTGGGGTTAAAGGGCAAGATTGAATGGGGTGGGGTGCAACTATACTGGTCCTCATTTTGGAAACACAGAACAAAAAAATGTTTCTGGAATCTTAAATCAAAATACTGGATGATTCCTGGGGGAACTACAAATTCTCCATTGACACCTTCAAGAATAGTCAATCATCATGGTTCACTATGCCCAGACCAGGGTTAGCACCTATATATTTCAAGGGGAATAGCTCTATTAGTCTGTTGCAGCAAATGCAACAACAAATCCTGCAGTGCCTTTAGGAGTAACAATAAAGCAAAGAGTTCTGCTTATATACCGCCCCATACCACTTCAAGTAGTCTCTGGGCGGTTTACTGTTTCATTACAGTATGCAGGCTACACATTGCATGCAATATCAGGAAAAACTTCCTAACTGTTAGAGCTATAAGACAACGGAACCAATGGCCTCAGGAAGTGGTGAGCGCTCCAACATTGGAGGCTTTAAAGAGAGAATCCATCTGTCAGACGTGCTTTGACTTGGATTCCTGGCTTGAACTATGGGTTGGACTTGATGGCCTTAGGAGAGGCCCCTTCGAGAGGCTCCCTTCTAGATGCAATGGTGGCGAACCTTTATCATTCCAGATGTTTTGGACCACAACTCCCAGAATTTCAAGCCTAGACTGCCAATGACAAAGCACTGTGGGAGCTGTGGTCCAAAACATCTCGAGTGCCAAAGGTTTGCCACTACTGTTCTAGAGTGATGATAATGATGAAGATTTTATTTATTTATTTATTTATTTTTATATTTATATCCCGCTTATCTCCGGGAAGGACTCTAAGCGGCTAACAACAGATCAATACAACAAAACAAATACAAAAATAACAAGTTAAAACAGACAGTATAATATCCTAAGAATCCTAAAATCATAAAACCTAAAGCCTCCAAAACGCGTCCCAGCACGTCGAAGACGTAGATTCTAAAATGAATTGGAGACACAATGGGCGTAATTATAAAAATAATAACAATAATAACAGCGATGGCGGGAAAAAAAAAAGATTAAATTTCGCCAAAGGCCTCTCGAAATAAGAAGGTCTTTAGAGCTCTTCGAAAGGCCTGCAGGGACTCTGCAGAGCGCACTTCGCTGGGGATGGCGTTCCAAATGGATGGGGCTGCCACCGAGAAGGCCCGGTTTCGGGTGACCGTCTTCCGGGCCTCTCGAGGGGTGGCAACCCGAAGCGAGATGAAGATATGTGGTAGCTGCTCGATCTGGCTTGTCATGTGAGCCAAGTTCTTTGGAGCCCCAGACCAGAGACTTTTCTCTAAGAGTCCACCAAGGCTCCTTTGGGTGGATCAGGGTTAGGTTTTCCTAGATCAGGTATGTCCAAACTTTGGCCCTCCTGATGTTTTGGACTACAACTCCCAGAATTCCAAGCCGGTATTGCCAATGCGAAAGGACTGTGGGAGTTGTGGTCCAAAACATCTGGAGGGTCAAAGTTTGGACATGCCTGTCCTAGATTTTATCCTAGTTATAAGAAGCCAAGTCAAGTTATTGGGATAGGCAAGAATTTGTTCCTCATGATGATGCGGACATCAATTCCCATAGTCTTTCAGTGGCACTGTCTTAGGCTGGGAGCGGGGGCAACGGAAGATGCAAAGCCGATTACCTGTTTTTCCCTTTGAGTGGGCTTTCGGTGGGTTGGCATTCTTCCCTGACTCCATCTTCAGTTTTTCCACCTGCTGCTCTAGAGCGAGGCACCGGCGTTGCTGTTCCTGGAGCATCTTCTCAGCTTCCCAGGCCTTGGAAGTGCCTTCGTCCACCCTGGCATTGAAAGCAGAAGGATTTTGGATAGTTTTACCCAACGCACGCCTTAAGAGAGGCATGTCCAAACTTCGGCCCTCCAGAGGTTTTGGACCACAATTCCCACAGTCCTTTGTCACTGGCAATCTAGGCTTGGAATTCTGGGAGTTGTGGTCCAAAACATCTGGAGGGCCAGAGTTTGGACACCATTGTTCTACACCAATGGCTAAGAGCTTTCCAGAATTTGAGATCCGAGTTTTTCTCCTGGAAATGCTGGAGGTATTGCCAAGGGAGAAAACCTGCGAGGGCTTCGTGCATGGAAGCCAGGTGGGGCGCTACCTGAGCTACGGCATTTGCCCTCCCTGTTCCCAGAGTTAGCTGCGAATAAGACAGGTAGGGAAGGAACCCAGTAGCTCAAGGGCTTTCAAAAGGTGGCAAGGACTTGGAAAATAGAAGGGCGGGATCAAATACAGCCACGGCCTGCACTCCAGGAACCGTCTCACCTCTTCTGTAGGACGTTGACCAGTTCAACGAGTCGGTCACGTTCCACCTCGGCAGCCTGGCAAAGAGCTTTGGACTCAGTCATCTGGATCCTGAGGACCTCCGTATCGGGGCCATCGGGCTCGGCGAGCCTGAAAAGGACAAGGAGCCGAAGAGACCAGGATGACAGATGGATCCCTGAGAAGAATCTCCAGGTCTAACGGTTAGAGCAGTACGACAATGGAACCCATAACCTCAAGGGGTCCAATGCTGAAGACAATTCCACAGACATCCTTTGATTTGTATTCCTCTCTTGAGTGGTGGGGCATTGGACTTGACGGCCTTAGTGGCTTGTCTCCATTATCCCATTATTCTATGATGAGAAGATCTGCCGATCAGACCGAAAGTCAACCATGTCCAGATGAAGAATCCAGCAAAATGCTTCTGCAGCATTTGCATCAAGCAAGAGCCCTCCCTCCTTGTTGTCACTTATAAGAACATAAGAAGAGCCATGCTGGATCAGGCCCAAAGGCCCATCTAGTCCAGCTTCCTGGATCTCCTCACATTGTGGCCCCACTAGATGCGTCTGGGAGCCCATGAGAGTAGATCTCTGTCTCCTGATACCACTCCCCTGCATCTGGCCCTTGAAGTACCCCGGTTTTAAGCCTGGAGATGACACATCTCCATCATGGTTTGTAACCTGTGATGGACTTCTCCTCCAGGAATCTGTCCCATCCCCTTTTCAAGTCATCCGGCCAGATGCCCTCACCACCTCCTGTGGCAGGGAGTTCCACAGACTAACAACACACTGGGTAAAAAAAAATTGAACAGATTGAAAAGCACCAGTCCCAGGACAGATCCCTGGGGCACACCGCTTTTCACCTCTCTCCATTGTGAAAATTGCCCATTGATACCTACTCTTTGTTTCCTGGATCTCAACCAGTTCTCAATCCATAAGAGGACCTGCCCTCTTCTCCCCTGACTGCTTATCCCCCACAGCTCCACAGAGAGAGACATATTCCTTCCAGCTACCCCATGGACAACCTTTGCAGTCCTCTCTTTAAAGCCATTTAAGGCCATAACCACCTATTGCAGCAGCTAAGCTCACTAAATTAAGTCTGCTGCAGTACAGAGTGAAGGCTAAACATTGCTTGGAAGGGGGCTTCAGGAGCTTGGTCAATACCCAGCCATGGTTTGCTGTTCATCTGCGGAGCTTCCCCACCCCATCCCGGCCATTTTTTGAAGGGCAAAGGGGAGCCTGAAGCCGGATGGAGGGTCAGACTTGCAGAACCTGGAAAAGGGACCTCCCTGACAGGTCCCAAGTCAATGCAGGAGGTAGGGAGGGCAGGATTCTGTGCCAATCTCCAAGTTAACGCTGCACTGACTGCAAGGAGCTCAGGTGAAAGGGTGGGAATTATAGCAACACCAGTTTTGGCAAGTATCGTGTGCAAAGGAAGAATTGCCTGAGCACCTGAAACGGAGCAAACCCATAAGAACATAACCCTTACCCTAACCCCTAAAACTCTGAGCCATCTAAGTGGGCTTGCAACTTTAGTCTTCTACCTCGGCCTTCGTCCAAAGCACTTCCGTGAGCTCTCCTGTCGCAGGACCTCTATGGGACCACCTTTGTTCCCTCTGAGATGGATTGGTGACGGATCGTTTCTAGCCCACCCAGTCCTGCACATGCCAGGCCAGCTAGCAGCAGGATCAGCAGCATTGCCTTCTCTAGATCTGTTGCTCATGGGATCTGGGAACTTGGGAAGCAGAAGAGGGAATCCCAGACTCAAGAGGAGGATACACATATTCAGCTGCTGGCCTATGAACAGAGAGAGAGAGAGAGAGAGAGAGAGAGAGAGAGAGAGAGAGAGAGAGCATACCTCTCAAGAGGGCCGGTGGGCTGAATGGATGGGGCGCCAGAATCCACGAGGGTGTGCCCCATCTTAGACACTGTTCTGCAAAAAAGAGGAAATCACTGTCAACATTTCTACAGCAGTGCCCTCTAGTGAGTGCCAGCTTCTGTTCAGTAGAAGTGGGCAATTAGAAAAACTTGGTGGGATTATAAAGCACAGTGTAAGGACTTCATTACCTAAACATACAGTCTATTACTTCTTAGGTGACATTGGTTGAGCCCAAGGCATACATATACACATAAAGACATATATAACACCATACAGTCTTACAAAAGTAGTAGATACATATATTATTATTATTTATTTGCATTTATAAACAACCCGACTTTCCCAATGGAAAGGGGAATATAGCCCAGTCGACCTCTGTTTGCAATATTTTTAACTTTTTAACTTTTTAGTTCCACTGTCTGCTGTTGACTTTTTTTTGTTACTCCATGGAACTTTATTATTATTATTATTATTATTATTATTATTATTATTATTATTATTATTATTATTATTATTATTATTATTAAACCACACAGCTAACTACACTGGATTTTGTAATACAAATCACTAGTCAAACACTTCCCAAGCGTTTAGGACTCAGTGATGTATCGGCGAATTATGCGAGCAGATCCCAGTAGGGCGGCTTTCTGCATCTGACTGATGGTGACTTTGTCAACTCCAATTTCTTCTAAATAGTTGCTTGTTGTTGTTGTTGTTGTTGTTGTTGTTGTATGTTATATTTGTTAACCACCCTGAGTTCCCCTTTGGAAAAATCCAGCAGTAAATAAATAAATAAATAAATATGAGGAACGTCCAAAATGTCCCTAGGATGGTTAGTCCAGGTTAATGACTCTGTGTAGTAAGAGATCAGTAATCACAATGCAGGGTGGGGGTTATCTGTAAAGGATGACTCAAGCAGTCCTGAGCTTGTAACACAGGGTATTTGTACACGACCCCTAAACTCCGCCGCAAATGGTCGCCAGCTCCGGAGCTTAAAATTCTTTCCCCACCAGCTCTGGAGTTTGCAGGAAATTAAGTGCGACCACGCCCACCTAAGCGTGTCCCAGCACACTTTCCATGTACCTGCTCTCGGAGGGTGAAAATCCCCAGATCCGGATGTAATCTGGTGAGTGCCGGGCTCTCCTCGCTTCTGTTTGTTTTTTTGCCTCCCGCCCCTTTAAGAGAAGGGATCAGGAAGACGACGTGGAGGCTTCGGAGGTGAGCCTGCATTTTTTTCCTCTCTTTTTTTTCTCCCTTCCCTCACGCAGGCAGGAGCAAGGAAGCGTGGAGGGGTGGGGACGCAGGAAGAGCAACGAACCCCCAAGATCTCTGGTCCGAATTTAAGTGGCCAGCGGATCTTAGGGGTCGTGTGAAAAGGCCCACAGTCCCCTGGCTCATTTTGTGGAGTAAACTTTCTCAAAAGCTTATTCTCCCATTCCGTAGGTTCCTTATGTATTTACTTGGAAAGTGACTGTTCTCTTCTCAGTGCATCGGAACCAGGCTCCCTTCTAATGCGCATGCCACGATAAACAACTTTATAATCCCATCCCTGCATATCTATCATCTGTTCTCTTGCAGTGGAAACGGGACAGCTGTTCCTGTCCGCTGCTGTCCTGAGACAGGACGATCTTTCAAAGGTCAAACGAGACATTAAGGAGAATGCATCTCCATGCCGTTAAAATGGTTCCTTCCTTGCAACAGGGTTTACAAGCGTGCTGCACGCAACCTGTGCCTTTATCGGTGATTATGTGCTTTGAGAAATCCAACATGCCTCCTGAGTGGAAGGAAAGTGACTGGCAACTCTATGAAACTCATAAAAAATAGGTTAGCCGGCCTTAAAGACTTTTGCCATTGTTTTCCTAGACAATCACTTAGATGAAACAGAATCCTCTGGGTAGAATGTTTCCCCAGGTAAGATTGATCACATCTGATACTACACTTGATCTTAGCCAAAAGGCTGAGAAGCGATAAGATCAATCACATCTGAATAAGTGGAATAATCCCACGGCTCTGAGTAAGGCGTCAGTTGACCTGATGCTCAACTTAAAAAAAAAATAAAGCCAGTAAATTCACCATCACCACCACCCAAAAATTGGTTTCTTCAGACAAATGCCTACCTCTTGAACCATTTAGTGAGGCCTACACAGGATGAATGAGTTTCAGGGACCTCTTAAAACCCAACTCACACAGAAATAAGCATTGTTGGGATGCCCCAACATAGGAGGGGCAACAGCTCAGGACCCAAATCAGCAGCACACCTTCATTTGAAGGACAAAGGGCATTCTTTCAAAGATGAGGATGTACTCATATTGGACAAAGAAGAGAGGTGGTTTGAGAGAGGAGTCAGGGAAGCCATTCATGTGAGCATCAAAACAGGCATAGTCTATCTGCCGCTTATCAGGGTGTGCTTTCCACAGTACCCAGACAAATCAAAAAAGCCTTCACCACCAAGGCCATAGCTAAAGACCCATTCTTTATAGGTTTAGCACCTTAGACCACTGTTCACCTTAAGGCTATGGATACTGTTGTCTCCCTAACGAGCCTATTCAGGCCATTGTTCATCTTATGAGCCTAGTTCAGAACAGGGTGACAAGAGGTCAAAGCGGACTATAAGATGGAGGACTCACAACTAGCTTTCTTCAGACTGTTGAAGCTGTTTGGATCAGCAGCGAAACGTTTCTCTCTCTCAAGAAAAAGAAGTCCAGTAGCCATGACTCAACTTCCAGATAAATTCACCTGGACGACTGAGAATCTTCACAGACATATTGTAAAAATACAGTTTTCTCACCGGGCAGAGATGTTCCTTCCAGCAAGGCCATGCTTGTTGGGTGCCAAAAGGCAAGGCTCCTCTTCCAAAGACTCTGCAGAAATGGAGCCAGAACTGCTCTCCTCGGTTTGATGAAGAGGAGGCTGGTGTCAAAACAAGAGGCATAAGAAGACTAAGACATCATAGGTACAACATCAGTCGTCTGCAACCCAAACACCCTGTTTTTTATGACATCTATATATTTTCCTCTGAGGCCCTTTCTAATGCTGGGGTGAGTCTGCAATGGTCTCCCTGAAGGGATCCTTCAGCGGCCTCATCCTGGCTCCACGTACCTGCCTCGTGAGCTGCCTGAGGTCCTCCTCCAGCTCTCGCACCCGGGCTTCCCGCTCGGCCACCGTCACCTTCAGCTGCTCTATGAGGCAGTTTTGCTTCTGTGCCTCCAGGTTTAGCTGGTTCCCCAGGCTCTGGTGGCGCTCCTTGCTTCTCTCGTCCTGTTGGCTCAGGTTCCGCAGGATGACCTGCATCTCCTTCTGCTGGCTCTGGCGGAAAGGCAGAAGGGGCGGAAACTGAGGCACGGTTTTATACGCCCAGCTCGGGAAGGGTGCACCTTCGGCCTCCTCAGCCTACAGAGAGGGACCGCAGCTGCTCTGGAATGCCAGAGAACTGCAAGGCGAACCTCTGAGGGCGCACGAGATGCACTACATCCATTCCTCGCTTAACAACTGACCTTGTCGTAATATTTTAGAATTGACAAAAATGTATGTAATGTATATTTAACAGATTGAACAGAGAATTTGTAAAATGGAGTCAGTCAAAAATGCAGTGTCATGATGTTAGCCACAAGTGCAAGGGATTAGAAATCACTAGAAGGTTAAAATGATTTAGCACACGTGGAATAGCTTAATGACATCATGGTGTGTCAGGATGTGATTGGTTAAAATTATGTCTGATGAGTTTCAAATGTGTATAAAGAAACTGGCTGGTGTAATGTAAATTGGGACTGTTTAGGGTGAGAAAACAGTACCCCACACTCTGATGTATATTTGCTCTGTATATATGATATGCTTGATGTTATGCTGCTGTTTTTCTTATCTACCGTATATATTCAATATAAGATTTTTATTCTAAGTCATGATCTTTGTCTCTGTGTCTCTCAGTTCCAATAACGCTTATTGCAATTATCTACACTTTATCTACATGCTGCTGCTGCTCAGCTGATTTTCTCTTCTATACACATAAACATGTGCATTTGTGTATTGCTTTCACAATCCCCTTATATGTTTAATGAGCACTCAGGATTAGAACCGCCAGCAGCAGTCAAAGCTGCTGCCTCATTGCTGCCTTCCCCAGCCCACAGGGTCTCTGGGCCAAAGCGTCCAGCCTGCTTCTGTTCACCCACACCAACCTTGTTGGCAGCTCCGAGGTGAGGAAGCAGGGCCGTGGCGCCCTCCCTGCCTTCCTTTCTCCTCCTCCCCTGCTTCCAAGGGACGGGTGTTTGTTTGTTTGTTTATTTATTTATTTATTTATTTATTTATTATTAGATTTGTACCCCGCCCATCTTCCCAAAGGGAACTCTGGGCGGCTGACAAAGCTGAACAAATCAGCAAATACACAATACAATGCAATACAGTAGAGCAAACAAACCAACAAAACAATACATATAGATTAAAAAGAACAGCAGCAGGGGAGCACCCTTTAATTCAAAACCTCACTGCTACTATATCAGTGGGATATATCAGTGGGAGCGTCACAATGCCTCGGAGAGGGAAGAGAAGGACCTGAGCAGGGCTAGAGGGTTGGCCACCTCAGTCTCCATTTTGCCCTCTGCTTCTCCCGTGGCCCCTCGGGGAGCCTCCTCGCCCTGGCCTGCCTGCAAGGAGGGCAGTCTGAACACACCGCAAGGCAACCGCCTTGAAGCTCCTCACTTAACAACCCACTTGCCTCATGACCTAGTTGTAGAAACTGAACTCTGCCACTAAAGGTATTTGTACACGACTAGAGATGGGCACGACTCAGTGAAATTTTCGTTTCCGTTTTTTCATTTTTGTTAGGTAACGAAACAAAAACGAAAATTTTTCAAAAACAAAACGGAAACGGAAAAGAATGCTAACGAAACAGAAATTTTTCCTTTTCGTTAGGTAATGAAATGAAAACGAAAAAATTGCGGGAAAACCCAACGAAAACGAACCGAAACGGACCCCTAAACGACCAAACGAAAAACGAAAAACAATTTTTTTGAGTCGTGCCCATCTCTATACACAACCCCTAAACTCAGCCACAAATGGCTCCCAGCTCTGGAGCTTAAAATTGTTTCCCCACCAGCACTGGAGTTTACAGAAAATTAAGTGCAGCCACGCCCACCTAAGCACGTCCCAGCGCACTTTTCAGGTACCTGCTCATGGAGGGTGAAAAAATCCCAGATCCAGATGTAAAGGAGTGAGTGCCAGGCTCTCTTCACTTCTGTTTTTTTTTTTTTTGCCTCCCGCCCCTTTAAGAGAAGGAATCAGGACGACGGGGCCGGGGAGGCTTGAACCGGCAAACGGAGGTGAGCCTGCATTCTTTTGTCCCCCTTTTTCACCCTCCCCTCACGCAGACAGGATCAAGTAAGTGTGGAGGGGTGGGGACGCAGGAAGAGCAACGAACCCCCAAGATCTCTGGTCCGAATTTAAGTGGCCAGAGGATCTTAGGGGTCGTGTGAAAAGGCCCTTCGTGAGGAGTGCCTGTATCCGGAAGCTAACCGAAATCAAGGGACTAAAACAAATATATCCCATGGGTTACTATTAAGGCCTCCAGTAACTCCACCCAGTAAGTTTTCCTTCAGCTAAAACAGAACATCTCAAAGCTAGTCCCAGCTACCTTGACCTTCTCCCAGAGCCCTCCTGGCACAAAAACGGTGCCCCCGTCACCACTTCTGCCTCTGTTTTCCTTCCGGGCAGGTGGGTTATCCAGGGGCACGGCTTGCCCTGGGGCCTGTGCCTGGGCAAAGGAAGGGAGTAAAGCACATTAATGGGTACACAGGGAGACCTACCAAGCAGGCAAGGAGAAGGAGACGGCGGTAAAAGATGAGGGGAGTTTATAGGGCTAATCCATCCCTTTTCCAACAAATGCTATTTCTAATAACAAGAACCGTAGAACTGCAGATCCGGAAGGGATCCCCTCTATCCACTGATGGCGAACCTTTCAGAGACCGAGTGCCCAAACTGCGATTCAGAACCCACTAATTTTTCGCAAAGTGCCAATACAGCCATTTAATCTGAATACAGGTGGGTGTGAAGGGGCGATGTTGGGTGGCCACAGGAAGGGCTCCTTCGAGGGCCACCTGGGGCACCCGTGCCATGCGTTCGCCAATACTGCTACAGATCATCCAGTCCTTCTCAAGGAGACCCAGTGGGGGAAATCAAGGATTTAAATGCCAACCAACATAAAGGTCCTTAGCTCAGGGGCAGCTGTTGCTAAGCCTTTTAAAACATGTAGTGTTTTTTAAAAACTGGTGTTTTGAAATGCTGCAATCTCTTTGGCACTAAGCATTGTATTATTTTTCAAGGCCTATGGTCATAAACAAGAAAGTTCTGGATTGAAATCGAAATCCCAACCTCTGCCTACGCAGCCAGATGCCTAAATCATTTAACCGTCCATCATCATCATCATCATCATCATCATCATCATCATGGAGTCCAGCCCTTGTTAAGGAGGGCCCAATGGGAGGACTGAACTCTCAACCTCTGGCTCCCCAACCAGAGACCTAAATCACTGAACAGTCCATCATCATCATCATCATCATCATCATCATCATCATCATCATCATCATCATCATCATCATCATCATCATCATCATCATCATCATCATCGCACTGCAGATCTGGAAGGGACTGTACGGATCATGGAGTGCAGCCCTTGTTAAGGAGGGCCCTGCGGGAGAACTGAACTCCCAGCCTCTAGGCTCCAGACACCTCCAGATTTCAGCCCGACACCCAAACCCCTGCGCTCTAGGAGCATTTGCTCACACTGACCCTCTCCTGTGGTAATAGACACGTCTCATGAGCCAAATCATACCAACAAAGCATCAATGAGTTCGTCATCGTGCTTCCCTTTATCGAGCAGGGTGGAAATCTGTTCCTTCAAGGTCTTCACCTCGCTGGTCAAGACCATGTTTCTGGCTTTGGCCCCGTCCAGCTTCTTCTTCACATCTTCATGCTCCTTCTGGAGGGCTGTATATTCCGCCGTAAGTTTCTGCAGTTAAGGAAATACAAAAAGCGAGACTCTGGGTAACTGAACAATAAAAGCAATCTCCTAGCAGTGAATGAGCGGTGCACACATTCGCTTTACCGAGGGCAGAAACAGGTGGGTTTTGCATTTATACAGGGTAGAACCTACCGACTGCATTTCCAAAGGGCTTTTCCTCTTAAACCAGAGCTGATCTGTCACCCAAATGAAACAGTCTTTTTTCACTCCTTCCTTAGCCCTTTTCATCTCAAGAGGACACTCTGCTTTTTGTAGTGGAAAGAAATAGCACAGAAACATCTGTGCTTGGCTAAAAAAGAATGGATTGAGCCAAAATTCTGACCCTTTCAGTGGAGACATCACCTGTCCTCGGAGGCATTGGCTTAAAAAACCCTCAGAGGATGGTAGAACGGGGCACTGTCGTGCAATGAATCTTCTGCAAGGCTGTTTTGTTAAATCTTTTTCCCTCACTATCCGTTTCCAGGTGGAATTCAAAGCTATGGTTCTGACAATGCTCTAAATCAGGGGTGTCCAAAATTTGGCCCTCCAGATGTTTCATAGAATCATGGAGTTGGAAGAGACCTCAAGGGCCATCCAGACCAACCCCCTGCCATGCAGGAACCCCCATCACAGGACTCCCGACAGGTGGCCATCCAGCCTCTGCTTAAAAACCTCCAAAGAAAGAGACTCCACCACCCTCCTTCGTGGCAGCACAACTCCCAGAATTCCAAGCCTGTATTGCCAAGGACAAAGGACTGTGGGAGTTGTGGTCCAAAACATCTGCTCTACATGCTATGGGTCCAAGCTCTCTCAAAGGCTGTGTCTCCCTTCAGGAGCCTGCCCAGATGTTAAGACCATCTGGAGAGGCCTTTCTTTAGGTCCCATCACCTTCACAGGTGTGCTTGGTGGAGACACAGGAGAGGGCCTTCTCTGTTGCTGCTCCCAGACTCTACAACTCCCTCCTAGAATAAATCAGGTTGGGTCACCGTCCTTCCGCACCCAGGCAAAGACCTTGCTCTTCTGGCAAGCTTTCTCTGAGTGAATGGCCTGGATGGGGTTTTAAGAATGGATTGATGTACCTTACTGCATTGAATGTGTTTTGATTTTGCCTAAGGTTTGTTGCTGCTGCTGCTGCTGCTATTGTTGTTGTTGTTTTGGGTTATGTACAGTATTCACTGATCCTTGTTAGTCTTCTATACTCATTGTCACTAACTTGAACACTGTCTTTTAATTGTTGTAAGCTGCCTTGGGTCCTTATGAGGAAAGGCTAAAACATTTGGGGCTCTTTAGTCTGGAAAAAAGGCGCCTGAGGGGGGATATGATTGAGACGTACAAAATAATGCAGGGCATGAGTAAAATGGATAGAGGGAAGCTCTTCTCCCTCTCACAAAACACCAGAACTAGGGGACATACACTCAAATTGAGGGCTGGGAGTGTAAGAACAGACAAAAGAAAATATTTTTTCACCCAGCGTGTTGTTAGTCTATGGAACTCCCTGCCACAGGAGGTGGTGATGGCATCTGGCCTGGATGCCTTCAAAAGGGGATTGGACAGATTCCTGGAGGAAAAGTCCATCGCAGGTTACAAACCATGATGGGGATGTGTCATCTCCAGGCTGAAAACCAGCGTACTTCAAGGGCCAGATGTAAGGGAGTGGTATCAGGAGACAGATATCTGGTCTTGTGTGCTCCCAGACAAATCTGGTGGGGCCACTGTGAGATACAGGAAGCTGGACTAGATGGGCCTTTGGCCTGATCCAGCATGGCTCTGCTTATGTTCTTATGTTCTTATGTTCTTATTTACGCAGGTGATGGAGCACAAACTGCGGTACCCAATCCCTTTTAAACTAATCCTGTCTTCCTGGAATCAAGAAGCCAGCCTTGGACCCACCCAAAACTTTCCCGGGTGAAACGGACATTTTTGTCCTTTCCTTCTTTACCTCCACCGTTTCCTTCTTCTCTCTTTCCAGAGTCCGAATCCGCAACACATTCCTCTCTTGGGCAGACATCTTCCTTGGATCTGTCGCGCTGAACCTTTCTTCATCAGCACTGCTTTCAGATGGCTTGCTTCTGCTATGGCCCAGCTGGCCTTCCAGCTCCCGGACCTGGAGAAGCAAGGGAGAGAGACGCATTTTAAGGTCAAGGAAAGCCAGGAAGGAATGAGTTTGAAGCCACAAGGGCCGCGATCTCACTAACGTTTTCTGCGTATCTTAATTTGATGCGTAGTTTTTTTTCCCGGTGGTCACGTGGCGTTTGAAGCGCATTTAGTGTCCTGTCGACAGGGTCGTATTTTACTGCTTTGTGCCCATCTCTACTTGAGTACTGCACCTCTTTCCCCTTTTTCCTGAGTCGGTTTTCTAAGATGGACCCACAGGAAGTGGCAGGAAAAGGGGTACAAAGCTAATTCCTGCGTATTTTCTGGGGTCGCACCTCGCTAGAGTAGCAAAGAACTGCGCATCTTTAAGGGAAGTTGTTTAAACCAACCCCTAGCGGTGGTTTTAAAAACTTCGGTGAAAGTGCGTTTCTAGGGGCATGGTCGGTCGGGGCACCAAATTACTTCCCTTCGCAGTTAGGACACGAGCTTTTACTGCGCAGTTTGCCATAGCAAAGATGCGCAGAAAACACTGGTGAGACCGCGGCCAAGGTCCCCTGCAAACAGGTACACGTAGGGTGGTGGGATAAAGCAAGGCAACTAGTGACAGGCATGTTTCTTTGCTGGTGTAGTGAGTTACAATTTCCAGTTACTTTTCAATGGCGCTCTGGAAGAAAGGATGACCCATTTTTGCCATGGGTGCCACTTCGCTGCATGCAGATGGCCCTGGAAAAGGAGGCCAGGATCTGACCCAGAAGGCACAGGTGAAGAGGAGCATGACAAGCAAGTCCAGTCATGGCAACAGAGGGGCAATCTTGAGATTTCCCAAATATATATATATTTTTTTTAAAAAAAGAAATTTAAACCACCAATTCTATATGGTGAACATCAACGCTCCTTTGTACAAAATAATTCCTTTCTACAGAAAAGTGGGCGTGGGCGGCAGGGAGAAGGCCAAACTAGAGCCTCCCTCCCCAACAAACAAACAAACCAAACAACGTTTTTTTTAAAAAAATGCAAGCAGCATTGCTTTATACGGAGGAGCATTCAATAATCTGAAGCCTCTGACACTGTTACCAAGTGATATCACCTTACCCATTTCACAAACCATGCCTGCAAAAAAACAGAGGAGTACCTGAGGGGGTTAGGTTTTTGTATTTATCAAATGTACAGTGGTACCCCGACAAGAGCAGCTCGACTTAAGAGCAATTCGACTCTATCATTCTATACTCTTAAGTCAGGGTACCTACTTAGATAGGTACCCTGACTTAAGAGTATAGAATGATAGAATCATAGAATCCTAGAGTTGGAAGAGACCTCAAGGGCCATCCAGTCCAACCCCCTGCCATGCAGAAACCCCATCACAATATTTCCGACAGATGGCCATCCAGCCTCTGCTTAAAAACCTCCACAGAAGGAGACTCAATCACCCTCCGCAGCAGCATATTCCACTGCCAAACAGCTCTAACGGTCATGAAGTTCTT
This sequence comes from Phrynocephalus versicolor, assembly GCA_023846285.1. Classification (NCBI taxonomy): domain Eukaryota; kingdom Metazoa; phylum Chordata; class Lepidosauria; order Squamata; family Agamidae; genus Phrynocephalus; species Phrynocephalus versicolor. Next base: position 81,469,975 of record JAHTLZ010003542.1, read on the forward strand.
CCTAATGTTCAAATGGAATCTCTTTTCCTGTAGTTTGAAATCATTTCCCCGAGTCCTAGTCTCTGAAGCCATGGAAAACAAACCTGTTCCCTCTTCAATATGACATCCTTTCAAATATTTAAACATAGTTATCATATCCCCTCTCAGTCTTCTTTTAGAGAGGCTAAACATTCCCAGTTCCCTAAGCTGTTCCTCATAAGACATTTCCTCCAGACCCTCAACCATCCTGGTCGCCCTCCTCTGCACCCGATCAAGCTTGTCAACATCCTTTTTAAATTGAGGCGCACAGAACTGGACACAGTACTCCAGGTGGGGTCTGACAAGAGCAGAATAGAGTGGAGCTATCACTTCCCTTGATCTAGACCAGTGCTTCTCAACCTGTGGGTCCTCAGATGTTCCTGGACTGTAACTCCCAGAAACCCCTTCCAGCACAGTGAGTGGTTGAGGATTCTGGGAGTTGAAGTCCAGGAACATCTGGGGACCCACAGGTTGAGAACCACTGATCTAGACACTATGGTAGCTTGACTTAAGAGCATGCATTCGGAACAGATTAAATTCGTAAGTCGAGGTACCACCGTACATCCTGCCTTTTCTCTGAGGGGTTCGAGGCACTGGCATGCACTGTTCTCTCTGTTCTTCCTCCATTTTCAGTCTTAACAGTCATTCTCTCTATGAGGTAAGTACTGACCAGCTCCTCAATAATTCTCTGTGTGGAATGCCCCCCCCATGATATTTTGCCCTCTGCATTCAGTCTCAGCCAGATGTCAATGTGGCAAAAACAGTCCCAGAGAAAATGACATTAAACTAATCGAAGAAAGTAAGCAAAGGTGTACAGAGTGGAAGACAGACCAGCCCTCCAGGAACCTTTCTTTTTTTTTTTAAACATTTTTATTAGAAAATTTTAATATACAGAAGAAAATCAAATTCAAAACGTTAACAATACAAAATCAATCTATCACTAAAGTTAGGCTTCCCTCTGTTCTTCACGTGGTTTTAACGTTATTCATCTCCTAGCCTTCCTTTCTAACAAACCCCTTTTATATACTTATAAAAAAGATTCTAGAAGTAAGTAGTAATCCTTCGAGTTCTACCCTAATCCGGTAAGGGTCTTTAATTCCTCCTCCAGGAACCTTTCAGTCTATCCTATTGCTAGCGAATTTTCACCCTTGCGAAATTCTTACCTGATTCCTTCCCGATGCCTAGAAGGTACAAAAGGAATCATACGGAAGAGGCGTGAAACGAAAACGTGAACTCACTTTGCCTTGTAGGATGAGGATTTGCTGAGCCCGTCCACGCCAGCTGCCAGGGGTAGACAACAGATTCTGAACGCTGACATCTTCCCCGACTTCATTCGCTAAGAGCTGCAATATTTTTTTTAACACAGGATCATATCACTCCAAATACGTGATGCCAGAAATGTTAAAAAGCAAAAAAAGCAAAGCATTCTGTTTATATACCACCCCATACCACTTCAAGTAGTCTCTGGGCAGTTTACAGTTTTTAATAACAGTATGCAGGCTACACATTGCCCCCCCCTCCAGCAGCAAGCTGGGTACTCATTTTACCGACCTCAGAAGGATGGAACGCTGAGTCAACCATGAGCCAGCTACCTGGGATTGAACCCCAGGTCGTGAGCACAGCTTTACCTGCAGTATAGGCATTTAACCACTGCACCACGAGGCTGGTTAAACATTTCACTAACATCATTTTAATTCCCACCCCTTAATATACAGGGCCATAAAATGAGCCTAAACCAGCATCTGATTAACTTTTTAGAATTTATTGGTACCCCACTCTTCTGTTAAAAGGACCTGGCATCTTCACACGCGTGGTTTGGAAATGGTACCACAAGACTTGCCAGGACCTGCCAGATGAACAGAGAAGAAACTGAGGTAAAGCATTTTGTTGGTTGTGGTGTGCATACCCTGGAGAAATTCGAACCACCCTCCCAGGACTACATGAATAGTTGCTCGCTGTTGTCTTTCGTTTTCTCCTGCCAGGTGCCGGACTCAACCTATCCCACGACCTCAAAAAAAAAAAAAAAAAAAAAAAGATGCTTCTGAAAAGGCTCCTATAAAAATCATGCCTTAACAGGCAGCTGGCTTTTCTGGAAAAAACCTCAGCCACTTCCCCTGAAGTGAGGTTTCCTGGAACAACCCCTTGGGGTTCTCTTTTTTTTGTGAGTGTGTCGGTTAGGAAGTGTCTTTTTAAATGAATCAACAAAGGTGAGGACCCGAAAAGCTGCTTCTTATCTACTTATTCCCCATGAATGGAGTCAGCCTGCTTTAAAAAAAAACTGGACAGGGATCTTTCTTGTTCAATGTATTTTTTAAAAGGCGAGACCCAGAGAGGCTGCTATCCTATGACCACTAAAACTCGCTTCAAACTGCTCGAAGATGTGGTTAATAAAAATGTGTCCCCACAGCCAGCGGACTTTAAAGGGGGGGGGAAATGCAATCACGCTCACTTAAACTTGACCCAGCAATTTTTGCAGGTATCTGGTCTTGAGGTGGTACAAAGCTTGTCTCAGTTCCAATGCGGATTTTTAACCGGTACATGAGTCTGTGGGGACTCGGAAAATCCGCATCAAAACCTTTTCATTCAGCTGTGTTGTGGTTCCCGCTCGTGGGGACACAAAAGATGCGGTTCTTTAAACTGCGGCTGTCGGGAGAACGGAACCGCGTTTTCAACCACGTGACCGTTCCCGGAGAAAATCCGCATTTTACTTTGCTCCAGATTTTCCAAGGGTGGTATAGCAGCCAGAGAGCGAGGGTGAGAGCAAACGAGAGGGAGAGAGAGGGGGAGAGAGAGAGAGAGCGCAAATGAGAGGAAGAGAGAGGGGGGAGAGAGAGAGAGAGAGAGAAAAAAAGAGAGAGAGAGAGGGAGAGAGAGAGAGAGAGAGAGAGAGAGCAAACGAGAGGAAGAGAGAGGG